>VCAU01000005.1:0-539306 GCA_015844325.1 Aspergillus nanangensis | reverse complement strand
GGGGGGGTGTCGTCAGTCGTCAAACATGTCGATCTTGGCCAAGACGCGGATAAATAACTCGATTAAATACTTTGTCCCGAGTGATTCTACGATGTCTACGAGTAAAGAGGCAGGTCGGTTATCAGGATGCGATTTTTCCGAGAGGAGTTCTCCACAGAGGGTGACGGCCAGTGGATGATGCCATCCATTTGCGCCGAAGATCCCCCGGCCAGCTGCATTAAATCTAAGTATTTCCCCGCAAGAAAGAATGTGGAGGCCCGATGTTGTTTTCTCCGGAGCAAGGATGGGGCATCTGTTTAGGGAAATATCCCAGCCTGCATTGCAGATCTTCAATCATTATGATACGTACTAGTCCATTTGCCACTAGCTGCGTTCCCCGCTGTTCGCTGTTAAGTAACTAAGGTAACTATCGAAGGTTCATGACCGGCAACTCCGCCATATGGAGTTTGGCTCCACCATACGGGATCAGGTCGATATCGAATGGATCGCTGGAGCATGTCCGGTTGCCAGCTAGCGGGGGGTTGGGCGCGTATCCATCTTGCAATGACCAGTCAATCTCACAGACGGTGGCGGTGATCGCCGTCGGGGCAGTCGAGGCCCATAGGGGATTCGGTAACTTGGCCTGGGAGCTCGGCATACCTTTATACCGAAGTGTAGATGGGTCGATGGCATAGGCCCACGCGGTGGTCGGCACCAGATCATGGTTCATGACCTCCGGGGGCCCATTGGGATAATCCGAATCGGGGTAGGATGTCAGGTCGTAAGAAATAGGAATCGCATAGAGGAGCGCCCCGTGATATATTGCCACGGTGTCGTTGGCTCGGGGCTGAACACGAATCTCAGTAGAGAGTTGGACTCGCACCGTTGATGCGGCGCCATCCAGGGAGATTCTCTGCAATCCGGTCACGCTGTCTGGCTGGATGTGGTTGAGCCGGGCCTCATTCACGAAGATCTCCACTGACTGGGCCCACTCTGGAATGCGCACGAGGAAATCAAACGAGTTGTCTGCATGGATGCTGTAGGAGAGATCGTGCGCGAAGGGATAGTCTGTATTGCAGAGCACTTCCACCTGCACGCCAGCCCGAGTCTTCGTCTTGACTGAGGTCGGACCGAGCAGGACGTGTGCGATTCCATTCTCGCCTTCGCGCACATACGACGCCGCCACATACTTGGGATACCCTTGCGGATGGTTCACCGTGCAACAAGGGTAGTTGGGATCCAGGCCGAATGTCTGTCCGATGTCTTGGACGGTGGAAAAGGGCGACTTCTCCAATTTGTGGCACATGGGCTGGTTGGTTTGCGCGACATATTGATGGGCCCACCAGTCAGGCAGGGTCATCACGGGCAGCGCATTATACGCCGCCAGTTCGCATTGATCGGCGAAGGTGTTCTCTCCCAATGCATGATAGATGTAGCTGAGCGAGAACATGGTCTCCACGACGGTACACAACTCCACGCCCCGGACAGGGCTGAGTCCCGCCAGCCTTTCATCCGCAATGATGGAGCCGGATGGAGTACCGTGATATGTCATCGTCAGACCGACCGCCCTTCTCGAGGTGTTGGCGAGCTGATCATCGTGCTTAAACCGTCGAACCACGGCGCCAAACTTCAGCCCTTCGGCGATGTTCACCCCATGTTCCAATGGCCAGTTTGCGGCGGTGAAATTATCGGGCAGAGTATCGAGGTCTTCCCTGGGGTATACTTCATCCGAGTACCAATGCGTCCAGTTATAGGCCTGGTTGTAGAAGAAATCCATGCAGTCCAGCAACTTGGCGGATTGATTTCGCGGGTTGCGCTCATACAACCACTGCAGGGACATGATCATATCTGCCGCTCGCGCCCGACCCCATTGGTCATCGAAATTCTGGCCTTCGCGTTTGACATAGCCGTGATAGTTGTTGGAAAGCATGGTGTGCGCGAGGTTCACGAACCGGTGGAAGGCATCTAATATCTGCGTGGCGAGAGGCGTGCCGGCTTCGACTTCGGCTAGTTGCGTCAGTCCAAGGAGCATGGGATAACGCGCCCAGAATTCTCGCTCAGAGACATTGGTCTCAGGGCCCAGCCACCCATCCGGCTGTTGGTGGGATAGTACATAGTTTGTTGCGTTCAGGACCTGGTCCTTCAGGCGATGGTTGTTGGTCAAATAGGCCAGAGGGACCAGGCCATTGAACCAGTACGGAAGCGCCTCGTGGGCGCCGCTATACTCTTGGTCTCCACCGACCCAGGGATTGTCGCGAACATATCGGTAGAAGTCGTGTTCGTGGCCAGGGAGCCCATCGGCCATGAGTTGTAATTGATCGAGAAGCCAGCCATTCGGCGTGACTGACCCCAAGGGAAGAGGGTCCAGGGCATATGGAACAA
Organism: Aspergillus nanangensis; assembly: GCA_015844325.1. Classification (NCBI taxonomy): domain Eukaryota; kingdom Fungi; phylum Ascomycota; class Eurotiomycetes; order Eurotiales; family Aspergillaceae; genus Aspergillus; species Aspergillus nanangensis. The sequence goes on along the minus strand of VCAU01000005.1, from coordinate 536,945 downwards.
CTGCACATGTGTCAGGGAAAAACAAAGGGAGTTAAATCCCGTCTTCTGTTCTCAGGCTACTTACGAGCACCTGTTCTCGACGTCTGATCGCCCAAGAAGTGCGGATTCCTGAGGGTCAGATCCGCCGTTGTCAATATCGGGCATAACGCCCACCACCAGATGCTCAATCTCATGGATTAGGTAGTAGGTTGTGGGGAGTGGGTGTACAGGAGACACAAAGAGGAGATGATGGGCAATGAATGGCATGGATGAGTCTGGGGGAGGAATGGGATTGATAAAATTCCCCGACGTGTTGTTCCAGACAGGGATGGTATGCAATGCATGCACCAGCTGTCAGCAATCATTGCATACGTCACAACATTCTCGGTTTGATTTATTTCTATTATCTAATTAACTGATTGTTTATTCTGATGATTGCAAGGACATTAGGTCCATCTCATACTGACCTGAATCCGGCATTGACTCTCTCGTTGCAGGTAGTAATACGTATAGTCTCCACGTCAAAATTTAGGCCTTCTTGCCTAACATCTTAAAATTATTACGATGTTCCTGGAAAGCATCATTGTCCAGACTAAAACCCTCCCAGTAGGATAGGGTTTCCATCCATAATGCAGAGTCTCCCTGCGCGGTAGGATGAGCGAGCGCCATTGGGGGTATCCTCCGACAAAGAGAAGGGGGACAGAGTGAGAGATGCTCGAACGAGAGGAACTGCCAGGTCAGTCACCCTCAATGCTCTTTCTGCATGACTCTTGATGCTGGTAGAACAGATCGACTCTCGGACTTTCCCATTCTATAGGGTTTGTTCCATCTTAGTTGGAAGCATAGGCGGCGAGGTCATGGAACTGGAACAAACTCCGGTCCGTTGTCGATTATATCCCAGAGAGAGCCACTGAACCCGGCCTTGCGCTTTTCCCAAAAATAGCTTTGGAAGGCAAACAATTGGTCCACACAGGCCGGTCGACTGCGAAGCCGGGTCGAGCTTTCCCAGAGACCCTCCAAAGTGACAGGAACCTCCAAAAGTGCCAGAAACAACGGAAAGCAGACATTCTGTAACTTCTCGTTGGCGCCGGCATGGTCCAAGAAATTGGTTCTTGCGTCGAGGATATCATTCGCCAGGCGAGTCGCCGTCGCATCTTCGCGCATCGACGGGTGACGGAGGCGATGGACAAGCAAAAGACTCGCGGTCCGATACATCATTGCTTGGGTGCGAATCAACAGGACCTCGAATTTGCTGTACGTCTCCAAACATAGGCCAGTATCATCCGGGGACCAATCACGGATTCGTTGCTCAATGGCTGTAAGGTCCGTCTCTTCGGCCGATCCATGTTTCATTTGACTACTGGCGACACAGAGATCATACAGGATGGGGAGCAATGACGGGCAAAGACCAGCTACACGATCGATAACCCCGGCACGGTCGATCACTGGAGGGATTACAGGGACTTCTCGATGCAATAGACACCAGACTGTATCCCAAAAGATGGGGGCAATGGTGATGGGATCCAGAAATTTGATTTGAGCAATCTCCGTATACCACGGCTGAACCAGCGATAAGGAGCACCGGAGGATGGAGATGGTCCCAGCCGATGTGACGAGGGAGTCAAATGCAGCCAAAGCCTGGCCCAACATGAGGACGGCTAGAGCATCATGCGAGTGGTTGATGACTGCGTTCCGGAGTTTTTCTATGGACGCAGCGCCGCTACTGATGTCGACTTGGTCTGCGGTGAGGAGCCCAAAGCGGGCCCACGACAGAGACGATCCCAGCGCGATGAAGATTTCATCCAGGAGATTCGGTGAATGATGATGGCAGTATTCCAGGGCCTGGTAGAAGTCACTGGCAAAGCTAGATCCGAACATATAGACATCATTCAAGATGTAGAAATCCTCCACCGGCAGACGAGAAAACAGCGCATGTTTAGGGTTGGACGGGGACAGACCCCCGTCGTCCGTGCCATTGGAAGGGGTGGTCTCTGATTCTTCTGGGCTTTCTTGGATCTCTTGGGTCATAGCATAGTCCCATACCCCGAGTGAACCCTTCGAGACCCCCGGAAGACCTCGGTTGGGAGGACGGCCGGTTCGCGGTTGATGGCGAGAAATCGTACACGCAAGGGATGATTTCTCACAGCGGCCACATCGCGATGACCCTGCTGGCATCAAACACCGTTTCTTCCGGCTATAGCATTGATCGCAGGCCTTTTGCTGCATGATTGCATGGGTCACTAATTGATTATGAAGAGTGAAGATGATCCGGGGTGGAGAAGTTGGGATTATACGCCGTCATTCTTCTCCACTCAATTAGATTAATTAATCCATTCGGTCCGAGAGAAAAGGACCCACAAGACGGGCGGAGGGTTTTATTCATTTGGGGCATAGTGTGAGGGGGTGCATAATAACGATAATATATTCATTCCCCATCTTTCGATTATCTTGCATCTTAATGAGGATCAATTAATTCCATCGGCGGAGGGTTTTGTTCGTTTACAGCCCATCTCGCGATGATCCTCCTGGCCACCGTCATGCGCGGCCTTGCGACTGCGACTGCGACTGCGACTGCGACTGCGCTAACTCCTGCTCCAGCAATCGTAATCTCACAAAGCTTTGTGAGGCATGGTCTCGCAAGCGTTCCTGTATCCAGCTGGGCCAGCCACGAAGCAAGGAAACCAAGCCATGTGACGCCGGCACCACCACCTGCCCCCCGTTCCCACGGACGAGTTGCTTCACCACGGCCTGGGAGACTTTGTCGGGCGTCATAATGGGCTGTCTAAACTGCGTGCGGTGCTCGGAAAGCTCTTGGATCATAGGCGTTTGAACCCACAACGGGTGGATGACGCTATTTCGTTGTTTTCCTTCATGTCAGTCTAGGTTCATAGGTACCAATCTCAACCCCAGTTCGATCACGATCACATACCTGGTCCGTACTCGTCGGGAGCGATACCAGTGTTTAATCTCCTGGGTCAAACTCTCATGGAAAGCGAGAGCTGCAGCTTTAGAGCAGCCGTAGTCGGCCATCTCCCCCAGGGCGACGAAACTCGCCATGCTGGCGATGGTCACCACATGGCCATGATCGTTCTGAATCATGCTAGGGAGGAATTCTTTCACGGTCCAGAAATGGCTGAGCGTGTTCACCTCCATCGTCAGGCGAATCTTTTCTTCGGGCTCCTGCAGGATAGTCTCTGCGAAGCCAACGCCCGCGTTGTTGATCAGAACCGTGGGGTGGCCATGTTCTCGGCGGACTTGTGTCGCGGCCTCTTTGACCGCCGCAGAGGAGGTCAGGTCGACTTTATAGTAATATACATTCGGTGCTGGTCAATGGAGTTAGTTCGTAGTCTCGTTTCGTTCATTCATGGCTTCTGTTCGACTTGAATTTGGAGCTACTCACGGAGAGAAAACTTGGGCTCCTGAATATCGAAAATGATCGTCTTGACGTTTAACTTCACCAGATCTTGCATGATCTGCTTGCCGATTCCACTGCATCCTCCCGTGAGCAGTACGAGCTCCGTCGATGCATGCCAAGGACGAGCCGAGGTCCAGTTGTTCTGAGCACGCTGGGAGAGATATCGATTCACCCCTCTCATCAACTGAATCGCAGTAAGGACGGCAATCGCTTTGCGTACCAACGGGCGCGATAGAGAAGTTTGGATATTTGGTGGTAGACGAGAGAAGAGTGTCTGAGCTTTCTCGAGACAGAGTTGGACAATTTGGTTGGAGGCCATGGCTTTTTCTCCCAAGTTGAGGTTCAAGGTGGGAAATGTGGAGGATACATGAGTAGTTCACACTCTATTTTATATATGATCCCCAAGTGCTCGGAATTACTGGTAGCTCGCAAGCCTTGCCCAAACTTCGCATGTGTCTGTGCACCATGGGGGATTATCTTGTTATTGTGGCGGTGGAGACGGCGCGGAGGGTTTTTTCCGCATTCGGTCATCGTGAAGCCGCCTCGTCACTCCGGACTATTCGAGACTGCAATTTATGACGGATCATGGAAATAACCGATCTAGGCTGAACGTGATTCTTCTTCTTCCCCTTCGTCTTATCATCAGTAGGCCACCTCGGCAAGAATGCTCAGGAAACCAAATATTGCTCTCCATATGCCACCAACCCCCCTTTCCCCGAGTATCCGCATCTCTCAAGATATATAAATCCCCCTGATATCTCACCCCTCCCAGGGCAACCAACCCTCCACAAGATCATCCTCATTTGGTGTCACAATGCAACCCCCTACGTTTGACGTCCTGGTTATTGGCGCCGGTATCTCCGGCATCAACGCCGCATATCGTCTCCAGACCGAGTTCCCCCATTACCGCTTTGCTATCCTCGAATCTCGCAACAACATCGGAGGCACCTGGGATCTTTTCCGATATCCTGGGATTCGATCTGATTCCGATCTCTATACGTTTGGCTTCCAATGGTTCCCCTGGAATCAGTCGAACCCCATCGCGGAAGGGGGCGATATTCGGAGGTACCTGGAAGACGCCGCCACGGCACACGATCTCAAGCGACATATACGCCTGAACCATCGGGTCCAGTCGGCCAGTTGGGATGGTCGTCAATGGACCCTCGCGGTTAAGAACGATACGATGACCGAAGATCTCAGTGCTCGGTTTGTGATCTTTGCGACCGGGTACTATGACTACCACAACCCCCTGGACGCCACCATTCCGGGGTTGTCGAACTTCTCCGGGGAAGTCATCCACCCCCAGTTTTGGCCCGAGAAATTCGATGGCTTGAACAAACGCATTGTCATCATCGGCAGCGGTGCGACGGCCGTGACCTTGGTGCCATCCCTATCGGAGAATGCCGCCTCGGTGACGATGCTCCAACGCAGCCCGACCTACTTTATCTCGGTTGCCAATGCGCTGGCGAATTCCTGGTGGGCACGCCTCCTCCCTCAATCCGTCATGTATTCCGTGCGGCGGTTATGGCATCTCGTCGTGCCGCAAATCTTCTATCAATTCTGCCAGAGGGTCCCCAGCGTGGCGCGCTGGTTACTCCAGAAGGGGGTGCAGGCCCATTTGCCCCCGGGGATCTCGGTGAACCCCCATTTCCAACCTCATTATAACCCGTGGGAGCAGCGGCTCTGTGCCTGTCCGGATGGGGATTTCTTCGCGGCTCTGCGGTCGACCAAAGCCACCGTGGAGACGGGGGTCATCGAGCAGGTCGATTCGGACGGGATCCAGCTGACGTCGGGGAAACGGCTCGAGGCGGATGTCATCGTCACTGCGACGGGTCTCAAAATGCAGATGCTCGCGGGCATTCCCATCTCCATTCAGGGCGAGAAGCTGGACATCACGGAGAAGTACACGTGGAATGGGCTGATGCTGCAGGACGTCCCCAACGCCTGCCTCGTCCTGGGATTTGTCAATGCCTCATGGACGCTTGGGGCGGATATTGCCATGAAGCTGACATGTCGGATCTTGAAACACATGCAGGCCAAGGGGTACTCGACTGCGATGCCCGTGCTGGAGGATGGAAGTGATTTGGAGACGCGGTCGGTGATGGATCTGCGGTCGACGTATGTGAAGCGTGCGGCGAAGGATCTCCCTCGGGCGTCAACCCAGCGGCCATGGGTGTCGCGCACGGGGTATTTCTCGGATTTGTACTTTGCTAGCTTGGGTGACTTGACCCAGGGGTTGGTCTTTTCTTCTCGATGATCTCAGATGGATTGTGATCGACTGCAAATAAGCTCGATTAGGGCTAATTCTTGGCTTATATCGTGGGGGAGTTTCTTTTGTATCTGAATTCATTCTGAAGGGCGTACTTTTTTATTTTTTTAGATTAATCTTTCAATCTTATTGTGGTCTTACTCTTCTCCCCCTTTTTTTCCCCTCTTCTTTCGTTCTTCCTGCCTGTCTTCTTTTGTGGTGGGCAATCGTTGGTGATGCCTGAGGCAGCGACCTCACTGCGGGATTTCTTAGAATTGATGATTATGATTAATTATTATTTCGTCTCCTTTCCCATTTTTTATTTCCAATCCCAGTATTACTCTGATAATTATCTGAGCCATCATAACTCGAGATCGAGTCGTGGGAGGACCTCCGTGTAATATACCGTAATAACCATCCACGTGGGGCTGTTGTTCTTTTCCCTTTTCGATCCGCAGAGCCTCGAGTTGTTCTGTTCGTTCCTTCCTCATCCCACTTAATTCCCTCGTTCCTCTTTCCCTCTTTTCCCTCCGTCACTCGTTCTTCTCTCTTATTCTCTCTCTCTCCCTCCATGCATCATGGCTCATTATCAGAATGGCCATCCCCCCTACGGCCAACAAGACCAGCAACAACAGTATCCCTCCCTACGTCGCCAACCGAGTTACAATGTCGGTGATGATGCTGCCCTTCAACAACAACAGCAGCAGCAGCAGCAACAACAACAACAACATCATCATCATCATCAACAACAACAACAACAATATCAAGACTCGGACGCATCAGACCCTCGATACTCGCATCCCCTATCGCCTCAAGTCTCTCGAGGTCGTGCCTTCTCACAAACGAATTACCAGTACCATTACCAAACCTCGTCGCAGCAGCAGCAACAACAGCCCACTGCGTACAATCCGCAGCAGTACGCCTCGTCATCCGTTCCCCCAAATGCCTACAATCCCCTAGCATATTCGACCTCGACCACGACCCCGACGACTCATCAGCCCTACGTTCCCGCTGCGTATCGGTCCCCCAGTGTCTCCTATCCCCAACCACAGACACCAATATCCTATACCACTCCTCACCCCTCGGCACCGCCGCCGCCGCCGCCGCCGCGAGCGCCCGACCACCCATATGGAGGCCGTCACCAGTCCGCCCCCTACGGCGCCGTCTCACCGGTCGCACCTTATGGATTCCCCTATACCGCTGCGTCACCCATGACCATGACCCCGTCCACCACTTTCCCCTCCATGGCGACATCCTCCTCCGGTGCCTCCCTCGGACCCCATGTTTACTCCGCTTACGGGAGACTGTCAAACGCGGCCGCCGACCAGCCTCCGGAACCCCCAGCGCATGCCTCAATCCCCAGCGACGACGCATACGCACAACGTCTCTCCCTCCCCACGCCCCCAATCCATCAAAGCCAACAACCTCAGCTGTCGCCCCGGAGAACCGACACACTAACGCGACATCCGCAATCACGCCCACTGCCGGGCCCGCCCGTCCATGCCGAGGAGGACCTGTCGCCAATGACCAACGGAGGACCCATGTATCACACCCGACCAGAAGACTCCTTGGGATATGAAGATCTCATTAAGGAAGTCGACGCCGCCGTGTTGGATACTCAGCAACGTCTGCATCCCTTGCATGTCGATACCGCGGGCCAATCGCCTGATGCGCCCGACATCGGACCATCTATGCGTCTATCCCCCGACGAGCGACATACCCACACCAACGGCAGTATGGCTACAGGGACCGGCCAGTACGTCAATTACGATGCCTACAGCGATGATAGTGATGCTGAGGCCGCCGCAGGCCTGGCCATGCTTCAGATGGCCGACGAACAAGATCGCGTCCTAGCGGAACGCGATCGTCGCGACACGAATGCCTCCCTCGTGAGTGCCTATGGATCGTACGCCGCCTCCGCCCAGGCTCCTTCACCGCACAACGAAGCTGTGCGTCCCGAGGAAGACAGCAACCCGCCGTCCGGCACCGATCATGAAGATAGCCACCACCACTCCCACCACTATGAGGACACGGACGAGGATCGTATGGACGGGAATGGAAGGGATGCAGGCGGACTCGTGGCGAAATCAGGTTCTCTGCGAAGCTCCAATATGTCCGCGGAGGACCGCGAGGACTATTCGGATGACTACGATTACCCACCGTTCTCGCAGGATGTGGGCTATCCCTTCGATGGCTTCACCCCGCATGCACGGGTTGATGCTGGAGGCACGGGGGGCTTGGCTGAGCCGGGCACCTACTCCCGCCGCATGAGCTTCGATGATGGGGAGGAGGCGGACGATCTGGACCATTCTTCCCACCCGTCCGGCAGCGAGGAGGATTCCGACCTGACAGGAGAGCCAGGAGATCTGTTCTTCCATCCGGGAATGCGTCCGCTGCCGCCAGCACCCGTAGAGCCCGCCAATACTGCCAAGTTGATCCCTCACCTGATGCCGGCGGGCACCTACCGGCACCCCGACCAAGGAGACTGGCAGAGTCCCACCCAGTACACACCCTCCTACTTCTCTGTTGCTGTCGACTCGTCCTCGCCGACCGTGTCCAGCCCGTCCCAAGTGCCACGGTCGACGTCCTTGTCGAGTCATCCCATTGGACCCCGTGCTGACCCCCCTATCAGGTCGAAGACCGATGCGGATCGTGCCAAGTACAAGCAGCAGCAGGAACTCCTGCGCCAGCAGCAATATGGCTCGCCGAGCCCTCATGACGTTTCCCCCCAGGGCGAGATGACCCTCGACCTGCCGACCATCCCCGCCGGCCGGCGCAAAAAGTTTCACCCCGCTAAGTTGTCATCAGAGCAGTTCCGCCGCTGTGTAGAGCCCTGGGCGCTGAGTGCAATCCTGGGCTGGATCCGAGAGCTGACCGAGGATGAGACGGACCTGAAGGAGCAGGCCGTCGTTGATGCTATCGTCGCCCTATTCACCCATAAGGTACCCACAATGAACATCGCCGATGCCGAAACCCTGGCGGCCCGTGTCGTTCGGAGCATGATGGATGAAGAGGCGCTGGTGCAAGATGAGGAATGGGTCAAGTTTGGCGAGGGAACCCTGTCCGGAGTTTTATACCAGATCACCGGAACGGGGTGCTACTCCTCGGTGCTGCATGAGCAGGAGTCGGAGGTGTTCGACCGCTGTTACTCGCACCACTGCATGAGAACGCTCAAGAAAGTCAACCTGAAAGCGCAGATGATGGAACCGGATAAAAAGGCGGAGGACTGGGTGACCTTCTACAAGGTGCCCAAGGAGATCTGGGAGGTGCACCCCAAGAAAGAGGTCGACCGCCAGAACAATCTGCACGAGATCGTCACAACCGAAGACTTGTTTATCGGACAATTAGATGTCCTCCGCGAGCTGTACAGAGACCGACTAGCCGCCCTGAAGCCTTCGATTATCAACCCAAAACGGGTGACGAAGTTTTTGAGCGATGTCTTCGGCAAAGTCGACTCGGTCAAGAAGGTGAACGAAGACCATCTGCTGGCTCAACTGAAATATCGGCAAAAGGAACAGGGTCCCTTTATATCGGGGTTTAGCGACATCTTCCGGGAATGGATTCGCAAGGCAAAGACGGTGTACATTGAATATGCTGCCACTTTCCCCCATGCGAACTACCTCGTGCGCAAGGAATCCGAGCGGAACCCCAACTTCCGCCAATTCTTGAACAGCATCCGGGAGCATAAACAATCCAAGCGTCTCAGTTGGGATACCTATCTCAAGGCACCAATCACGCGGATCCAGCGCTACACGCTCCTGTTGTCCACGGTGCACAAGAACATGCCCATGGACAGCGAGGAGAAAACTAATCTGGCCCAAGCCATTGAAGAGATTAAACTGGTGGCCCTCGAGTGTGATGTCAAGGTCGGCGAAATGAGCAAGAAGGTCGATCTCGTTGAGCTGTCTGCTAAGCTGCAGCTCCGACCGGAGATGAAAAGGGAGGTCGAATTGAACTTGGAGCACCTAGGCCGAGAGATTGTCTTGCGAGGGGACCTACAGCGTCCTGGGACCCGGACACGGTTCCTAGTCGACACACATGCGATCCTGTTCGATCATTATCTAGTGCTGGCAAAAACATTCGTTACTCGGGATCCTTCGCGAAACGTCAAGTATGAAAGCTACGACGTGTCCAAACTCCCCATCCCTATGGATTTATTGGTATTGGAGAGCACCAATGACGACCCCGTTGTCAAATCTTCCGTTCGAGGCGTCACAGGCGTCACCACCCAGGCGGCCACCCGTGGTGCCGGAGCGTCTCCCTTACTCCATACCAACAGCGCCAACTCGGCCAACTCAGCGAATTCCACCTCTGGCAAAACCCTGGTCCCATCGACTGTTCTTGACTCGGGCAAAGACGACAAGATCCTTTATCCCTTCAAAATCAAACATCTCGGGGCCAATGGCACGTATACCCTCTATGCACATTCAGCCCAGAACCGGCGCGATTGGTGCGAGAAGATTTTTGAGGCCAAGACGAAACACGCACAAGCTCTGTTTTCCCAAAATGCAGAGCCATTCCGACTCCGTGTCCTGGCAGATACAGCGTTTGCCAATTCTGAGCATATGCCATCCAAGAGTGTCACTATCAAAGGAACGCCTTTGGATCGTGCGATCAGGGAAGTGGAGGAGAAGTTCCCTCCCACGAAATCTCGACCGATTCCTATCTGTAGAAGCAGCGTTCATTGTTCCACTGTCTTCCAACAGCCTGTCGGTCGGATGATGTGTGCAATTGGCACGGATAACGGGGTATACTTTTCTGATTACAATAATCCCCGTGGCTGGGTCCGAGTATGTCATCACATTCCCTTTTCATTCAGCAGAGATATTAACAACCTTTACAGGGCATACCCATTGCACGAGTCACGCAAATCGCAGTGTTTGAGGAATTCAATCTATTTCTTCTCATTGCCGACAAGTCCTTGATTGCATATCACCTGGACGTCGTTTGTCCGGCTAGTGGTGTCTCGACACCAACATCCACGGACTCTGCCCGTCGGGCGCCTCAGAAACTCTCCGGAGCCCGAGAAGTAGGCTTCTTTGCGGCAGGGCAGATGAAAGATCGCACATTGGTCATGTACAAGAAGCGTGATGGCCTCTCATCGACCTTCAAGGTTTGTATCCCCGAAGCGTTTCACTTTCGGTAAATCATGCTAACTCTAGTATTCTCCTTCAGGTTCTGGAGCCTGTGCTACAGAAGTCGTCTACGAGTCGAAGTAAATTCTTCTCTCGCCGTTCTCAGACAGAATTTTTCCGCGAGTACGACGAGTTTTATATTCCGGCCGAAAGTTACAGCATCAACATGTTCCATTCCTCGCTAGCCATCTCGACCCAGCGCGGCGTCGAGATTCTGACTCTTGATAAGAAAGTGTCCTGGTCTGTGCCCGATTTTACCTCCGAGGTAGCAGCTGAGGCGCAAGCCCGCTTGAGCAGTATTGCGAACCGTATTAGCACCCTACGGCCCCTGGGCATGTTCCGTCTAAGTGACAGTGAATTCCTCGTTGTGTACACGGATTGTGCTGTCTACGTGAACAAGCATGGCGACGTCTCTCGAAGCGTGGTGATGGAGTTTGTGGGCCGTGCCCACTCCGCATGCTTGTATGGCAAGTTCCTAATCCTCTTGAACGAGGATTTCGTCGAGGTGCGAAACGCCATGAACGGACGCCTCCGGCAAGTCATCCCCGGGCATAATATGGTATGTCTGGATGATGGCAGCAGCATGCCCGGCTCAGGCGCCAATAGCATCCCCACCTCTACCGGTGGCACTGTCAATCTCTCCAGCGGATTATCCAATGGAGCTACTCTGGCCAGTCATGGCCGCACTGTGAAAATCTGCATGCAACATCCTGAGTATGAGCGAAACCAGATCGTTCTCGAGCTGATTGAAAACGAGGGCCAAAGGGATTAATTAATCTTTGGTCATTCTGGATATATCCTTTTGACTCACTTTGTGATGTTCACTGATCGACCTTTCCCCCCTCTCCACCACAAAATCGTGCCCGATTATAGCGATAAGATCTATACCCACGCTATACCCTTGTACTTTGGCACCGTCTTCCCACTGTGCTGTTTACCCCAGCACCAGGATTTTTCTACTATTAATCGTTTTTTGTTCTTCGCTTTGCCTTTTATACCCCTTCTCTTGATTTTGTTTTTTTCTCTTCTTCGTCTTCTTTTCTTGGCCTCGCATACGAATTGCATTTCGCGCGATATAGACCCAACCCATGAGAATGACTGGAGCATGTTGGAGCGACATATGTTTGCTTGATCTTTTGTACTGTACATAGGATATGATACGATGCAATCAAATTTTCTCTTTCTATTGCGGCAATGCATAATGTATTTATATGGGGAAAATGCTCAAATCGAACAGAGCAGAACAAGAGCAACAAGTCAGGTCTCAACGCCAATCGAGTGGGTGGTCATAATATTCAAACTAAAGTTGAATGCAGAGGATAATACAGAACAAACGAGTCTTTCACCCTTAATCAAGTAGGCAAAAGAGCACAAAGCGCACAGACACCACCATCCAGATATAACACGCAATTCAATGAGACAAGGGAAGAAATCATAGTATAAGAAACAATAATAATCTTTGCAAAATAAAGGGGTTCCCCATATATACACACTCACGACTCAAACTCCACGGTCTTGCTGACGACTTTATCCTGTTCATCAGATGTCCGTCTATGAGGGCCCAGGTTGGAAGACGGCGGGGGACTATTGCTGCTACTTCCTTCGGCAGTGCCAGGCTGATGGTGTCCGTCCTTTCCGTCGAGCATGGATGCGTCATCCTTCCCGCGCACACTCATAGCCTCCGCACCCTCCAGGAGGTCGCGGTCAGTCTCCCGTACGCTGCGCCGCTCCGGGTCTGCGCCATAGGCGCCGGCGCCCCAGCTGGAGATGCCGCCAACCATGGCAGGCGTGGCGGGTGTACCGGTAGGATGAACGTAGTCCTCGTCTTCGTCTTCGTCCTCCTCCTCGTCGCGGTTGAGGGCGTTGCGCTCCAGTTCACGTTGCGCCTCGTCCATACGCTTCTTAACTTCGGCCGCCATACGGATGCCGTCAGTGACAATGTTGTCGAGCACGCCACGCAGACCTTTGCCTGGGGGTACGATACCCCCAGATGCACCTGCAGGGGAGACGCCTGACATCGAGCTGAGCTGCGGTTTGGGGATGTGGATGTTAGAGAACGTGGTGAGGTTTGAGGACAGGGAGGAGGCCATCGAGACATGTTGAGGGTAGTCGGAAAGATGGAAGGATTGAGGGAAAAATGAGTCAAAGAATTGTTCAAGTAACTCATCCGCCAAAATGACCATGCGGAAGGTCGGGAGAGTTATATGAAGAGGGTTATTGGGGTCAAGAGCAGGATTGTGCGACTCTGATGTGTTTCGCGTGTGTTGGGACTGGGGCGGAGCTTTCGATTCGCTACCCTGCTTCCCAGGTGTCTTCGACTCCTCGGTAGGCTTGGGTTTCTCATCATCAACGTCGATGAGGTCTTCTTCTTCATCGTCGTCACCAATACTGAAGGATCCCAATTTGTCGGCGGCTTCAGATGTATCATTGTCCACGGCCGCCTTGCCCTCTGGGTTGCTAGGATCGGCATATTCAAAACACCGGCGAATGAAGGAACTCACACTCCCCAGGAACCTCTCGTCAGTGCTAAGCTTGTCATTTGACATTTCACCTGGTGCACTACCGAAGTCCTCACTGGCCTGCGTAGGTGTGATCGTGCCTTCGAACCCACGTCGGGAGAGGAACAGCAGAGCCTCGGACATGCGCAAGATCCCTTCTCGGTCAACCTTGCCATTGCCTGTATCGTCATAGAGATCAAAGAAGTATTGGATGTTATTCATAATATCGCGCGGTCCTATCAGACGTGCCAGCCCGTTGACGACATTTTGCAGGCTAAGTCCCTCAGATGGGTCTGTTGCCCATTTTCGGAAGAGGCGTTGCATAAATTCGTGATCCGCAGGCTCGGGCTTCACGGGGGGAGACCCTCCGTAGCCTCTCCAGCTATTCGAAACTGACTCTTTCCGTGGAGCGGGGGAGTCTCCGACAGCCCACTTCGAGGTAGCAGCAAGGAAGTCTCGGAATGCGTCGTAGTCCATGTGAGTCGGGCTAGGACCCAGTCCCACACGGCCGACTTCGTGGTCAGCAGGGGGTCCCAAGACTGACGTCCGCTCCATTCTCTTCTTTTCCCGGCGCTTCTTCTCCTCGTCGACGAGCTTCTGTCTCTGCTGGTGCTCATAGAGAACTTCATAGAACCGGTCGTATATGATACCGAGATCGTCTGGGTTGAGCTTCTTGCTATCGGGACCCAGGTTACGGATAGAGGTGCGCTTGGCGAAATTTTCGATATTCTCGAGCACGGCATCTTTATGCTTAGCGCGCTCATCCACAATTGCTTGATGTGTGATCCCGGAGAATTCCTTGAAGGCGACGACCATCAATTCCTGGAAACGAGTGATTGCCCTCAGCTTCGGGTTTTCGGAACGAGGATGGGCCGATTCATCGAGGCGAGAGAAGTACGTCTTCAGAATAGAGATGAAAGATCCATCGTCCTGAATGTCCAGTAACTCCTCGCCATTGATTCGGAGAATGGCAAGGCCAACTTGAAAGAGAACCTTAGGCCCTTCTAGGAAAAAAACATCTAAAACCCGGAAAGCGAAGACAAGGGGCATCGAGTTGATGTATAGAGAGAGAAACCAGGGGAGGGATACGACAGATAGTTGGACATCGGACTTCATAAGGTGTTCCCACAGAATCGGCATCGTCTTTTCCACCAGCGATTCGAAAACTTTCTGGTCCAGGAGAGTTCCATACATGGTTGTCGAATAGTAGCCTGGCAACAGACGGTCGCATAGAACAGACAAGAGGAAGAAAGCCTGGGGCTCAGACATGTAGCTAGAATGAATGTCAATAGGGCACCTTCGAAAACGTGCACGTGGTGCGGATCAGCCGACTTACATGAGCAAAGCAGCAACTACAATATTCATAGCTTGACAGTATCCTATCTCGGCGTTCGTCCAGCTATATGCGGTAAGGACTCGTCGTAGCCGTCCTATGCCTTCTTCACTCTGGAACCCGGCATATTCCGGCAAACTTCGGTTCAAATCTTTCTCAATCTCGTCGATGGCCAAAGATTCCTGGCCGGAGAATTTGGCCAGGGTTTCTGTATAAAGGGTGGGAGACCGGAGACGCAAATATAACGAACCGGAGGAGACTTCCCAGACCTCCCCACGAAGGCGATTGGGAAGACCGACGCGGATGAGTTTATGGAACGTAGGTTGTCGAATGAGAGTAGCATTGCGGCCATTTTCTACGGTAGTAGAGACTTAATATACGCGCGGGTAACAGGACAAGAGGGGGGGTGCAGGTGTTGATTTCATACCTCTGAAGTATTCTCCCCACAGCCTCATTTTACTGCGATCTCGCAGTTTACGGGCATCGCCAGGATACCGGAAGATCATACCCAATCCGGCATCGGGCGGTTGTCGCGCCTCCGGATTCTCGCCATTCTGATCCTTGGATTTCGCCCCTGACAGCAAATATTCCGAGTAACAGTCACTGATCACGCTGCGCAGGTTCTCAATCTCTTTCATCCCCTCTCGCAGGCCCTTTTTCAACCCATCACAGAAACGTTCGCAGGCCTGCCTGCTTCCAACCAGCTGGATGGTAAATCTTTGAGGAACGAAGCCGCTGCTTCCACTTTGCTGTTTGCCTAATGCGCCGTTCCACGTTGTCAGAGCCAAGGAGAAGACATGGCTGAGACTGTTCAGGCGCTCGACACGGCGGATTGACGACAGAGGGATGATGAAGCCATTGCCGGAGGGACCGGTCCCATTGGTCTGGCCTGCCCAATGAGTCGAAGCGCCATGGGTAGCTGAAGGCACGAAGCTGGTAGGTTGAGTCGAAAAACAGATGAATCGCTCACTCAAGTGGAGTCTTCCGGCATAGCGATTGCCAGCGCGGTCGAGATTGCGCGGCTGGTCACCATGAGATGTATTAGGCGACGTGTGAGGGATTGGAAGAATCAATTCCGCAGTAATTTCTTGTAAGGGGTTTTGGGAATCAGGAAGACGGAACTGCTGGCGAAAGAGGGAGGCTTTGGAGGGATTGTGGTCGTTGGAAGTGAGATTTGGGATGGGGAAGTTGGCCGGGTCGATGAAAGACTGGGCTTTCTGCATGAAGGAGGACCATTGCATCATGTTGCCGGTTCTATTGGAGGAAATGGGAGGGGAGAGAAGAATCCTCGTCGCTGTACGGGGAGTTATGCAAGAGCGTATACTCAGCTACCTAGGCAGCTAGGGGAGCTCAGGGATCGGAGTCGAGGGAGGATGCCGGAAGAGTAAAAACAAGAACAACAAAAGAAAAGGAGAGAAATCAAGATTGCATGATGACTGAGATACCAGGAGAATACTTCCCCTGGGAAATGGAAAGTCGGAGAGGGAGAGAGAAGAGCAAAAAGAGAGGTTGGAGCTATTGTTGGTTTGACGATGATCGGATCTGATGACGGGGAGGGGAAGGCATGCAGGCGGTCACTGGCGGCAGAATCCCACCCGCTTCCGTTCCTGGCGGTCATGTGCCCGCTGCGTCAGCATCTGTACAGTACATAACTAGTAGTTACAGTCCAACATCTACATGTTGCGTCTGTATAAAACGAATCCCCCTTTGATCAAATCGAGGGGTACTATAGCATAGATTTATGACGGGGTATTTGACGGGTTGCATCCCCTTTTATCCTTCATTATCCGCTTATGCAGGGCGGCAGATGGTATCTATTTCCTTGGCACCTCATTTGGGCTACTGCTGGCAAAGGACCGAAGGATAATTCAAACGAGAAGGATATCAGTGGAAAAAGTCGAGTCGTATCACATAATATTTTCGCACACATTATCCAGCCATATGGGATGGATCAAAATTCGGAGGTAAAGTTTCCAGTTGCGAAAGAAAAGGGGTGAATGACCAGTATGAAACCATATCGGCGTCGTTTCCCCACAATTCGCTATCCAGCACGTTGGAAGGGGGATCGCCAAGCTCGGTGGCCATTTCATACATTGGTTGTTGGTCCACCTGTGTCTTTGAAGATGGTGGCTGCCAGTATGTTTCCGGAATCCCTTCCGTCGACATGTTCGGGGGTTGTGGAATATGGTCATGTGCAGATGGTTGCACAGATTGTTCCCAATACTGATTTCCAGTGCCGTTACCTGTGTGGTCCTTTGTGCTGGAGTCATTTGGGAGCAGGCGTTTTGCACTATCCTGGAGAAGATGGTATGATCTGTACGCGATACTATTCAGGCCAGTGTAACAAGAGATACACCGCAGGCAAACGTCCCAAATCGTAGAAGAGTCCTCTAGCACATCGGGATTTGTAAAATGACAGAGTCGACTCATCAAAAGAGTGCTTCCACAGGTATGTAGGTAGCTGATATTGTACCACCACGCGACCAAAGTATGGCACCGAATTTGGGCATCAAGGAATTTAATAAGAGTAACGGCGGAGTAGACACATTGCGCGGCGACGTCAGCGAGCATCAGGTCTTCCACCCGCGCTTCCCTTGAGTTTTTGTTATTAGTCGGCCTTTCGCGTCGTTGGTTGTGGAACAAGAGATCCAATGCAGGGCGCAGTATGAGGACTCGCACATGCAGAAACCGCGTATATAATCGTTTAGCCTGATTAGAGAGATCCGAATTGCGTGCCGCATTCCCATGCACGATATCTTCTTCGGGTTCAGCCGCCTCTGCAAATGGATCAAATCTCAGAAAACTCGGGAGCGCATCTCGCCATCCCATGATCTTGCTGTCCAGACTTAACAGCAATCCTACATCCAGGTTGGCCCCTGTTGGTGTTCCGGGGCGTGAAACAGCGGGTTTAGACATTCGTCGTTCTTCTCGGTGCAACACTAGGCCAAGAATGTCGTACAGCTTGATTGACTGGGCGTAAGACTCTAAAAGGCTAGGAAGATCTTTGGGCTGCGTATTCCACTTGCCCGTTTCATCGCTCAAATAGCAGTCGTCGATAGGTTCTGGGAGCCGTGGACATTCACCACCGTCAATAATCATCAACGGTCGCCCAAAGGACATAGATATCTCCCTATCTAGTAACACACACCCATACCACACGCGGACACGCATTTCCCATTCCGCTTGCGTGATGTAAGACGTCAGAAGGCCCTTTTTGCGGGCGTCAGACAGACTCAGCTGCAAGCCGATGTTCTGTGCCATCCGAATTGTCAAGCCAGTGATGTTCCAGCATTTCGAGAAACGCTCAGTACTCTGGAGATAGAATCCCATGAGAAGCCCGAGTTGAATGAGCTCAATCCCAACTTCGTCATCTAGGATCTCAAGGAGATCAATGGTCTGAGTTTGGCGGAAAAATGCATCCGCCTGGACAGTGTTCTGCTCCGGAGACCCTGACTCAAACAGGGACGCCAAGGCAAAGACTGCATTAAGCATGGCCGGAAACATTTTGCCGTGGCTTTTCTGTCGGCACAGGAGGGAACATGTGTTTGAATGAGGGTCCCGACTCCGGGCCCCTTCAGACTGCCACAGTCGATCGCATTGCCTAACGAATGTCCGCTGATGGAGAACCGGGTAGACGAGATGTACCCGGCTAAAGTACAGGTCGAGCAAGCGGTCAGCATGCCTCCGCAGAGGCAGAGAACATCGCGTGTTATCGAGGATCCGGTCACAGAAGCAAGCTCTATCCTGCGCTGATCCTGTGGCCGTTTGGGATCTCGCGGCGCTCAGACCATCCTTGCGAATAATTTCCCGATCAATTGGCTCCATCAGCCTTTCCACGCTGCAAGGTTGTAGTCCTCCGTCTGAGGACAGCCCATTCGGGGCCGTATTCGGGCGATGTACGGGAGAGGGTCCTGTCGTCACTGAGTAATCCTTTATCGAAGTGTTCCGAGTGATTTGCGGCGAGCTAAGACAGGCCACGGGCGGTTCCAGGTGTCGAGAGGCGGCAGCATTGTTATGGCCCAGGGGCGAATTCGTTGTGCGACTCGGAAGGTCCACGAGGTCTTCAGGGTGGTCGGAAAGGCTGGTTGTTCCGTCGTCTTTCTCCAGTTCCTCCAACCGGGTTCTTAGCGATTGAATCACACTAGGAACAGTCGACAGGTTAGCACCTCATGCTTGTAGGAGATGATACAGTCGGACCCACTTGTTGCGCCATTCTTTTGCTTGGACGTCAGATGCATATATGCAGGTGGACATGCGTTTCATGCATCCGCCACAGACGGGGGTAGCGCCATCACATCGTCTTTTGCGGACGCGGCATTCCTCGCATGCCAGGGTTGCCCGCTTGCGGGTCGCCTTCCGGGGATGTTGCGGAGGATCAGTATTGGAGGGAGGTGGTCGACGTCGTTTGGCAGATTGCGGTGACATTACTTTGGGGCAAGAGTCAAGGAGGCATTTTGAGAGGTTGTAGAGCGGGTTGCAGTAGTGAGTGAATGAATGGGTGGTTGTTGTTGTTGTTGTTGGTGAGAGAAAACGGGAGAGCGTCGGAAACTTGCATAGTATCAGTCATGACCACCGGGTGGATTATACTAATTCAGAAACTAAAAATACAAAATACAAAAAAAAATAACGTTGAATTATTGTTTGAAGATTTATACAAGTCTATTTTAACATCATTAAATTGAATGATTTTCTTTTGATATAATTGTTAGATGAGGAGAGGGACGATTAGATAGATCCCTCGGCAATTTATATATATAAATTAGTTGACCTACTCTACGCCAAACACATTGTCAGAGTAGACTGAACTGTTACCCCGACCATCCACTTCAGCTATTTAGAATTCAACCTGACTACCATAAATTTGGAAACAACACTACCTATGATAGTCTCATCGGAGAGGAACAACCAAGAGAGCATCACTAACATGAACTCCGAGTCCAGTTAGTATGACGAGCGGAGTTAAGGCGCGGAACGTGCGGATGGGCGGCGGGATTGAATATCCCCGCCGAAATCAGATAATTTATTATTATTATTATTATTATTATTATTATTATATTATATTATCAACTCAATCACCAAGTCTCTACAGCTGCTAGAGTCCCCAAATCCTATTCTCCTATCCGAACCATGAGTGATTGCTGTCTAAAAGGCTTCAAGTGGCAAGCCACACCCAAAGGGCAGGAAGCCACCCTGGCCAACGCCCCCTGCTATGTGGCCGGCTCCAACCCTGACGTCGCCATCATGATTATCCACGACCTGTATGGATGGACATTCCCAAACGTACGACTGCTTGCGGACCACTATGCAGAGGAAATTGGCGCAACGGTCTACGTTCCCGACTTGTGAGTGGAAAACCATCGACCGATCTATCTGGAACATCACGAGTAGCTAATGGTTCTTTCTAGCTTCAACGGCGAGGCCCTTCCCCTGGATATCCTCCAAGACCAAACTCAGTGGCACAAACTGGATCTCCCTGCATTCATCGAGCGTAATTCCAAGGAGAATCGGGAACCCCAGATTGTCAGCTGTGCCCAGGCTCTGCGGGCCCAGTACAAACGGACTGGCGCCATTGGTTTCTGCTTTGGCGGATGGGGCGTGTTCCGTCTGGGAGCCAGGGGCAAGAATCTGGTGGATTGTATCTCCACGGCGCATCCGAGTTTCTTGGAGAAAGGAGAGATCGAGCAAGTCGGGGTCCCGGTGCAGATCATGGCGCCTGAAATCGACCCCATGTTTACGGCCGAGTTGAAGGTGTTCAGTAATCAAGTCATTCCTACCCTGGGAGTGCCTTATGACTACCAGTATTTTCCACAGGTGGAGCATGCGTTTGCTGTTCGGGGAGATCCGAAGAATCCAGCTGAGATGAAAGCCATGATACGTGCGAAGAATGCGGCGGTCCTGTGGTTTCGCCAGTGGCTGCAGGAGGCTTGAGATAGTTAAAAGTCCCTTGTGATGGTTATATACATAGCCTCTAATTATGTCCGAGCAAATGGAATTATTACTACCGGGGGCATTCAGTAAGCCTATATCTTAAGAGAGAAGGCGTCTGACCATGAAAAATTGGCCGGGTCCAGGAAGGCCTCCCAATCGATCCCAGGGAGATCCTCACCCACCTCATCGGCTGGTGGGATCTCATCGCCCAGTATATTCGGCTCCATCTCCGCTGTATTCCACTTCCTAGACTGGGTGACTTGTTCAAATAGCATCTCTAGCGTAGATATCAGCGCGGGGATGGACTCGCTATACTCTTTGTATCCTTCTAGGAGATCCATGGCTCGGTCCCAGCTGACCGAGATTGACTCCCACGAGATGCCTGATTCTAGGAGAGAGGAGTGTAGTCGAGCCGCCAGGAGGGCCGTGGCCGCGCTGTACACGAACAGGATATTGTACCACCAGGCAGAGAGCAAGCCAGTCGTAGCCCATGTCGAGCCTCGGTGGTTGTGGGCGAGATCAATTGCTTCCTGAGCGACTTTGATGCAGATCATGGCACCGTGATGGGCCATTCGGGGGGCTAGAAATGGTAGGTTGGCATCATGTCGTTCCGATGAGATAAGGCGGTACAACACAGGCCGCAGGGACAATAATCGTATATGTAGAAATCTAGCCATGGGTTCATTCATTAGTTGGTTCTTCAAAGATCGAAGGGAGGAGAGGTATCGCCATAATACCTCTGACGTAGCACAACTGCCTGTCGGAAGAATACCGTCGGGGCTTGAGCAGGTAAATCCGGCTTATACTGAAGTCGATCAGGCAGACTGACCTCCCACATCATGAGTTTACTATCGACATCGACGGTGGATGCCACTCTAGATTGGAGGGAGTCGAGAAACCCCGGGGAGCAATTGTCGCGTCTTTTTTCCTTGTTCGCATAGAACACTCGTAGAATCTCCTCCAGGATATCGTATAGCTTCAAGGACTGGACAAAAAAAGCAAGTCGCGAAGGATGCTCCTGATCGACCTCATTTGTCAGATCCTCCTCGTCTATAGCGACTGGTAAGGGAGTTCTCGCCGCCACGGTCTGGTTAATCATGGTGGGACGACCATACGCCATGGCCGACACACGGTCCATAAGAACACAGCCATGCCAGACCCGACGCATCATCTCTCGATCTCGGATGCAGGCTGCATGCTCACTGGTCTCCCTGAGATGCAAACCAAGATTTTCAGCCATACGCACGGCCGAGCCTACAAAATTCCAGCATTGCAGTGGCTCATTCGTGCTTTGTAAGTATTGGGCCAACAGCAAAAGCACCTGGACCGATTCCAGCGAAGACGGTAGTTTCCAGAGATCAAGAGACTTCTGGGCCCGCTCGAAGAATACCTGTGCGGAGTGCTGTCGGTGATGGGCCGCCACGGTGGTATTCAATTGACAGGAGAGGGCAAAAATGAGGTTTAATGCGCAGAGCAGGAACGAGTTGATCTCGCCGAATGCCTGGATCATGAAGAGACTCTCATACTGCTCATTGATGATCACACGGTCCACAAACGGATACAGAGGGTGAACGGCATCCCAGTAGACAGACATTAGGGCATCTGCACGGCTGCGCGGCGGCAGAGCGCATTCATCGAGGCTCAATTGGCGCCACTGCCCACACTCTCGACGCAGCCGAGGCGCAGAGGACGACGAGATGGAGTGGCCCACAGCCTCCCGGATCTGGGCCACAAATCGCCCGGCGCTGGAGTCTCCGAAGAACCCATACGAACTCCCCACGGGGTCTACATCCACAGGGCCGATCATTGCGCTGGCGGGACTATCCCGCTCGGAGGATTGGCTCCACCTGCTCGGCCGGTGCGCGGACGATGGCGGAGATGGTTGCTGGAGGAGGGGATTCGCAGCTCCGGCGGAAGAAGGAGACTTGTGCTGAAGCTCGTCAATCCTTCGTTGGAGTTTGCGGATGTCCACCCGGGAGCGACTGTCGTTCCAGCTGCAGTGGAGATCGGGATCGCCTCGACTCCGACAAGGCCCGCATTCTATGCCAGGTTAGTTGGTTTGGTTAGTATCAGGAGAAGGAGAAGAAGAAGAAGAAGAAGAAGAAGGGAAATATGCCCACCCACCTGGCTCTGATCCATCACATTTGATCTGGTTGGAGTTAGCGGAAGGCATTCAGCATCCAATCCAACAACTAACTAACCTTTCTGCGTCGGCACATATCACAGGCGATGGCCACTTTTGGCCGCTTGAGTCGCGGCAGAGCTGGCGAAGAAGTCATGGTACTTTTGGTCGGAAGGGATCCGAGGCAGTCTGTCTCTTCGAGTATACTTCCTATATATGCATTTGGCCCCCCGGAGGCGAATCCGCGGATTGCGGAGATGAGGCGGAAGAGACGACCACGAATAAGAACCTCTCCAGCTCACGAGGTATATATCTGTCCTAGGAATCATTAGTGCCCAATTCCTTTCAATAAACCGCTGTGCAATTAGTTCTCCATATTCAAGATTCTTTTGGACATGTCTTGGGAACGATTGATCCGATTTAGGGACGCCGCAGGAACCGTGCGGTTCGGCGAGCCCATCATCGGCAATGACGACGTGTCTTTGCTGGACGAGTCAGTCGCCAAAGGCTCCTTACAAGCACGGTGTCTCGAGGGATCCGATATCTTTTCTCTGGCCCCTACATCCGAGACAGTGACCGTGAGTGAGCTCCTTGCGCCGCTGTCGCCGAGCGATGTGCCCATCATTAAATGTGTCGGACTCAACTACATGAAACACAGTAAGATATCACCCTTCAAAATATCATATCATATCTATCATCAATTACCAAACTGATTCAAATCAATCAACTCCAGTCCAGGAGGGAGGCCGCACTCCTCCTCCCTACCCGTCAATCTTTATCAAGCCCCGAGGCGCCGTGGCTAGCTACAACGAGGATATTCCAATCCCCACATTAGCCCAAACCGATCAACTGGATTATGAAGGCGAGCTTTGCATTGTCATTGGAAAGACTGGCAAAGACATTCCGGCGTCCGAAGCGCTGAACTACGTGGCCGGCTTTGTCGCTGCGAATGATGTCTCGGCGCGCAAATGGCAGCGGGATCCCAAGTTTGCCGGCGGAGTGCCTCAATGGTGTTTCAGCAAGGGCTTCGATAAGTTTGCGCCCCTTAGCCCAATGATCGTGTCTCCACGGGTGGTGGGGAACGCCGCGAGTCTCCGTTTGCAGACTCTGGTGAACGGGGAGGTGCGCCAGGATACCAACACCAGCGATCTCCTCTTCAAGACGGAGGCCCTCGTGGCCTTTATCAGTCAGGGCACCACTCTGGAAGCGGGCACGGTGATCATGACTGGGACTCCGGCGGGGGTGGCAATGGGCATGAAGGAGCCGTTATGGTTGAAGGATGGGGATGTGGTCGAGGTGAAGATTGAGAAGTTGGGCAGTGTTAAGAACCGCATGGTTTTCCTGTAGTTTTTTTCTCTAGAAATTGGAATCTATCTTTTGTTTTCCACTATAACGATATAACTATAGAACAAGGAGTCTGTCTAATACCCCGGCATCGTGTCGAACGACTTTACTGCACTGGCAGCAACATTCGTCTTCTGAGAGCTGAAAAACTCCATCCGATATGGTAAACGAGTTAACCTACAGCCTTTTAGTAGGTGACAGACAGACACGTCAGTCTGCAGCATATCTCGATTAAACATACCCATCTTCAACCAGAGAGGTCCGGACAATCAAATGGGTTCCTCCATGCTTCATCGGAACGGTCCACAGGGTGCAGCCACAGCGTGAACAGAAGACTTTCTCTTTCTCACTTCCGCTGAGTGTATCGGTCAACGTCCACACGGAGAGCAGCTGCTCGCCACACTCGACATGCACCTGTTGACGTCGGAATTTGGCCGACTTTCCCAGGATTAGCCCTAGTTAGTAGGAGGTTCAGATGGGACTTCTTACAATCTGCCCCTCACCTCCAGCATTCTTCGAACAGTGCGTACAGTAGCAGATGAACACATTCTCCGGGGCTCCATCCAGGCTGAACTGGACGCCGCTGCAAAGACAGGCGCCCTTCATAGGGGCCGTGGGGGGTTCGGTGGACTCTGACATTGTTGACCTTTTGATATTTCGATATTGACCTAGTTCAGTTTTGCAGCACCAGTTTATCTAGATGACTGGAGAGAATATATATGCCCGGAGTCCATCCGAATCCTCCGCGGAAGGGATAAGAAACAGACGAGATCTCCGTCGGAATGCTCCGAGGGTGCATTAAAGAGAGGACATGCATAAAGGGATATATACTAGTTTGTTCTCAAGGACTTAGAATCTGACAGCAAACTGGCGCAGAAAGAATATAATCTTATTATACTCATCCGATATACCTCTCACATCCTCAAAAACATCACATCGTTGGTCCCCATCCCTGACTCCCATAATGGCCTCAAAATCCTCCTGGGGTGGCTGCAACGATGTCTCTCCTCTTTGGACCGTCCTAAACAAAATGGTCCCTCCTCGGCCAAACCCAACATCAATCGTAACAACCTGGCCCTACGACTCCGTACGCCCAGCCCTCATCGAATCCGGCTCTACCGTCTCCGCCGAAGAAGCCGAACGTCGCGTGTTGATGCTCACCAACCCAACCCTGGGAGCGCCCTACACCACCGACACAATTTACGCCGGGCTCCAACTGATCCTGCCCGGGGAGACGGCCCCCGCGCATCGACACGTTGCCTTTGCGCTGCGGTTCATCGTCGAGGGCACCGACGGATTCACGGCGGTGGACGGGCAAAAGCTCATGATGGAGCGCGGGGACGTGATCCTCACGCCCAGCTGGACCTGGCACGATCATGGAAACGAGGGCCCAGCGCCCATGATCTGGCTCGATGGATTGGACCTTCCGGTGTACCGATTCCTGCCAGTGAATTTCGCCGAGAATTACGCCCACCCGCGGTTTCCCAGCGAGCTGGTCAAGGGCGGGAAGAGCCCGCTGAAGATTCCCTGGGCTACGGTGCAACAGGAGCTGGATGCAAACTTGGAGGATAGGTCGTATGCGCGGTATGATTATCGGCTGGGAGGAGGCAGTGATGGCGCGCACTTGTCGCGCACAATCTCGGCGCAGGCGGAGCGCATCACAGCAGGGACAGCGTCGGAGACGTCGCAGGAGACATGTTCGTTTGTGTATCATGCCTATGAGGGAGAGGGCTATTCAACGGTGATTGCGCCGGGTGGAGAGGAGGAACAAGTCATTAAGTGGAAGGCGAGAGATACATTCTCGGTGCCTGCGTGGAGTAGCATTTCTCATACATGCACTTTACAAAGTGGACAGGCGTATCTGTTTGCGATCAACGATCGGCCTATGGTGGAATCGTTGGGTTTAATGAGAAGAAACTGAGCCTTATTTGCTTGGAGGATATTTAGTATATATCTAGTTATAGACAATGGCATAAGGACTAGATAAATAATCTGTAGTCAGGAACTCCTATAAACTGCACACATATTCGGCTACTTTACACATGATCAGTTGTCCCAATAAGCCTCTGATCCGAGGCCATGCACTCCAAAAACGCCTTGGGGGAATCCTCCTCAAAGAACATGGCCATGCTCTTCATGCTTCGTGTGATCAAGTCAATCGCAAAGGGGAACATCTCCTTCTCATACGCAGCAATCGCCTCATCGGTAACCCCAAGCTCACTCAACTTCTTCGACAAAATAATAGCATCACGCATAGCACAGTTAACCCCATCTCCCACAAACGGCGTAGTCACATGCGCCGCATCACCAATCAAAGTGACACCAGGGACAGCGCTCCAGTTCAGCAGCTCCGGCGGCATGTAGTACATGATCCAGGGACGGAATGGGCCTTCGCTATATCGGATGATATCCTGGAGCTCGGGTGCGTAGGATCCAAAGGAATCATCCTGGAGCAGCCAGGCCTTGACCGCATCATGGTCAGACAGATCCACGATGCCGGCGGTGGTGAAGTCCTCGGGTCCGTCGATGCCAACATCGATCCGGTAGTGGCCATCGCCTTGGCGAGAGTTGAACATGTGACGGCCCTTGCCCATGATGATCATTGACCCTTTGCCCCCCAAGGTCTCCATCTTGGAGTAGAAGGGGTTGGAAGGGTAGATCTTGGTGGTAATGTACAGCTTTGTAGAGTACGCCGGGTTGGCGGTTGTGACCTAGGGGGGGGGGGAACATGTCAACAAAGGATCTCAGAGAGAGATATAGAGGGAAATACTCACCAGGTGCCTAATTCTGCTGAAAGTTCCATCAGCCCCAACGACCAGCTTAAATCCCGAGGCTGTAGTTCCATCCGCGAAAGTCAAGACCACCTGACCAGTCGCATCGCGCTCGGCGCTCTGGATGGACTTAGACCAGCACACTTTCTGGTCAGGAATCCCCGTTAGAAGGACCTTCCGGAGAGCCCAGCGGTCAATCTCCGGGGCATCACGGCCTTCACCAAACTCCATGATCTGGCGACCGGTGTGATCGTACAGCTTGTGAATGGTGGCGTCGCCATCACGAGAGTTCTGCTTGAACACATCAAACAGGCCGGCTTCCTTGATCGCTCGCTGACCACTGCCGGGATGGAGATCCAAACAGCCTCCATGGGGCGGGGCCTCTCGCTGACTGCGCTCATAAACGATGTAGTCAATCCCCTTCGCCTCAAGGAGAGCAGCCAAGGCAAGGCCGGCGGGACCACCGCCCACTATGGCGATTTCGGCGGGAGCCATGGGTTAGGTTAACGATGGGATGGTGCGAATGACAAATCAAGGGAATGAGATGATGTGATCCTCATGGTGGTAGTCTGGTAGTCTTGGTTGGCTGTGTTTTTATAGACTGGAGGCATTGTCGGAATTTGGTGGTTTGAGGATGCGAGATGGCGGAGTTAAAGCGGAGGGAGCAACATTAGTCAGAAAGATCGACAAGATGTGGAACTAAATGTATATTATTATTTTTTGATTTTATTATTTTATCTTACGTTATTCATTCTCCAAGGCCTTGAATCTATCTGATCACTTTGGAATTAGGAGCAGGAGGAAGAAAAGAACGATCTTTCGACCTTGTCATCTACTAACGAGATTTATGTGACTGATTTGAATGGTTTGGACACGAATGAGAAACAACTTAATAATAGTTAACTACTACCTACTAGACAAGTCCTAATCTACACAAAAAGACTAAACCTCAACCTCATCCATCTTGAAGTAGATCGAATTCTCCCACCGTGACAGCCGCTGCCCAATAACCGGTCTCTTCTTAATTTCCCTCTCATCCTCTCCACTGCGCACACGACGAATGAACTCGTCGATCTCAATATCCACCCCAATGGGGTTCCTCGCATACTCCTCCGTCGCCATGAAGTCCCGCGCCAGGTCGGGCGTGTCAAAGTTATCCACCTGGATCTCGAACTCATTCCCATCCGGATCGAAATAGTACATGCTGGTGCTCATGCCATGATTGACGGGCCAGTGAGGCAGAATGCCCCGCGCCTTCTTCTGCTCATAGCTGGTGACCAGGTCGGCCAGGCTGTTCAGCGTGAATGCGATATGGTAGATTCCCACGGCGGGCTTGCGGTCCGCGATAGGCTTATGACTCGGGTCATTGACGATGACGAGGCGGTGATGTTCGTCATCATAGGCGATAAAGGCCGCTTTCTCGTTCCGGAGGGTAATGCTGCCTCCGAAGAAGGCCAGATGCCACTGCACCATCTCGTCGAACCGGTCTGGCGTGGTGCGCAGGCCGAAGTGGCCGATGCATGTTGGGCTGATGAGGGATTCGGTGGACATGATTGAAACAAAGCGGGATGTAATAATGGTTTGCGATGAGATGGAGACTTAGGAATTGGTCTAATGTGCTGGGTTGGATGCAATTCACCCGCCCGTGGAAGGTCCTCTTATGGTCGGCGGCGGCGGAGACGATGCGGCTTTCTTTCCCTATGACGGCTATACTAGATGTATTTTCTGGAGTCCGGGGCCCCGGATGGCCTCCGATGTGGGGGGGGGGATTCAGGCAATATCGGAAACAAAAGACGCTCTCCTCGTTCACAAGGCCTGGCGGACTTACGGCGGGGGAGAATGGCGGGGGGGGGGTTTTTTTTCTTTCTTTTCCGGTTATTCTTTCTTTTATCTATAGACGTAACGTGGAGATACTTCTCATGCGTCTTGACATTATCGAAAATCTTGTCAAATCTGCACGATGACTGTTGTCCATGAAATCACTCAACATTCTACCATTGGGCCCATCCGAGGCATCAAACATCCGTCGGGAGTCATTCAGTATCTGGGGATCCAGTATGCGACACTGAACGATCGTTTCTCCCGAGGCGAACTGCGGAAACAGTATAACCTCGCAGGGAGGGAGTTGAATGCAACTGAATTGGGGTAAGCAACACTTGAACACCGTAAACACATCACGAGAGAGCCAACTTAACCCACTAGACCCATTCCATTGAGTCCGTTGAACGGTTGCGAATGGGAACAGAAACTCATTCAGAAGTCCCTTCCTTTCCCTGACTACCCCCAGTCCGACACCGAATGCTTGACATTGAACATTGCCCGCCCCGTCGTCAAAGACTCGCAGACTCTTCCTGTCCTGGTGTTGGTCCATGGGGGTGCTTTTGCCACGGGCAGCAGCGCATACCCTCAGTACGATCTGGCACGTATCACAAAACAAAGTGTGGATATGGGAATGCCTTTGGTTGCGGTCTCTGTCAAGTAAGTAGTCCAAGCCTTGTTGGATCGATTATTGCCCATAGTAACCGTGCATCACTTAGTTACCGTCTCGGAGCCCCTGGTTTCTTGCATTCGGTGGCTATGAAATCAGCAGGCTACAAGCCAAACAACGGACTGAACGATCAGCGACTGGCACTCCAGTGGATTCGTCACCATATTGCAGGGTTTGGTGGCGATGCTGAACGAGTGACTTTTATCGGAGAAAGCGCTGGTGGAGGTATGTTGATGCCAAAGAATACACCACTTTTTCAGAGTGCGGCTGACCAGCCTGTGAAGCCTCGGGGTGTTTCCATCTCCATTCCTCCGAGCCCTTGTTCCATCAATTGATCGCCATGAGTGGGACATCTCTGTTACGTCCCCGTTCTCCCGAGTTACTAGAGAAGTCATTTGGACGGGTAGTCGAGGCTCTGGGTTTGCAGCACCATTCGCCCGAAGAACAAGTTCAAAGGCTTTCGCGAGTGAGCATGGATGAGCTTAGAGAGAAGGCGGGCAGGCAGATTCCCCTGGGACCCATGATTGATGGCGATATCATCCCTCGTGCCACTACATACCCCGATCTGGGCGATCAGGAAGCAAGCGAGTTGTTTCCCGGAATTCACCATTGCAAGAGAATTCTCATGGGCGATTGCCAAAGCGATGTACGTCATCCAGTGTTCCAGATCCATTTGCCCGATCAGCATCATTAACATTTCGTATTTCCCACAGAGTCTGGTCTTCGCCAGTAGACTGGGAGCGCGGACAGACATCTTCCCCAAGACCCTCGTGCAGAATCTATCGACCATCTTAGATCCTATCGATGCGACATTAACCCCAGCGATCGTCACCGCATATGGACTCGACCCATCTATCCCAGCAAACACTCCAGAGTCCACCGAAAAAGTGCTGGAACTGGGCAATGACATCTGCTTCACAGAACCGTCTCGCTTCTTTACCCGAGCGTGGTCTGGCTCTTCTGTCGTCGATACCGAGGCCCTTCTCTACCATTTCAACTGTCCTAACCCGTGGGATGGGCCGTTCAAGGGCCGTGCCATTCACATTCAGGATATTGCCTACGCGTTGCTGAACTATCAGGATCATCTGGCGCCAGGTCAACAGCAGAGTGCAGCCCGATTCGCAGAAGATATTATTGCTTTCACTAATGGAAGAAGCCCCTGGGCGAGGGGTGCGATGGTCTACTATGCTTCGGTGGAAGGCGAGCAGGATGAATCTAAATTTGTATCTGATGTCACACCCGAACATACAGGAAGAAGGGACATCTTGCAGAGCATCGTGAGTGTTGGGCTCTTGGATAAGGTTATGGATGCGTGGCAGATGTTCATGGCTGGGCCTCGGTGAGGTTTTTTTCAGGTTATATATATACCACCTATAGACCTCCCTAAGTTGCTAGTGCAATTTCACATAATTCTAGACTTTGCATAGATTCTTTCTCTACGTAATGTCTTTATTTTTTTTATTTTTTTTAATTCCTCTTTGATTCGAACAGATAGGTCTAGGATCACGATATCTCGAGAATGTCCCCAACCATCCAACATCAATCACAATGCCGAGATCCCGAATCCAATAACTATCCACTAGGGCTGCTGCGCGATTTTATCCGCGATTCAATTGTATAAGCAGCAAAGCAAATGCTAGTGGCGTAGAGAGCGGATTAAGTGGGAATGATTGACATTTATACTTGCCAGTGGATCCCGTCCCACCGTGTACCTTGGCAATGGATATGTCGAATTTTGCAACGGAGTTAAGGAGTGACACCCGCACGCTGTTGGTGGCAGTAGACCCTCATAAGAGTGAATCTGATATGATTAATTCCACCATCTTTCCGCAAGAGAGCAGTTCCAGCCTCAATGGAGGGTCCACTTCGTCCGGCAAGAATGCGGACCAAGCGGAATCACCAGTCGTTTATATGGCTGGCCCATACCATTCACCGTCGTAGATACGAAGAATAACTGCTTCGACTACTGCTAGTGACTATCATGGCCGTGTCATATCAGCCGTCATCGAACTATCCAACACATATTCATGTCGACAATCGTTCAGAACCCGATCCGACGTTTGTAGTCCGATGGGAGCTGAACGATCGACGAAACCCTCGAAACTGGCCGACATGGTATAAGTCTCTGATAATATGCGTGTTGTCTTTCAGCACCTGGGTCGTGTATGTTATCTTACAAAATTCTATTCCATACTGTGGTGGTACTAACGCTCGGCTTCTTTTTCTTATAGAGTCCTTTTCTCCACCTCCTATACTGCGAGTGTTCCCAGGATGAGTGAATACTTCGACACATCCAAGACCGTGATGACACTCGGCGTAACATGCTACTTAATCGGCATGGCCGTTGGCGTCCTAATCATGGCTCCTTTAAGTGAGCTCTGGGGCCGATGGCCGATATTCCTCGTCAACGCGCTATGCTTCACCGTCATGTTTCTCCCCAGTGCCCTTGCTACATCAGCAGCGGGCCTTATCGTCGTCCGCTTCTTTAGTGGTCTGTTTGGGAGTGCCTTTGTGGCTAATTCCCCTGGGGTTATTGCAGATATGATCGACGGGGAGTACCGGGCGTTGGCCATATCGATCTGGTCGCTGGGTCCGCTGAACGGCCCTGGTATGTATACAATATGAGCCTCACTTTCTGTCTGTCAGTCAAATGGAAGCAACTAAACAATGGTATCTAGTGTCCGGTCCCATCATCGGGGGTTTTGTGACAGAGTACTTGGGCTGGCGATGGAGCAATTGGGTGGTGATGATGCTTTCGGGGCTGAGTCTCGCCGGAGCCTGTCTACTGCGAGAGACTTATACGCCGTTCCTGCTGAGACAGAAAGCAAAGGCAAAGCGCAAGGAAACCGGAGATGACCGCTGGTGGAGTGACTATGACTCTCCGCTGCAGTTTGTGGCCTTGCTCAGTTCCAATCTCGTTCGTCCTCTACATATGGCTGTCTCCGAGCCTATCTGGTGCGTGTTTTCTTTTTCTTTCTTTTGTTTTTCTACAAATTGGTGATGTGATTGATATCAGGGACTAACTCCGCCCGTGCAGTCTATTCTGGAATCTCTACATAGGGATCGTCTATGGCATTCTCTACCTCTGTTTCGTCGCATACCCAATCGTCTTCTCCGACATTCGGGGCTGGTCAACCGGCCTGTCTGGCCTGGCCTTCATCGGGATCGGCATAGGAACGGTGTTAGTCGTGCTCGCAGAACCACTCTGTCGCCGGCTGATCCAACTTCATCCCGTGGACGAAAAGACCGGGCAGCGCGCTCCCGAGGCCGCAGTGTGTATCATCTGTACTGCCTCCATCTTGATCCCAGCCGGCCAGCTATGGTTTGCATGGACTGGCAGCCCGGCCTCGATTCATTGGGTTGTGCCTCTGCTGGCTGGTGTCCCCTTTGGAGCCGGGAATACCGCCACGTTCATTTATATCTCCAATTACATCACCGACAGCTATGGGATCTACGCAGCCTCGGCGTTGGCAGGGAACACGGTGGTGCGGAATATCATGGGTGGATGTTTGCCTTTGGCCGGTACGCCGATGTATCGGGCGATGGGACCGAACTGGGCGGGCACGCTTCTGGGGCTGTTGGAGGTGGCGATTATTCCGATTCCGTTTGTATTCTACAAGTATGGCCATCTCATCCGGCGGAGAAGCCCGATGATCCAACCTGGGCCGGGTTGAGCATCTTCAGAGGGGTTTTCACCCGTCACTGAGATGTTTTTTGAGATCAAGACTGAATTTCATTGAGTTTAGTACCTTGAGCATATGAAAATCGTTGGCCTGACAAGGCAAAAAAATACATCGCTGATTTGCAATTTCCCAATCCTAGCCCGATTTGGTGAAATCTCCCTTTTTTCGTTACACTCGTACTCCTGTGCTCCACTAAGCTTTGACCATATCGCGAATCTCCTTCCAACCATCAGTGCTTGTCAGCTGGCAGCTCCTCTGCCGATCCCGACTCGTCACTGTAAGCAGGAGGCAGATCCTCGACAGTTTCGACCATCAGACCCTCTTTCTCCGACGCAGTGCCCTGCTCAAGAGACTCCGGACGATCGGTACGGCGATAGCGCTGCCACAAGTACACCACGGTTTGTCCCACCAGCATACCAATGGCACTGGCAACCAGACCAGCCGAAACACCCAGGATAGCCGGAACAATGATGAAGCGAACCATGCGAGCGAAGGTGTGTCTCCAATGGCCGTGGTGGGGGTGATGCATATGGTGATGGTGTGGACGGCCGCCGGCACCCTCGCTGGCGGAATGGTCCCCAGGGAAGCGCATATGGCCGGGTCCATAAGCCTCGGGGCGAGGACGACCGCCGCATGAGGGCTTGGGGGCCATGCCGAGCATGCGGGCCTTCGCGGAGGCAAACAGTGCGCGCATGCGGTTGAACAAAAGCCGTCTCAGGCAGTGGGGCTTTCCACGGCACTGTTTCCAGGACAGGCGATCGGCGGTTGTTTCTTCGATGTCGGTCTTGGCCATGTAGAGGCTGCCTTCGGCGTCGTGGATGAGGCTGATGGCGACGGTATCGAGGGGCACTGGGTGGCCATCCAGGTCGAGGACCGTGAATCGAACTTCGACCAGGTCGATAGGATCTTCAGGAGGGGAGGGAAGGGGCAGCATTTCGACGGCGTAGCCCAGCGGGATCGGATCGGACTCCTCACCATCGGTCAAGCGATGCTGCACGGCAGTGATGAGGGTGGGAGGGGGAGGGGGGAAGATCTGACGACCGTTGGCCAACAGAAATCCATTGTCGATGGAAAAATTGAGCGACTGTGACATGAATTGTGAGACTGAAGTCATTTGTGACCGCAGATGGGTTGGTTCACTTGAGTGAAACTTACCAAAGAGGTCTGATAGCCGTCCGTCCAGTCTACTGTTCCGTGGGGGCCAATCTCACGGAAGGGACATTCTGTGCACATGAGATCGATATGTTGTTGTTGCGAAATATGGGCATCTAATGGATGCAAGTCGGGGACTTGGGGAGCGATAGCATCGGCCTCGATCTCTGGCACCACCAGCAGAGCCTGGGCGCCTAGAGCAATCGCGCTCCCTAGAAGCAACGAGCGAAGGGACATGATGAAAGAAGAGGGGGGTTACGTAGGGACAACCATATAAATCAGAAGAGAAGGGAAAACAGTTGAAGAAGATGATAATGAGACAAGAGGGGATGAGATGTATTTGTTGAAAGAGATTAGAGGATGATGGGATGGATAGTTAGTTGAATGAAAGATGGCGATGGAGGGTGACTTAATCAGTTCCGCTTGTCGCTGCCTGGCCAGACCACGCGATGTGGCGATGCTGATTGGCCCAGGCCCTCGTTGCTTCCCCAATCGGGAGTCGACGGAGGCTTGGCACGTGATGTGCAGGGCTTATTTTTAGACCGATCCGCATGGGGACTAGTGGCAAGGCGATCCCGTGCGAATCCCGCTTACATCGGCATTTTGCTCCTCTTTCTTCTCCCCCGCGGAATCCGAAATCAAGCCAGCCCACAAGGGAACAGTTAATGATCAACAACAGTAAGAAGAGAATCATGAATTGGGTGGTTCAGAAATCTGCAAAAAAAGCCCTCCTTAAATATCTACATAGCCAATTCGGAGATGACTGATATCGTCTTCCACTCCACCCTCCACATTGGGAATGGGCCCCATGGGAGTAATAGCCCGAGGGTTGATATCCCCATGGCTCTTCGAATCTAGGACCTCATCATCAGCATAACAGTACTAACTCCAACATTTGCATGCCCAACTTACAATTCTCTTTGATATGTTTAAAGTCTGTTGATTCCCGGAACCCAGGAACGTTCCAGTACAGGTTTTTCAGCCAGTTATGGATCACAGGATAGTTGTGTCGGATAGTGCCAAGGTTGCACTTAAAGTGCTGGACGTAAATCGTATCGAACCGGACAATGGTCGCATATGCCCTCACATCCAACTCGGTCAATTGCTTTCCCAAGATGAACGGGCCCCCATTCTCTGCGATCAGCCCCTCCAACCGATTGAGGGCTCGGAAGACTACGGGGACAGCCGCGTCATACTTCTCCTGGGAATCGGCAAACCCCGCCTTATACACTCCGGCGTTCAGGTCCGATTGCATCCAGGGGGACAGTTCATCGATCCGATCCGCAAGACTCGCAGGATATAGATCTAGACCCGGGACCTTAGGGACTATGGTGTCGAAGGCAGTTGGAAGCCAACGGAGAATCTCCGCAGACTCGTTGTTGACGATGGTCTGCGTCTGTTTATCCCAAAGCACAGGCACCGAGTACCGGCCTTTGTACTCCTTGTCGGCTTGGAAATAGATGTCATGCATGTAGGCGCTATGGAACAGATGGTCGACCGTGGCGCCTGGATATTCAATATCAGACTTGGGGAATCTCCATCCGGGCCATCCTTGCGCATTTCCCTTGGGATATGGCATGACCACCGAGATGGGGAGAGCCTGGGTGAGACCACGAAGGTGGCGAACGAGATTGACACGATGTGCAAAGGGACAGAAGAGACCTGGGTTTGAGGTTTAGCTTGTTGGGCTATAAAAACCACCTCGAATCCATTTCCAAAGGCGGGGGAGGAGATTGAAGACCTATGTAGAGATGATACCGCCCAAGTTCGGGCTTGAAAGAACTATCCTCTGAGATAACCCCATGCCAGCCATCGTTCGTTCCAGACTGATGGATACTAGTCGACTCTGTCATGGTTTTTTTTTTTTTTTTTTTTTGGAATTTATTTTAAAATAAAAATATATTTAAAAAAAAAAAAATCGGGCTTAGATTCAGTTGATGAGGCTCTCTATCTACCTAGACAAAAGGAATAAAATGAGGAAGATACAAAATGGGGGGGGAAGATGAAATGTCATGTCATCATAACCCTAACAAACCCCGCCGGTTGATGTCACAACAACGCGGAGAAGACATTATCCACCTACAAAGAAAAGAAACATGCAAACAACTAACTACCCCATAGCCACTCGGTCAGCTCCAGATAACTTCGAAAGTTGATACGCCACCATCTGCACCAACCAAACCTGAGAAATCGGATTGTCATGTAGTTTGTCGAGGATCTCTCGAGGGATCTCATTTGCCTCCATCCAAAGCGCATATATAGCGTTCTTGCCCAAAGCACGCGACAGCTTGCCCGGAGCAAGCCACAGATATATACCAACGATGACCCCGATTACCCCTACTACAGCCAATAGCAAGGCCAGTATGAACCCATACCTAATCTTCCGGGGGGGCGGCTTATTCGCGAAGTGTTTCGTGGCCTCCGCGACGTATCGGTCAACTTCCTTTTGCACGTCTTCGTATGTCTCGATGGGAGCGCCATTTTCGGTAGTCGTAGGAAATTTACGTTCAAACATCATCTGGCGGACAGGGCTACAAGGCATATCAGAGACGTCGATCTTGCCTATCTGTTTTGGAGTTGTACCATCGGGATACGGGGAGAGCTCTAACTTCGACGGCGTTTTTCTAGTCTTGGATCGAGGCCGCATATACATATTTGACATCCACCCAGGCCGATCAATGTAGCTTGGGTCCGAACCTTCTCCGGCAAATTCACCGGTCAGCGTCTGTTCCTCGAAATCCTCCGTTTGAACACCAACCGAGGACTCGGTCAGCTTCTGTTCCTCGAAATCATCCGTTTGAACACCAACCGAGGACTCGGTCTGTACAGGAATCTCCGTCTCTGTAGCAAGGTTCTGGTTCTCTGATATGGAAACCTCGAGTTGTGTAGGTGGTGGCGGCGCTGGTCGTCCTTCGTCTGTGTCTGTCCCTGATCGGTGCTTACGCTTTGTAGCCAAGTTCTGTTGAGTATAGTCTTCCAACGTCAAAAACTTCATTCCAAGAAGAATACCAGTCTGATCCACTGGCTTGGAGAAGAGCTGGTTTCCTGAAGATAAAGGCGGTTGACGCTTCTTGATTGGGACGACGCCTTCTTCTTCTTCTTCTTCTTCTTCTTCTTCTTCTTCTTCTTCTTCTTCTATCTCTGGGTTCTCGCGAAACTCAAGCCACACTGGGTGATTGGGATCATACCGGACTAATACTCCGGCGACTATTACGGCACGACCTGGCGATGGATGGTCCTCGACCATCTCATAGTCCTCGCACATTTCCTCCAATTCATCCGCCTCCAAAGTGTCAATGGCCATGACTGATGGTACAGATAGAGATCGTTCCTGACGCCCCATGGGTAATGACTCCATTTGATTGTACGCGGCGAAATCACGACCCCACCACGGTACATCCTGGTCTTCATGCCATGTAGATGGCCCTGGTTCACCTGGTGCAGGTCCTGCATGAAACTGCTGGAGGGGCTGGGGTTGATAAAACGGCGGGGAACTATCCACCTCATCCAACACATAATTACTGGCACAATAATAAAGCTCCCTCACATTGGCGTTCAGGCACCCCAGCACCTCCGTCTGTTCTTGTAGATTTTCGCGCTCAACGCTGCGCATATTCAAAAGACATTGTAAATTGTCGTCTCGTTGCCGGCCCTTGAATTTCGCCCGTTCAATGTCTTGTCGGTGCATTTCGGAATACTCGCGGTAATGACCTAAACACTCCTCCAAGTACTTCACCCGCTTTTCGTCCTCTTGAATCTGGGCTTTCAGCTCTTTCGTCCGCTGTAGAATTCGGCGATTGATGGCTTTCTGGTCTTCATTGGACTGCGTGAGTTCTCCGTAGGCTTGTTCCCCAGCGAGAATGGCCAGTTGGTCGGTGTGTGACGTCTTCTGTGCATGTTGCAGATCAATTTGGGTGGCTTTTAGCATTCGGTCTCCCTCATCCATCTCTTGCTGGAGCCGCTCGTTCGAAGCGTACATTTCCTCGAACTGGAGTTTACTATCATGGATCTCCAACTTCAATCGGCTCACAAGTGCTTCTTGCTGCTCTATTTGATGGGCTTGCTCCCCCAGAGCCTCTGTAAGCTGTTCGAGGCGCGATTGCCTTCTACTCTGCCCTTCGTACACATCCTCGTGGCGTGAATTGGGTCTGGCCCGCTTTGCGTATGGCTCTGCATAGCGAGCTTCCTCTCTATCGCGCCTTGGCATCGCGAAATAATCGAGAGATGGTAAGCCCAAAGCACAAGCAAATGGAAGGACGTAGCAGATAGAAATCTAAAAATCTAGAATGTAAAATCAGAATACAAACGATAGCAACTTATATACGTGGTGTTGATTATTCTTTATTACATATTGCGGATAATGCCTTGGTCTACAGTCAAGGGGGAAACCCGAATATAGGACATACTGGCAGGCTCCTCCCTGGTCGAGACTGTTTCATTGTTGTTGGAGTAGACAAAGGCATTCTTGGGGGAAGTCGCCTTAGCAGACAAAGGTATTCTTGACTTCTTTATGGAAATTTGAATGATTCTCTTTGACCATGAACAAATCCATACCATGTGCCTCATTGTGTACGATGGGACAAAGAAAGCTGGTCAAGGATGGTTTATCCAAAATGTCGTTATATGAGGAGCCTGCAGTCGTAGGTAAATACCTATTCACAATGGAAGTTTTATGGCACCCAGGAAAGTGATTAATCTATCTGAATGACCTCTATGAAACAGGGATATGATAAAGGAGAATTCAGAGGATGTATAGAAACTTGAAAGTAAGTTCTGTTCTATATGGTAACTACTACACTAATAACAAATGGAACCCCGTTCAAATCTTGGACTTCTTCTGTCCCTTGACGTGCTGGACGGCTTCACCCGAAAGGAGGAAGTCTGGGTATCCCATCTGGCCCGATGATGTGTTCTGAGAGGACATGCGCCAGCTTGCGCCATCAACTACAAGTGTTTGACCAGAAACGTAGCTGCCAGTGTTACTGAAAAGGTATACAGTAGCGTCGGAGATATCACGGATGGAGCCGATGCGACCCAGAGGCTGCGACTTGATATACTCTCTCATGGCGGGAGCAGGTAAAAGGCGGTCCAGACCCTGAGATACATTAACATTGTTATTCTATGGTTCAATGACAGCCACAACGTTACAAACATACCTCAGTTGAAGCAATGGGGCCAGGAGCAATGATGTTAGAAGTCACGCCCAGGGGGCCGAACTCGATGGCGACACTGTGCGACAGGGCATCAACTCCAGCCTTGGCGACGGAGACGTGCGTCTGGAAAGGGGCGGCTCGGTAGTGCAGGGTAGCGCTGACGAAAATGATACGCCCTCCTGTGCCTAGAGGTGATGGCTTCACTATTTGAATGTTAGCTCGACCTTCCGATAGCAAAGAGGAGGAAGAAAACGCACGAGACGCCGAGTCGACTCTATGCTTTTGAGCAGACTCTTTCAGATGAGGAATGGTGGCCTTGAGTGTGTTGTAAGATCCCATGACATCGATATCCATGACTGTCTTGAAGGCATTGACGGAGAGCTGGTTGATGGAAGCCAGGAAATTGCCAGCCGCTCCAGCGCTGAAACATCAGGTTAGCAACATTCCTTGTTTACTTTCTCTCTCTCTCTCTCTCTTTCTGTGTGTGTCTTGGGGAAAATATCAAAATGAAAAGAAAAACTATCCATACATCACAAAGTCAATCCCTCCGAGCTCGCGAACACAGCGATCAACGGCACCTTGAAGGGCCTCGAACTTGCGCACATCAACGGCGCCGATACCGATGACCTTGGCTCCAGGACGAGCGGTGGCGATGTCTTTGGCGACCGACTCAGTCTTTTCGACATTTCGGCCGATAATGCAGGCATTGGCGCCTAGATGTACCAGGGCGCGAACCTGAGCGCTACAGATAGTGCCAGCACCGCCTGTGCAAAAGACCACCTTGTTGTCTGTGGCATGGTTGGTTTAGTGAGGTTGGTATATGGAAGAACAGGGAGATCACTCACTGAAGAGACCCTCCTTCCAGGCGTCACTGATGTATTCTTCCTTGGCGAGAGGCATGTTGGGGTTGGATGATGGACTGTAGTTATTAAGTAAGATATTATCTATATGTATATATTGAATAGTCTCGACGAGCGTGATGATTGTCAGTCATATATAGATATATGAGGTGGTATTGGATATGGCGTTGGTTGTTGGCGATCAGAGCCCCTGATGGTTCTTTTTCCCCACACAAAACATGCCGCGGTTGAATCGGCTGCCTCGGAGCTGGAGGATTTATTGTTTATTCAACATCGTCTCTTCTTGCATATTGGCATACTTGTGAATGAATGAGGAGGTTTTATGAACCGTTTGTTCCGGACCGTCCCTAACTTACATTGTTCTTGATCTTTTCATATTTATTTCATATCTAAGATTCCATACTTTCATTATTATTTCAATTAAAACCAGAAAAAAAGCAAAGTTGATGGCTGCCGCCTGAGGCATCAGTTCGACGTCACCGCCAAGAGAAAATCCGACCAACCAAATGGGAACATTCAATTAAGTTGTCATCCATCATCATCATCATCTTTTTCTTCATCTCCATCTTATGCATTCATGTCCCTCGTCTCCTCCTCTCCATCCATCACCCCATTCTACGTCGCCTCTCTGTCGCCGGGTCACGGTCATAGTGTCGGACTGGGCTTCCAACTACATCGATCCTTTTCCTTCTCTTTCGCCCTGGGCACATCGGGCTGCTTCTCCATCATGGCCTGTCCCATCACTGTCGGCAAATTCGTCGGCACGGTCTCTCTAGGTCTATTGACGGTATGGCCAACTCAAAACGTATTCTCTTCATTGACCTTCATGTCTAATATTCCAACCTATAGGGCCTGTCATACTCATCCTCGTCCATCACACTCCCCTCCCTCAAGCTTCTCCCGACCTCCGTCAATGCTTCGCGTGCTCTTCACGAGGTCAAACGCCTCACCCGCAAACACACTTTGCGTCTCACCAACATCGCCAACGGATGCCTTCTCTTTTCCTATGGCATCTCCCCCAAACATCGCCAACACCCCTATCTGATCTGGATGGTTGTCGCCTCGACTTTTGGCTCCTATGGTCTGGACTACTGGTTCCACCGCGAGAATGGCATCACAGCATGGCTCCGTAGCCTAGTGCAGGACATTGGCTATGGACAATGCACTCGTCGTAAGACTAAAAAGGAAGACGACCTGGTTGTCGTCGAAGCCGAGGAAAATATCAATGGAGAGAGTGTGGAGCGTGAGATGGCCACGGAGCGCCGGTTCCAACGGGCAAAAGCCGTGGTTTCCGGCCTTGCGCTTGCGATGGGGATTGTGGGACTTTGGGGGGATAAAAGGCCCTAAGTCGTGAATGGTCATGATTATGCATCTCCACTGGTGCATAACTCTCTTGAATGGATGGAGGTATATGAGATCTACACTCAATAATGTTTTCTTACTGTAGTATGCTTGCGAGCTATTGATATTATATATCGAGGGATGGTTTGAAGTGGTGTTATTGGACAGAAGTTGGCGTTGGCAGGCGAATATCATCCATTTCGTTGGTTTTTTCAAGTTTTTTCAACAATTTATTTGATATTACTCCAATACTGAGTAATCCTCCCAGGATTATAATTAACGATGTTATTATTGTTATTTAATGCTGATGGTTCTTCTCCGCAGTGGCGGCGGGGGTGGGGGCGGACTCTCTCGTTATGACCGACGATCCTCCATCATTTTCCATATCTATAAAAACCCTCAGCTTATGCGATGCTCTTCTTCTTATTATTCCTCCCTCATTATTCGACTTCAACACCGCTGCGAACATCTTCAGTCACCTTCATCTTCATCAGTCAGTTTAGTTGATCAAAGCCATCAAGCTTATTATCATTCATTATCTTGATCGAGCTGTTCTACCCCTTCAACCCCTTCCACCATGATTCTTCTCCTTCTCATCCCCTGCCTTCTTCTCGCCTATCGTATCATTTCTCTTCTCCATACATCATTCACCACTCGTTCCCTTTTCTCCGTACCAGGTCCTTTCTCTACGCGTCTAACCAAGCTATGGTATTTCAATCGTGTTCGTCGGGGACATTTCGAGCAGGACAATATCCAGCTTCACCAGCGTTATGGCCCGGTGGTCCGCATCGCCCCTGATCACTATACCATCAACGATCGCGCGGCGATAAAAACAATCTACAGTACTGGAAGTAAATTTGCCAAGGCAGCCTGGTACGAGGGATGGAAACATCCAGACCCAGATAGATGGACTCTTTTTCCGGATCGCGATATGAAGCGCCATGGTATGATCTACTCCTATCCATTTTTCTCTTCTATTGCACGGATAGTTACCGAGCTAACAATGCGCGCAGCTGAAACAAGAAAAAGATTCTCAAGCCTGTATTCAATGAGCTCTTTGGTACACTACGAAGAGTTCGTTGACCAATGCGCCGATATCTTCTCCCAACGGTTGTCAGAGCATGCAGCCCAAAAAAAGGGCATGAACCTGGGTCATTGGTTTCAATGCTACGCCTTCGACGTGATCGGGCATATCACTTTCGGCCAGCGCTTTGGTAATCTTCTACCCAAGGTCTCCGAATTTTCTATTATGAGATAAACTAATCCCTTGTAGGATTCTTAGATGAGGGCCGTGATATCGAAGGCACAATGGCCGCCCTTCAGAAGCTGATGACCTATAGCACCCTCGTGGGTATCTATCCAGAATGGCATCCCCGACTATTTGGCCCCTTGAGCAAATTCACTTGGTCGGGAGCTGGTGGCCGAGCATATATCATGCGATTCGTGCAGGAAAAGATCCGCCAACACAACGACAGCAAGCCCAAGCGAGACCCCGCGAACGGCACACTCCAGACACAGGGCTTTCTGGAGAAGATGATTCTTGCCCGCGACAAGGACCCCGAGAAGGTCACGGACTACCACCTGTTCATGATGGGCCAATCAAATGTGATCGCGGGATCAGATACCACTGCGATCAGCCTTTCGGCCGTCATGTATTATCTGCTGCATAACCCGGTCGTTCTGGAGAAGTTGCGTCACGAAATTGACGATTTCACTGCTCGCGGCCTGTGCAGCACCCGCGTGACATTCAAGGAAAGCCAGGAGATGCCGTATTTCCAGGCCATAATGAAGGAAGCGCTCCGGATGCACAGCGCCACAGGCCTGCCGTTGTGGAGAGTCGTGCCGGCCGGTGGTACCGAGCTCAGCGGGCGTTTCTTCCCCGAGGGCACAGTAGTCGGGGTCAACACCTGGGTCGCGCATTATGACGAAGAGATCTTCCCGGATGCGAAGAGCTTCCGCCCGGAACGCTGGATTGAGGCAGAAAGTGACTCTGAAAGGCTCAAGGTGATGAATGACATGTATATGCCAGTAAGTGGAGCCCCAGGAAGCTCGTTGTTCTCTCAGAAGCTGATATGGAATAGTTTGGACTGGGGTCGAGAACCTGTATAGGAAGACATATCTCATTCCTCGAAATGTCGAAGCTAATTCCTCGGCTTATCCGGGACTTTGATTTCAGCACGACAGTGCAAAATTGGGATACTGAAAATTTCTGGTTTGTCAAGCCCACGAATTTCGAGGTCACGGTCTGCAGACGAGAAACAACCTCAAGTTAGAGGTGACATAAGAACTCAAGAAGTGGTGACTCCCAAATTCAGCCGTCGATATTCCATGATAAGTACATTCACATCCTTCATATCAGTATGGTCGTATCGGTTTATCCTCTGCTCCGAGGTAGGGAGCGGATCTTGTTCTTTGGCTGTAGCCTCAGCCTGGATTTTATCCAAAATAATGCGGGCCAGATGCCAGAACTCAGGTGCGTAGCAGGTAAATCCGATCTTTTTCCAGATCGTCAGATGATGGTCCGGGATGTCTCTGTCCTCGGGCCCTCTTTTGTTCCACACGCGTCTCCAATTCTTCAGGCCGGTCTGTACTGGCGTCAAGGTGGGCTCAAAGATGATCGAGTTTTGTAGGTGGAATGTAAGGGAATGGAGAGCTGGTGTAGTGTTTAGTATATATCTCAAGACATGATGGGGGCTCATAACATACACTGGACGGTGGTGAACATGTTCAACGTCCCCATTCGCGCAAATTCTTGCACGAGAGAAGAGTCTAAGTCCTTCTGGCACATCATCTTCACTGCCGCCGAGACAGAGAGTCTGTGGCGCCAGAAGATAGTATCCTCCCAGCCTTTCAGTATGGCGAAACATTCGGCATCTGTTTCGGCCTGGAAACATGCTTCGGGGCAAGCCATATCCATCTTCAGCTCGGAGACGACCATTCGTGGAGGGGAATTGTGGAAGATGGTGAGCGCAGCGTCGAACAGGAACACATACGTCAGGGTCCTATGGAAAATGAGCACAAATCCGTCGTATTTTTTTTTGGGAAGGGGGGGGGGGGAATGGTTCAATGCCAACCTAATCAATTCCTCTTCTTCTGAAAACTGCTTCCACCAATCCGTGGATGGTGTTTCCAATCGGAGCATTCGATGGGTAGCAGACCCTAGACCTATGTCTCTTGCAAACTTCGGCAATCATTTTTAGTCTGAGCCCAGGACGAAATATTTCATTCAGACTCACCGTAACCATTGTTGCATGTCGATATCTTCTAATTCGAGCCTGGGCCTCGATAGATCCCTCTCTCTTCTGCAATGAGCA
Organism: Aspergillus nanangensis; assembly: GCA_015844325.1. Lineage (NCBI taxonomy): Eukaryota > Fungi > Ascomycota > Eurotiomycetes > Eurotiales > Aspergillaceae > Aspergillus > Aspergillus nanangensis. Next base: position 492,181 of record VCAU01000005.1, on the reverse strand, counting down.
AACCAAGTACGTCATTTGAACGCACTCCAGGCGCTGCTTCTTCCAATGTTGTTGACTGGGAGCATCAGTTGACATGACCTTTCCTCGTAGTTGCTCCCGGAAAAGGTCATTGCTAAAAATAAGCTCCTCCACGCTGTCCAGCCACATCCTGGCGTGGCTGGCGTCCTCCTCATGGGGCGATAGGCACGCTCCAATGATGATCATAACACAAACCAGCGATGTATGCGCAGTCTCTGGATCAAACGATGGGCGGTGCACGATAGGGCAGTTGGGATACCATAGTGACCAGAAATATTCCAGGAAGCGGCCGATATTCAACGGCGTGAAGAAAGAGCTGCAAGCTTCTTGTACAGAGGCAGACCAGTCGAGCGTGATCACATTCCGGTCTGGCTTGGTGAGGATGATAGACTGAAGTTGATGGATGATTTGTCGAGCGGTAGAATCCAGAGGGTCAAAATCGTCGTGTCGCAGATGGATAATTGATGGGTCAATCGTCCAGGAGGCCGTATCAGTATTCGCACTCGTCTCACTTTCTGAGACGAGTCTTTGTCGCTGCTGCAATGTGTCCTGGGCAAGAAAGGCTCCCATCCCTCTTGCCGTGGTGAAGTACGCCAGGTACTCCAACCTTTCCGCCAACGAGATGCTGTCATGATTTGTCCACTGGGGTAAGTATAGCCAATCTAAGGCAGAGAAGTCGAGGGAGGGTGGCATATTGTCGAACAAATTTGCTTCCAGACAAGAGTTGGCCCCTGTCGATTGCAAGACACATCCAGGAGATCCCCGATCGTCACCCTGCGCCTTGCATGTTTTTTGATGACGTTTCATTACATCCCTAATTGTTGTCTCAGCTTCAATTTATCTCCTTGGGAGTCTTTCAGTGGCGCACACTACCTTCGGGTGAATGACCGACAGCAATATTCGCATTCATACGGCCTCGTATCCTCATCTGCACTTGTCAGCGTTTCCCAAAGAGATCATGGAGAGAGTATGCTACCTACGCGAACGCAGATGGCGCCTGAGGTGTTCTAGCCGGCTATATGTGGTAGAGCATACAATACACTTCCATTGGCGATGAGACATGGTGTTATGGTTATGGGGTGGGTTTAAGTTGGGTTCCAGAACCTCCGAGATATGATCTGGCAGGCCAAGACTGCCGATGTGGGGGAATTGCGCGGGTTTCCCGAGGTTATTTTCGACTCTTCCTCAGAGGATCCACTACCTACGACGAGATCTCAATATCTCACAATAAGTTCTTGATATTTGTATACTTTTGATTATTATAGAGCCGTACTTCTGTTACAAAATCAAAAATATTAATATAAACAATCAAGCTACCCACGGATTACTCCGAGAGTGATTTAAGATATATACAGTCTCTCCCCCCAATTATAAACAAGATTAAACCAGCAACATGCTTCCAAAAACCATCGCCAGCAAAGCCCACCCTTTCACCCCAGTTCGTACGGAATGCGCTTGACTCGTATCGTCATTATCACCCTTGCTCGTGCCACTAAAGTTCCCCTGCAACCATGGATGGCCGGGCAAGGAAGCATTGCTCGCCGCTACGACCGCCGGCTCAAGTAGCTTATTCTCTACGACAGCACAATCCACGCGATCGTCCGAGTCGCTAATACTATTCGAGACCGAAATCGGCAGGTCCATGACGGTATAATAATCGGTTCCGTTCCAGCGGAAGAATTGATGCATGGAGATGTTGTAGTCGCCACGCGCCGAGCCGGAGCCACCGTCCCCATCGCCAACAAAGCACTCGGGCCAGGTCCAGTCCACATGTTTGACGGTGGATGAGGGCTCTAGGCCGAGAATGGGACCGACATATGCGTCCGAGTCGGACGATGTACCGTTGGAGATGGTGAAATTCTTGGAGAGATCATTGGAGGTGAGGAAGAGAGTGATGTTGTGGAATTCGGTGTCGGAGTCGGAGTCGGAGGAAGAACTCAGGGGGAGCTGTCCATTGCCGGAGACCTCGATGGCGATATGCAGCGTATCTATCATGACATCAGGAGTTGGATCCACCCATCCAGGGTCGGAATCATTTTGTTCATACCTCCTCCTAATGGGGTGTTGGGTTGAGGCGCATCGATGATCGCCAACCCCGGCGTGAATATCTGACCGTTGACAACTGTCGCCATCGATAGTAAATCAATTGATGGAACGAGATGATAAAAAGAAATAAAATAAAATATGAAGAGTTGGAATCACCGGGCTGTTAAGGGTTCTTCAAATAATACTACCACGTTTCCGCCAAGCAGTAATTTCCGACGATCCGGACATGACGCCGGCTCCACATCAGGGATTTTTATATTGCAATCATTCGCCTTCCCCACGTTGACTGGTGGGCAATTCAGCCTGAAATTGCTGTGAGACAGGTTCATTTAATGGCCTTGAAAAAACGTTTCATCATCTTACAGTAATGATATGTTATGCGTCTGCCTATGGTTCATGCATCCATTGCAAAAATGTACATAGAGATCAGTAGATAGGACAATTAAAATAAATAAATACATATATATATTTATTCATTTATTTACCTTGATATTCCTTCCTTGGGTATAAACCTCCCTAAGAAAAGACCGGACGAATCTTCCCAGTGGCCCGATCAGCCAGTCTCTCGGGCATCATCGCCTTATAGACATGTTTAGCCCATGCGCAACAGACCGATCGCGTGTCTTTAGGATCAATGATCTCCTCCACCCCAAATGCATTTGCGGTGCGCACCGGGTTCATCAGTCGTCGGTACTCTTCCTCCAGCTCTTGGTATCTTTTGGCCTTTTTACCCACCTTATCCGCCTCGCGCAGTTCATGTCGATGTCCCACTTCGATGCCTCCCTCGAGCGGAAGCGATCCCCATTGTCCTGATGGCCAGGCCACCTGCATCACAGGGTCGCGCGCTCCGATCATAAGCCCTCCAGCCACGCCATAGGCGCGCCGGGTGATGACGTTGAAGATAGGGATCGTGGTCGCAAAGTATGCTTTGCCTAGCTCAACTCCCCAACGCATTGTTCCGGTGCGCTCGGCGACGGTTCCAATGGCATAACCAGCTATGTATGGGTCAGACAATATGGACAGAGCAGACAGAGCGGGGGATAATAAAAAGTAACGTAGAGACTTACGGACGTCAATAAACTGCAACACGGGCAAGTTCATCACATCGCACAACTTCAGCAGGCGCGTCAACTTTTGGCTTCCAGCGGCATCGAGAGCTCCACTGTTTACTTCGCAATTCAGCGAAATAATCCCAACAGGTCGCCCCCCTAGTCTCGCCAATCCGCCAATGGCCGTGCGACCCCAATGAGTCCCGATCTCGAAGAAGGAGTCGCGATCCACGACACTGTTGATAATCGTTCGTGCATTGTACATCCGCGTCTGCTTGCGGGGGATAATACGGCGAAGGGCTTCATCTTCACGGTCAGAGGGGTCGTCACAAGAAACAACAGGGGGCGCTTCTCGGCCACAGTTGGGGAGATAGCCCAGTACTGTTCGAATCTGCTCGTAGCATTCGGCCTCGTTGGCCGCGATATTATCAATGGTTCCGTTGGTGCAATGGATCATAGGACCGCCCAATGTTTGGAATTCAAGACCCTCCTCGAAGGTGGCACCCTTAACGACTTCAGGGCCGGCATTGAAGAGTGAACCAATATCTGCGGCCATTACCGAGAAGTGGCACGAGACAACGCGTGCGGCGCCCAGGCCAATCTATGGGGCCATTGTGTTAGAGATGAAGATAGAGAGGGAGAATATCGGTCGCTCATACCGCAGGTCCGACCACCGCGCCCAAGTTCGGGATACCCTCGTTCAACTGCTCCACTACGTATCGATACATCGAAACATAGGGTAGGTAACTCCATCCTGCGGTGCGGATGGTCGTCACACTACCACCGCCTGAACTTCCATCTACGAGTTTCACGACGGGTAGTTTCATCGCCAGAGCCAGTTTCTCCACGTAGATCGTTTTGCCCGCTGTTGAGCCGTCGGCGTGCCCACTTCGCAGGGAGAAGTCGTCCGCGGTCAAGAGCACACGACGACCACCTAGCCGTCCCATCCCCTGGACATTATTGCTAGGAACGAAGGAAATGGGTTTCTCTCGGAAGGGGCCGGTTTTTTCCCAGGTCACTGTGCCAGATAACGAGCCGATTTCCTGGAAAGTGTCGCGGTCGAGGAGTTCCTCCAGACGCTCACGAACCCAGAGCTTGCCATCTTTTTTTTGTCGGACATAGCCTCTCCGATTTAGGTCGGGGGTTGCGGCTATGTTCTTGAGCGTTTTGATCTGATCAAGCACATCGGAATAATCGGCGGGAAGCTTCTGGGACGCGACGAGATGCGACGAGACTTGATCGAGTCTCTTGCTCGCCGAAGAGGATTTAGAATCATCAGGCATGTTAGGCAAGGGTGAGTTTCAATGGTCGGATATTGAAAAACGGTATCACACTGCATGAGGTTATATTTGGGGTTTCTGTTGTGTTTCTCCAACCCCTCGTGAGGGGTTTATCAAACCTCCGAGGTCCGAGGGTGTCTCTCTATACAAAACATCTCTAAACACACCCTTTCCTCTGAATACACTGAATACTTGGATAGTTTCCTACCTTATTTTATCTATCACGTTAATTATGCCTGCATCGAGTATCCAGCGACTCTTGGTCGCCAACAGGTAGCCCGATCCCTAACCATGTCTCAAGGTGGATGCTAACGAACACAGAGGAGAGATTGCGGTTCGCATTCTTCAGGCTGCTCGCGAACTCTCTCCAGATATCGAAACTTTCGCACTCTACACGGAAGAGGATCGCTCGCACTGCGATATTGGTCATCCTCACCATGCACTGCGAGTTCCCTCACCAGCAGCATATCTGGATGTTTCCCTGTTGGTTGATCTAGCTCGCAAGCACGGCATTGACACTGTACATCCCGGATACGGGTTTTTGAGCGAAAGTGCCGAGTTTTCAAGTCGCATGCAAGATGCTGGTATTGCTGTCATCGGTCCTGGTGCGGCCGTTCTCGCCCGCACTGGCGACAAGCTGCAAGCCAAACAGCTAGCAATGGAATGCAATGTTCCCGTTCTACCGGCCATGTCCCACTCCACCGCCGATCTAGCAGAAATTCGTGCCTTTGCACAGCAAGCCAGATACCCTGTCATGATCAAAGCCGTTGATGGCGGTGGGGGACGGGGTATCCGTTTGGTTCGAGCAGAGGAAGACCTAGAGAGTGCCGTGCGCGGAGCCACAGGAGAGTCCCCTTCTCAGACTGTCTTCGTGGAGAAGGCGGCAGTAGATGGATACCATCACATAGAGGTCCAGGTGATTGGTGATGGAACGGACGTACGCCATCTCTGGGAACGAGATTGTAGCGTGCAACGACGGTTCCAGAAGGTCGTCGAGATTGCTCCGTCCTTATTCCAGAACCGATCTCTGATCCAGAAAGTTGTCGATGCTGCATTGAGTATGGCAAAGGCCATCCAGTACCGGTCCCTAGGAACCGTGGAATTCTTGGTCCACGAGCAACAGAATGAATTCTACTTCCTCGAGATTAACCCCCGTCTCCAGGTCGAGCACACTATCACCGAGAATGTCACAGGTTTCGACCTGGTACAGACACAACTCAGAATTGCGCAAGGACAGTCCCTGGCCCAGGTAGGCCTAGGCACAAATCCTACTACCCCGACAAATACACATTCAATTCAGCTTCGCCTGTGCTCCGAGGATCCGCGCAGGAACTTTTCTCTTAGCATGGGTAAGATTACCGAGTTTAGCGTGCCGAATGGCAACGGCGTCCGTGTGGATACACATGTCGACATGTCTGGTTCTGTCCCTGTTATTGTGGGTGGAGACTTTGATAATCTCCTGGCAAAGATTATTGTGACGGGATCCAGCTGGGAGGGAGCAGTGTTAAAGGCCCGACGGGTGCTGGCGGATACAAGAATCTCGGGCGTGCAAAGTAACTTGGATCTGCTGCGGGGCATTATTGGGCAGGAAGACTTCTTAACCGGACATATCGACACCCAGTGGCTGGAGAGGCAGCTTCAGGTTGTCGTTCAACAGGGAGAAGATATTTCACAAAATCTGCGTAGCGGCGTCGCTGCGCAACCGTCCCGCTCGTCTGCCCTCCCCAGTATGGCAGCAGCGAACCTATTATTCCGCGGCGGAGATGCATGGTCCATTAAATTGGAGCCTCTTCCAGGTTCCGATCAGGAGGCTCAGCAGCACCATTTCCAACTCACCCGAGTCCTTCAAAATGACTTCCCCACGTCCTTGGCGGCTGAGGTCAAGTATACTACTCCGACAGCATCTGCAGCGTATCGGATGCAGCTGGCTACCACGTCCACGTCGGCGAATGCTCTGGTATCATCTTCCCACCGTCGTGGAGACATGAATAATCCACGACATATTGTCCTTCCTCTCTCTGGAAAGCTGATTGAGGTACTTGTTGGACCCGGAGAGACGGTGGCTGAGAATCAGGTGCTGGCATTTGTGAAGCAGATGAAGATGGAACTTGAAGTCAGAAGTCCCCGGGCAGGGCGTGCTCGGTGGGTTTATGAAATGGATGATGAGGAAGAAGATGTGGCTGAAGGAATGCTTCTGGTAGAGTTGGAGGAGGAGCTCCGAGGGAAGCTATAGTGCGACTTGATGGAATGACGAAGAGGTCTTTTCTGTTGTATAGAAACTCTGTCGTATATACCTACCAATTTCAGTTGATATAATCTCACAGTCAGTGATGATTATGAAGAAAAAGGATAAATGTGGTTATATCGTACATGTAGAAAAAGTCTGGTTTGTTGATTGTTTTCCCCAAAAAGTAAAAAAATGAAAGTATGAGATTGCAGCCTCAGGCACCCAACTACGTCATACGTCATTGGGGGTTTTAAGGTTCTCGATGATCCCCCAAACATTTCTTCTTCATCATTCATCTTCAGGGGAATCAATCATGGATGTAACTGGACTCTGATTGAAATCAACCGCCGCCGCCATTTTTCAATCATGGACAACCTCACCGTTTATTTCCTTACTTTCAACTGTGCGAGAAACCTCGTCGATATTAACTGGTTCGCCGCCCATTTCTTCGACGCCCTACCCCTCACCGACACTTCCAATCCACCTGAGCTCATCGCGCTGAGTCTCCAGGAGATTGCTCCTATTGCCTACTCCTTCCTTGGGGGCTCCTTTCTAGTCCCATATCTCGCTCGGTTCAATCAGGTGGTCGAAAGTGCCGTAGCTAAGCAGTGGGAAAATACCCAATATGTGAACTTAAAGACCAAGAACGTGGGTATGACCGCCCTGATGGTGTTTGCTCGGACAGACATTGCAGTCCAAATATCATCTGTAGTCTCCGCAGAGGTCGGTTTCGGCCTACAAGAGATGGGCAATAAGGGGGCCGTCGGAGCTCGGGTGACATACTCGCTTGCCAATGACGCCACCATGGATCTCACTTTCCTAGCTGCCCACCTTGCACCTATGGAAAATGCTGTGGGACAGCGAAATGACGACTGGCGGAGTATGGTAGAGCGGTTGGTGTTTAGGCGTCCAATTCGAGCAGCTGAACGGAACCCTGAGGTTGCGGACGACTCCGAGAGCACGGCTTTACTACACGACTCCACCGCGACTGTGGACGATGAACCCGATGGCATATTCAACTCTACGGGCTACCTCTTCCTAGCAGGCGATTTGAACTATCGAACATCTGACGTGTCACCACAGAAAGATGACCAAAGCCGCTTCCCAAAGATACTTGCGGACCCGACCAGCTCCCGACATTATTCTAATCTCCTAAAGGAAGACCAACTCGCCCGGGAGATGGGAGAATCCCGGACGTTCCATGGCCTATCGGAAGCACCTATTACATTTCCTCCAACATACAAATACACCAGTGCCGCGCGCCAGGCCGCATGCGACACTACCCTTGCCGATGAGTCGCAAGAATGGTTGTGGACAAGCACCCGCTGGCCTAGTTGGTGCGATCGTGTGTTATACTTAGAATATCCACTAGGGACGGGCAGCGATGGGCGAGTCAGTCCTCTCCGATATACCTCTCTCCCTTTGTTTCCGACCTCTGACCATCGTGCGGTCGCGCTCTCCATTTCCGTCCCTGTACGGCCGATGCGACCGGGGGATGGTGCGACGCGGCTGGCGGCTCCATTTTCAATCGATCCCGAATGGGAACGTAAACGAGAGGTGGCGCGGAAGAAGGAGCTGGTAGTGGGTTGCTTGGCGTATTTCGGATGCACCTGGGAGGGCAACGCGGTGTTGGTATCCTCGATTGTCGGCGTCTTAGGGGCCTGGCTCGTGCTCCGATCGTTGCTCAATGGCTGAAAGCACAGGGATCTTGGTTCGAAACACCCTGCCCCATGTCGATCGTTTAGATCATCGACCCAAGGGCAGCCATGAACCATGTCGATGGGGCCATTTGAGGTTTCACGCTCAAACGTCCGGGCAGGGCACGCACACCTTCATCAGTCGTGTCAAGAACTCTTTGTCCTAGAATTCCAATCAATTCTCCGACGAGAACCGGAAAAGCGGCAACCTGCTGGATCTCTTGTTTCCCGATCAGACAAAGCTATAGTGACCGGAAGTATAAATTGAGAGTGTCAGCTGGACGCGACCCTGATCTAGAACGGTCTGCAGTTGATATTCGAGGAAACGGGAAAGGAAGAGTGTCGATCCAACCCAGGCGGCTCAAGTCAATGGAGCAGGTTTTGTTCCCCACCTGGATAATTGTGGTCGATAATAATAATAATACGAATAATAAGGGATACTTGCATGGTTGTGTTCACCTCAAAACCTGATTGTTCAATTTAACACGCTCTAGAGCTTCGGGTTTGAGACGATTTGTTGCTGGGGAAGGAAACCAGCCTGCCAGACGAGGGACACGGCAGCGGATAACTACCTACATATGGATACATTCTCGTGATTTATAGGCTGGGGCGTGTGTTTGTTCCTTTGGACAGGTGTGAAATAAGCCTGCAGGCAACCCTAGCACGCGACTGATCGGATCATTGCAGAGGTACCTTTCTGATGAGAATAATGATAATGATGATAATATTAATAATAATAATAATATATTATTTTTTGGAGGGGCTCAATATCTCGTAATCTCGTAGTTGCTGGATTAGTTGTTGATACTTCTATCTTCTTCCTATTACTACTAGTATTTAATTATTTAATTATCTCGTATTATTCAGATTTAAAAAAAGAGTACGGATACGGAGTATGTAGTACTACGTAGTAGCAAAAATAAAATATTTGTTTTAAAAAAAAAATTAATTCATCATAAACTCACCCCTTAACTGCCTCTCTCCCACTAGGGGGACCCGCATTGCTCGGTTGGTGAAACGTGGAATCCCATCAGATCCCACTGGAGTACCTGACTAAAAAACCAAAGGGATAGGAACTGATCTGGTATCGAAATCGGTTGAGGCAGTGTTCACATGCCTGAAAGCTGGCCCGTCATACGATATGTGATACCGCTGCCATGTAAATACGTACTCCTACTATGGCCCTCTCATCCTCCAAATCTTAAGCACTCTACTGCAGACCGATCCAGGGCCAATAAGGGGGAGAGGGCAAGGAAATCAACATGATGGTATCATCATCAGTCAGAAGACGAATGAAACTTGCAGTTGTTCTATTTAGTCTAAGAGAAGAAGAAAAGAAACCCCCCCCCCTCCTCCCCCCCGGCCAGGATGTTAGGGTAAGAGGGGGGCACATGATCTGGCCCAGTGACTTCATTCATCCTTGCATCCATGATGTCGATTTTCATTACATCCAATCGGCCCTCCATGCACAATGACGATGGAGGAGTTCAGCCACACAGAAGTAGGCAGTCCTCAATCTCATCTTCCGCCATCTGCATACTGACTGCGGAAGGAAAGGTTGAGAGAGAGAAAAGCCCCTCCATCTGACGTGATGCCATGGCTGCTGCATCCACGCCGGGCAGGTCCAGATCTAACCCCTCCAATCCCGAAGTAGATGAGAGGAGTAAATATCACTCAGCCCTTGAAATAGATGAAAAAGGATATATACTGCAGGTATCTGGACGGCTTAAGCCGACCAGAGGCTGTGTGAATCACAAATAATAATAAAAATTTTACTAATAAATAATAATAATAGGAATGAGCCGCTCCTGTCACCGAGGATGGAGGTTGGCGGATGCTCGCTGATGGAGTTTTTCTCCACCTTCACTCGGCCAAACCCAGCAATCCGGACGGTGGTTCAAGTTTGCAAAACCCCGTTAGGCACCTAGTTACGTTCCTATCAACCGGAACAGACAGGAAATAAATAAAAATCATCCCCATGATGATGATGATAATGGTGATGATCCATCTCGAATATTCCAATCCAACCAACAGAGAGCGTGTTGTTTCCACTCTGCTGTGCCCTCTGTTCTCTCCTCCCCTCCAACCTCTCATGAAAAAGGGAAAAAGGTCTTGCTCATCCGGTCTTCCAAATCTCCATATCTTAGGGTTCTAGGCAGAACAAAGAGGAATGCCGGGGGTTTTCCATTGGCTATGGCAGCCAGTTTTCCCGATTAACGGAAGGTGTCCCTCCCTCCCTCCCTCCTATATCTTGCCCTACCCCTCATTATCTTCTCGAAGATCCTTTTTTTTAATAAAAAAAACCCCCCCCCCCCCGTACAAAACAAAGAAAATCTAATGAAGAATATATACGCGTAGGTAAATAAAAGGACAATGAATATGGATATGAATGAATGTTACGTAGAAAATCCTAGATGGGGCAAATTGTACCTCGTTGTACGAAGAAAGTAGTTCAGACGATAGGTAACTATTATTAAAAAAAAAAAAAAAAAAATTGAAAAGGCCTTCGTTTCACCATCGTCTTATTCATCCGTTTAGTGGTGAGTTAGCTAACTTATGGAACTAGTGAATTCCAGATGGGTTATTCTTGTTCCAGAAGCAGTGGAAACCCTCGTGATGGGACGGTTCGGGACCAAGATCCAGCGTTTTAATGGGCTTTGCTGACCCTCATTTATGCGAAACTCCAGTGGTCTGGCTTGTTAACAACGGTGGGTCAAGTTCGGCGTCCATATATAATTTTTTTATCTCTTTTTTTCCATTAAAAATCATTAGAGAATACCAAAATAATAATATTACTGATAATAATCATCCTCCCCATGAAAAATAATCCATGTAACTATAAATCTGATTCAGCAATTAACTCCAATCCGCTTCAACAGATTAATGAAGTAAAAACAACCCTCTTCATCAACGCCCCACGTCGCCCTGTAATCAATTCTATCAAGCCAGGGGGGCTGCGAGTCATTTGGGCGATCAAGATGTTACACAATATGAGAAGAAAAAAAAAACAAAAGGAAAGAAAATTTTCTTCTTTATACTGAATGAATGACTGTTGCCATCCAGCATGTACAAGTAGTATTGGTGAGTCCTGGGGGTCCGGGGATCCCGATAGTCCGGGATTTACTGGGTCCTGCAATGGAGTTCTCTCTCTCTTTTCCTCTCCTTATTCCTCTTCCTGCTAGGCTACACGCGGGAGGCCTCGGAGGCCCCAACAACTCCACGGTTGAGGGCGGTGATGCCCAGGAAAGATCTGGTAAGGAGAGAAAGTCAACCACCTTAGGTACTTAGGTAGTTAATAGTCATCCTCAGGATATTTAACTCTAACGAAATAATATATTTTACGATGATGATGATGATAATAATAATAATAATAATTCGGCTTATTATTATTATTATTATTATTATTATTTATTGATGTATTTTCTAACGTCGATGACTGCATCAGAAAACCCGCACGTCTCCCGTGGGTTTGTTGGAGATGGAAACCCTAAACAACGAATCGTCCAGAATAAATCAATATTTTAATAATTCATCATTTATCTCCCACCCCCAAAAAAATTAAAATAATAAATAAATAAATAAATAATAGTAAGAATAATAAACCCCCCTCCTTTCCTGCTGATTTGATGAGATTATTGAAATTATTATCCTAATCCTAATCCTAATCCTAATCCTAATAATTAAATAATTAAAAGAAAAGAGAATAATATTAAATGATAAATATTTTTTTTTTTTAAAAAAGGGCTCTTTTTCTATCCATCCCTTGATATAAAAGACGGAACGAACGTCCTCCTCCAGGATGCGAAAAACTCTTCGCCTTTTCGAAACATCATCCAGACTAGAAGGGACGAACAAGAGACTTGTCTCATCTGGAGATTTCTACCTCGATCATTCCCCACGGGTCGAAGCTAAACTTCATCCTACTCCTGCTACCAAACTATTACCACCCATTCCCACCTCGACAGTTTCCAACTATTGGAACGCTCTTGTGCCATCACCCCCTTTTTGTCCCTTATAATTCAGTCTCTCGTTCTCTCTTTCTCTCTTTCTCTTTTTCCATCAACCTTCTTCGGCTTCCTGATCTGCCTTGATTTGCCTTTTACTCCCGACGATCGTCCTCCTTCGTGGCGCAGTTGGCCGACGGTTCAGCGCTAACTTCGCAACGGACTCTTCTTAGCCCTGCTTTGTTCCCTGCTGCAGAACAACGGTCGTCCGATCTTGACGTAATTGTCTCTGTGGCTTGACTTTTTTTTTTTTTTTTAAAAAAAAAAAAAAAACGCTTCGTATCATCAATTTTTCGTTTCCTTCCCGTGTAAGGGGGCATCTTGTCGTTTTTGAGATTTTTTATTTTTCTCTCTGAAGAGAAAAAAAAAAAGGAAAAATTCAATTTTGGTTTCGGCCCCTACTACCAATATCCTACGCTTTTTTGGGAAGGAAAAACATTCTAAAGTTTCAGCCCTGTGGACAAAAGAAAAAAGAGAGAGAGAAAAATACTCCCTCGAAGGGGTTCGGGAAACTGGTTGATTGTTTCAGCTATTATTCATTGATTCATTCATTCATTTCCCTCCTTTCTTTCTATCTCCTCTTTCCCCTATTTTCTCTCTCGATTCTTTGCGACAAAATCCAAACAACACTGGTTATTGAGACTCAAATTACCCTATTCGACTTCCGAAAGAACCTATTATTCGTCATGTTCTCCTGCTCCAATTATCCTCGCGGCTGTCGCGGTCGTGTAAACACCTCGGGCGGCAAATGTAGCGACTGTGTGGTAAGTCATGCATGAATGAGTTAACCCTCTTTATCTGCGTCACAAGAACTTCTCAATCTTGGTCAGAACTTGCGCTAACCGGCGGTCTTTTCCCCATGGTACAGGTACTGAACCTCCGTCGTCCAGCCGGCTCATCCTCCCCCTTTGCTCAACCACGAGATTACCGGAGAGCCTTGCCCTCGGAAATCCTCAACACGTCACCGTTCAAAACATCCATCCCCCGGGACCTACAGTGAATGCCACCAAGACGACTAATGGGATGGAGGCCTCGGCGGGGGTCTCTCTAGGGCATCACAGACCCCCCCAAAGGGTCCTGCAGGCTGGGACCTGAACTGGCGTCCCCTCCATCCCCGCCCTCAATTCTATTTTCGTCTCGTCTGATTTCTTACTCATATCTCTATTCGCTTGTGCGGAATGCATGCGACGCATTGTTGGGAGTTGATCGATCATCATTGGATTACCTATCATATTACTGCTACATTACATGATATCATATCATGACTGGAAAGGGTGGCTTTCTCGATTTACCTATGGTCCAGCACTGGATGTTTTTGGCTTGGTCTATTGCCTTTAGTTCTTTTCCTTTTGTCTTTGTATACATGGCAACATATACTGGGCTTGCATGTTGCTCTTTTTCTATCCATGTTTTTCTTTCTTTTCTTTTTCTTTTTTCTTTCATTGGCTCATGGCTCAACTGGACTGGACTTGACTTGATTACTTCACCTCGAGATGCCAAGCTGGACTTTTTTTTTTTCTTCTCTTTTTCAAGAAAACAAAAAAAAAAACTATTCCTTGCCGAAGAGTCGTACCAATAGAGCGCAATCATGGTTCTGCTGCTGGCTAGCGGGTAGAGGCGCCGGTGGATGTCTCTCTCTTGAATTCGTGACTGCCCTTGAATTTTGGCTTATTTAATTTTGTGTTCTCTGTGCATGCATTGTTCTGGATATCGGTTGATCTCATACCCATTCTGTCGACCGGTTGTGCAATTTATTTCTGCGTTAATACTACTATCATATCATCTACACAGTGTGTAGCTTGAATTGGAATGGAATAATGAGGTTGTTGGGCAGCTTCTTTAGGGCTTAGGGCTCTCCTGCCAACTGACATAAACCTCAAAACTTCAACTTTGAGAACTTCACCTCATCATCTTTTCACATACCCACTGCGCCGTCTTCGTATGCAGGCTCCAATATCTCTCGTCTTCCACCTGGGGGCAGGGATCTCCTCGTAACTGCGCCCCCAACGCCTCAAATATAACCACTTGATCCCGCATATGCTCGTCCACGCACGGCCGCGAGGTGAGTCCGGAGTCTATATTACAGCCCTGTAATTTGGCATCATACAACTCCTGCAGGAATCCAGCCACGCATTGCTCAACTACATTACTTGCCGCCACAACCGTTCCTCGAAGCCGGTGGCGGTCAATCCCGGGCTGACGGCTTGACGACGCACCGTCTTGTCTAGCGCCATTCAAGGTATCGTGTCCGATATTGAATCCGGAAGATGTGTGCGCCACAATCAGCACATACAGGTGTGACGGGTGATGTGTGGCTTCCGAGGTGTGGGTGCGGATGGGGACAATCCTATCGCTGTCGTCATCTTCTCCACCACGAATTTCCACCTGAGGGTCGGATACAGGTTCCGGAGCATCAAAAATCCATGAAGGTAATTTCTGGAGCCCCTTTCGAAGCTTCCGAAAGGTTTCCTGTTCGACATACTGGCGAATGGTGCTGGTGGGGTATAATGAGCCATCGCCGTCCCCTTCTTGGCCTCGAGGCTGCTGACGACGCGTCGCAGAATCTAGCTTTCCATAACCCTTGTCTTTCGATCCTTTCTCTCCCTCAGTGAGTGGGTCATCTGGCGCGAGTACAGTAATATCGATATGAGTGACCTTGCCCCGTTGATACTGATTGAGGTCAATTGAAGGGAAATGGGAACGCGACCCGCGGCCAGGATGCAGCGGATCTAATATTATAGTCACCGTTCCCAGGTTGAATGGCCCCGTGGCCCATCCTCGGCGGTTGAGATGGACAGAAAGATGAGGCAGTCCGATCCGCGAAAAATTCGGCACCACCACTTGCGACACGTAATCGAATGACGGGGAGAACGACACATTGGTCCCACCGGTGATGGCTAGTGTAATTGGACTGCCGCCAGTGTCCAAGGAGCCCTGGCTACTAGCGTGTAGGAGATAAGGATAGAGTGCCTGGAAAACGAGAAACACCGAACCTGCCGTAGGAAGCTGGATTTTGATATTGGATTGGACTATGATGGCGGCCGTGCGGGACGACGGGCGGAAGCCTAATGTTGACGAGCCTAGGCCTGCCCCTGACACAGAGCTGCCGCTGACGTCGGCGAGAAATTTGATGGCAGCGAGATGGGACCCTTTGAGGCCTTTCTTGCCTTGTCGGTTACCACGGATATGGTCAATTGTGACAGGCTGTCTGGTTAGGGCCGAGAGAGCGACTGCGATGCGAACCAGTTGACCACCACCTTCTAGGGTTCTACCATCTAGATGGATTGTTCTTGCCTCTGGTAGGCTTGTAGACGAATCTTGGGGCATCCTGGGATCGCGATTTAAATTCGAACGTGATCAAATGTCCCTTAGTTTGGGTGTTGAACCAAAAGCGATTACATCCCGTCTGCCCCTGTCTTTTTATATGGTCGTCCCTGATCTTGAATCTAATGAAGATGGACACAGCGGATTCGATGACTCGTATTGCTATCACAGCAAGATTGAGCCATGAGTCACTCTCCCAACCACAGCCCTGCTAAGCGGAACAAGCCTCGGCCCTGAGTCACAGTCGTTTGAGCTTTCTTAATTACAGGTTGCGGTTTCCCATGATGAACATGGCAGCAAACGCAAGCAAGGCCGCTCTTTCCCTACTAGCTATCAGCAATGGCGACTTCTCAACAACTCGCATCGCGGAAGCGGGCGACATGTTCCAATTTTCATCGTATGCCTCATATTCTAACAACAGTAACATCATCATCATCCCCCTTCCCTGGCGCCCAAACTTATCGCAGGAGATTCACCACGTCCAACCATGAGTTCTCCCTCACCACACGACATAAAGGAACGTCTACGGAGAAGTCATTCAACTCGCACGGTTCGCAGAGGACATCGCATATCCGCGCCCCTGGGCTCAGGACCATTCGATGCAGATGCTGCTCGATACCAGGCTACGCTAGCAGCATCTCTAGCCATGCGGTGCTCTACTGAAAGATCTTCCCTGGAGTCCAGACGCTCATATGATAGTCTGGGTGGCCCAAGTAGCATGGCGGTGCCCCAGAGGACGTTGCGACGCGGGGACTACATAATAGATGCAGAAGCCGTGCCTCTTCATCGATCAGTTCCTTCTCATGGAGAATCTCCGAGTGAAGATGTTTCCGCGCTCGTGGTCCTTCCACCCATCACTGAATTCGGTGGTCTCGATGGTCAGGCCGCTTCTTTACCTTCTTCGTACCGCCGGCTTCGCAAGACTCGGTCAATGTTTGCGCCCAGACAACGCCTATCGCGCACACTATACGGACAATCTCCCGTGTCAAGCCATTATGTAGAAAGTGGGCAAGAACATGGATATTCGTCTCCACGCACACGTGGAACTGTGAGAAGGTCTTTGTCGTTCCTCAGAGGGGACCGTCAGGCGTCACCTTCGCTCCAGCATGCAAGAAGTCAGGATGCCGCAATTCGGTTAGCTCGCGCCGAGTTCGAACAAAGTCATTTGAAGTACTATGGCCAGGACGCACAGCCTTCTCCTTTTACTCTCAAATCCGGGCGGGAGCATAAGACTTTTAGGAAAACATTTCGCACTACCAGCGCATCCGGTGTTGATGCACCGAATACTCCTCCATCAATTGAGCGATATAGATCTATATCCTCCTTTGGCAGGGCGAGGTCGTTTTCTTTGTCCATCAAAAAAGGGATCAAGCGTGTGTTGGGCTGGCCAAAGATACCTGTCGACCCGGTACAGCTCGAGACTTCTCCTTGCCACGCGCATGATCAGGATCTCCAGTCGATTTCATATGGTCAAGAAGCAGCGAATTCATCGGAAGACTCCAATCCTCACAAGTCCCCACAGTTGAGAGATACAACTAATTCGATTTCCTCCGCCGTAATTAGGAGCATACAAAGCTTTGAGAGCCTTGCAAGCTCCTCTTCACGCGTTACAAGCTGGGCAGATTCGACGGCCGCAAACACTATCACGGCGCTCATTTCAGGAGAACAAAGCCACTTGCCGAGCATTGACGAAAACGAAGACATGCACAACAATTCTCGGCAATACTTAGCTGGCTCTTCGCATGCAGGATTGCCATCGACTGCCAGCCCTACGAGACCTCGTAGCACCATTGATAGCCAGCGTCTATACACCGCTCTGATGAGAAAAATCGGTCGCTCTAATATCCGAGGCTCTGATGAAGACATCATATTTGGACATGTTAAGGAGCACTGTGTCATTCCTACACAGCCTTCCTCTTTACGTCCGCGCAGTAGTAGGCAGACTGTTCGCCAAGTTCACAGCAATGAGTCTATAGCTTCCTTGAGATCGTTTGCAACAGCTCGTGCTGGCACAGACACGCCGCAAAAGCCGCGATCTCTCTTTGGGCGTAGAAGATTTGTCGAGGACGAAGAAACCAAGGGTGCAAGTGTTACCCAGTCACAGGACTTGGAATCGTCACCAGACTCGCACAGCGTCTATTCCCGAACAACAAGTGGAAACTCGCCGCCAAGAAAAGTAAAGGAAGCTGATCTCGATCACCTTGGTCCAGACGATGAGCCAGGAGTAGCCACTATCTTTGAAAGCCAAAGGACAACCTACAGCTCTCCCAAGCGTGAAATGAAGGCCACAAACGGGGCTTCAATTCATCCCAGTATAGATTGGAAACAGTGGGTCAGCTCCCAGATGGACAGGATCGAGCAGGTTGTTCCTGTCCGAGACCACTATAGAGAGGATGCACAAATCCATACTGAAGACACTGGTGAACCAAGTGATGGGCTTACTTCTCAAAGGGCGATGGACCACCATGATTCTCATCAAGAAGAAAATCAAGAGATCCCCTTCTGTTGTACTCCTTCCAGCACAGAGCCTTTAAAGTCTTCTAGAGTCTTAACGGATGCTAACTTTTCCCGACCTTTGTGCCGTTCTTCAAGCGTTCGAGCCATAGTAGCCCCCCAGCGGGAGGCAGATGACACTGCTCCCATGCCCTTGACGCGTTCGTCAATCTCTCCGAAACCTAAAAATTTCTCTACGCCAAACACTTTTTCTATCAGCCGCACGCGCCCGCGGAGCAATGCCATCGTATCTTCGCCCATGCAGTCGAAACCAGCCAATCGATTGGCAGCACCCGAGTCTCCAACTCCGAAGAGAAGTCCTGGGACATCTCATCTGCGTCTGGCAAGATATGGTAATAATTCCGCCAAATGGTCTCCCAGCAGTGTTCAGGAAAGCACGGCGCTTTCACTGCGTTCCGCACGGGCCTCCCGTGATCTTAGCAAGTGGACGAACGAGAATACGAAGAATGAGTATCTGCAAGGAGATCTCAAGGATATGGGCGGCAAATCCCAGGTAGCCAGCCCCCAAATGTCAAGCAAGCGTATGGTGGAAATCTTCTTGAAGAGCCGACGCCGACAAATGGAGAGTGACGCTTCTGAGGGAGGCGTTTCCGGGGATGCCTTCATTTGATTTATGGCACAGCAGGGAAGATGCCTCGGGCTGTATCTTTACGTGTTGACGCGAATGTGACTCTGTCCCTATCCACCATCCGAGATTTTTATTTGAGCGATCACACTGGTTGCTATATATGATATCACAACAACACGATCTCGGAACACTTTCTGAGTGACTAATTGATTTATTATAAGCGGAAGAATTCCCATTAAGTATGTGTTATTTTTGTTTCGCAGTTCATGTCTTCATAAGCTCACACGGTGTGGTATTACTGTATCATATTCGCTCGAGGGAGCAAATATGTATCCAGCACAAACATCAACAATATGCAACCAGTATTTCCCTACATCCTTCGTAATTTTGCAGCTCATTCCACATAGTTAGCCGGGAAACTCCCCTTTACCCCCCGCAGCTCACCCTCCCACCACTCATCTGTACTTTCGGTTTTCTTGAGAACACGGATGCGGTCTCCTTCGCGAAAGGCAAGATCTCCGCCACTTTCGCCATCAAAATCGTATAGGGCAGTTACAAATAGTGCATTGGAGGATCCTACGCGGGGTTTGGGCGGCGGCGGTGGTGGCTTCTTCTTACCGGCGACCGCTGCCAAGACACCGTGACCTGGGGAAACCGGCGTAAGGCCTGCTGACACATTGTGCTGGCTGCGACTGAAGTAGTCAGTGCGGGAGGACTCGTTCGGGGAGGAAGTCAAGATCGCAGGGGTTGGTATGCCGAGGGTAGATGATGCAGGCGAGGCTAGGCCATTTGGACGCGGCTTGGTGTCGTACATGGGGGGTGGTGGCTTTGTATCGGGGATTAGTGATGAGTGAGAAACCTTTCGGCCGGGGGAGGTTGCCGGCTGAAGAGGAGTAGAGGTTTGACCGCTAGAGCGACGACGGAAGTTTATTCCATTGGTGCCTAGACGGCCGTTCATGAGGCCTCCGTTGCGCTGGTGGTCGTCTGAACAGTGGGAACCCATTCGGACGGTTTTGCCGTTGGCGATGCAGCCGAAGCCTTCGATCTCCTGCTGAACAGGGAGGAGCGCTTGTTCCCATTGCTCGATAATCTGATCCATTTCTAAGGGCGGCGACGGGAATCGTTCCTGCTCAGAGTAGTTGAGGATCACGGTGTAATAGTTCGCAAGCATGGAATTCTGAATCTCGACTTGAGCGGCGAGGAGATGGGGGAGTAACGAGAATACAACGGAGATCAAAGGCGGCAAACTCTGGCGGAGGTGCTCATCTGCTGCGTTATACTCCTGGTTTTCGGTCAGAGATGGGAATTGTTTGTGAGATTAGAACTTTCGCATGTGCTATGCATACCTCAGTTGCTTTGGCAAGGTCACTCTCGGCCTTGGAAATGGCTACATTGTCACGATCCGATCGTTTTGTCTTTTTGGAATAGCTATCCATGCGGCTTTGGTAACGCTCGTAATCCAACTAGAAGCGGAAGAAGGGTTATTAGCAACCAAGCGTAGGCGGGAGATGGGGGTTAAGGACGTGGGAGAATCGTGGGGCTAATTCGGCAGGGGGAGTAGAATGCGACACGCATACTTTTTTATCATCACGCTTCTTGATTGTTTTCTTCAACGGGGCGATGAATTCTTTGGCCTGTGATGCAGGCTGGATCATGCGCTCATCGACCGCGGTGAGTTCTTCCATCAACTCTTTGTGCAATTCCTCATATTCATCACTAAGTTTGTTTGTGCGAGTGACAGTTGCTTCAGGGGTTGGGACGGGGGTGTGTAAAGTAGCCGTGTCAGAGGAGCCGGCGATAGGAGCATACAGTCCTTGGAATTCGCTCAACATCCGGCCTTGGTGGGAAAGGAGGGAGGACCACGCATCGCGCCAGGCACTTGTGGATTCAATGATCTAGGAACCAAGGGGTGGTGAGTAACCAAGATGACGAAGAGCTGAAGGGGGAATGCAGAGTGCTGGTTGCCAGAAAGAGCAATGCTAGAAACCTACCTTGCCCAATAGGTTGTCGGCTTCATGGAAATCTGTTAAAAGTATCGCGACTTGGCTGTCATCGGCGGATCTCTTCATAAATTTCCCAAACTGCCTTTGCACGGACTGCATGGTGTTGGCTCGGCCAGCTGGAGGAGCCAGAGAGTGGGGATAAGTGAGAGTGGTTGGTAATCTTAAGTGGCCAAGTGGACGGCAGAGGGGAAAACAAAATCAAGATGCTCCATCAATTTCCAGCCTTGAAAGAAAGTAAAGAGGGAGAAAGGAGGTGAGCAAGTTTGGGGGAAAAAGAGAGAAGTGGAGAGAGAGAAGAGAGCCTCAATTCAACCCAAACTGCGGATGACGCAGCCAACTTAATGGGTTCGTTTCCCCGTCAAGCGTGTTTCAGGCAGTTTCTGGACCACCGCCACAATCACCGGCTATTTTTGTAGGTGTGATCTTCGGAGGGGGAGAGTGGATGACCCATGTCGATCGTTACTCCGAAGATGAGCTGATTGAGGCATTGTCCAACCTTGAACCTGTAGTACCAACATGGGAGATCTATCCCATCCACTGTCAATTAATGAAGGTCTGACCCCTGTGAGGAAAAGTGATTGGCCCCTGTAATTTTACCATTAATTATGATAGTTGTTTGTTGTTGGTAGCTGGGTAGGATGAATACTGTTTTCTTGGTTCCTGCATTGACGGCGGTCTGTTACCATGGAATTACTCTGAGAAGTAAGGGCATAAGGCTAGGCCTTAGTGGAGACCAGCCATGCAATGAGCCGTGGATAATAGAATTATTGATTTGAATTGGTGTGTGAGTTGACAGTGGCTCTGCCAAGACACAGGCTTACACGTCCTTTCTGGGGTTCCATTATTATTGTTGGTTATTATTGTAATGGGTTCAGCTTTCATCATGAATTGGAGAGAGAAAAGTCCAATCCCTGATGAGAGTCTCTTTAGAAGATGAAGTCGAAGTCGGAAAAGTTTGCAGAGGAAGGAAGGAGAAGTTATCCTCGGTCGACACTAAACTCTTTTGGGGACTGTCATCCTCAGGCATCCTCAGGCATCCTCGGGCAGTCACTGAACAATCTTTCTCCGTCTCAAGTCAACATACGAGCTTCATCCTCAGCATTCAAATTCAAACACCCGAATTCGCCCTCATCCGCCTCGCCCGATCTCTTCCCTCTTTCCGATGGTGCTCAGTAAAAGGGTCGCCAGTTCGGGGCGCGCCTCTCCTTCTCCTCGCTCCATCCTCCTCAGCGATCGATCATGTCTTCCACCCCGCGTGCCTCGCAGCAGCCCTGGTCCGTCCCCGCGACGCAAAATACCGCTCCAGTGATCAAGTTTCGCTGTCTTTATACTCACGATGTGCGTCGGAAGGCAAAGCGCTGGCAAGATGGCTACCTGCGATTCCATACCTTTAACAAACGCGTCATGGTATACGATACCACCGGCAACTTCATCGGCGATCTCCACTGGCGGCAGGACGAGCCTTTACAGGACGGCGACGAGCTGGAACTGGATAGAGGCGTAATGATTCAAGTCTGCGAGTCGATCGAGAGAACAGAAACAGACATTTCGGTGATTTACAGCGGCAAGAAAAGCCAGGGATCTCCCACTCAACCAGCCGAACGGCCAACACCTATTATGCGCCCATCCACTGGTGTTCGACCTTCCATTTCCTCACAACCGACCCGATCCTTAAACGACCTTCTTGGTATCAAGAAGACAGTTCCAACTACAAAGCTGGTTTCTCCTTTTGAGGAGCGAAATCCTCCTAGACCAAACGAAAACGTGCAGCGGCCATCAGAGAGAGCACCAAAACGCCAGAAAATAATTCCGTCAGACGACAGGACACGCGAACCCATGCTCCCCCGTATAAATCGAGTCCAACCGGCTGTTGTTGGCTTGTCGAGTCCCCCTCGACCCCCAAACCCTGCCCTCCCCGGCAGAGAAGTTGTGGAAAGGGTGAAAGTCCCACCAAAGCCTTTACCTGAGTCAAATACTGTTTCCAGTGAGAACACGAACCCAAAAATTATAGATAAGCCCTCACGCAGCGAATTCTCGGCATCGAGTTCGGGAGCAGGCAACCCTCCAGAGATTACAGGCAACTCGCTTCGACTTTCAACTTCAAAACCTCGGAAGAAATTATTGTATCGAGGGCTGTTACCTAGTCAGCCCACAGGGATGCCGACCAGTGGTCTAGAACCTCCACTGTCAGTAGGTACTCTAGGACGCCGTAAGGACATGTAACTGACTTACACAGAGTGATTGATCTCACGGCCTCGAAGACACCACCGCCCGCCACTGATTACACGCCGTCAGCGTCAACTATGAGGGCTCTAGACGAAGTAACAGGCGAATTTGCGGACCATCCAAGTCTACGTGGTGGTGAAAAAGAGCCGAGACCTGTTCCAGCTGCTCGCCACAGTGCACATGTGAAAAATGCATCAATCGCTAGGTCTTCGGGGCTTCGCAAAGCATATTCAGACCCCTCCGCGTTGACAAGTATAAATGGTATCCGGACTCGAACAGTATCTGCGAAAAGCCCGCTAACTACTGGGGCGGATGAAGAGAACCCACCAGAACAGGGTCCGTGGACATCGGAAGCTCTGTATCTATTTGACTTTTGGCCGCCCGGACGACCCAAGCCTGACTGATTATATTATATGATACCCCTGATGAATAGATGACTTTTCCTACACCATATATACTACAAATATGTTGCAATCAGTCAGATGTACCGTAGAATGCACCTGTTTCCTTCAAAATTTGGATTCTTCCTCAAGAAAGTAAAGTATCAGATCATATATGGTAATTTCGTCAACCCACTACTTCAACAACATCGTCTTTCACATATCCCAAGGTCCGAAGGGCGTGCCCTTCTTCGTCAACACGCCTGAAATATACGGTAACGGTGAGCCACCAAACCACCGATCCAACTCGACCGACTCCCACCCACCATCTCTATCCGCCGCTTTCTTCAGCGCCGTCTCCGTGTCTCGGTTCATGCAGCAATCCCCTAGATACCAACTCCATCCCAGAAACCCATATGTGGCCTGGAACAAACGAGCGACGATCGAGCCCTTAGGCGTCATCCATGGATTCACCACATGCTCCGTAACCAGCAGTTTTCCCCCGGGCCTAAGAAGGGTGTACAGCTCACGAATAGTGCGGTTCATATCCGGTACCGAGCAGAGGACGCGCACGCAGATGATAGTGTCAAAAACACCCCCGCCGGCATTGTGATTGATTAAAAGACCCTCTTTCTGCATGGCCGGAATCAAGTCCGACGCTACAACACTACAGGGGAGGATGGTGTACTTCTTGGCGAGACCTTCGGCTTCGACTTTGGCGCGAAGCTCTGCGTGAAGGCCGTGGCAGGGTTCTGCGCCATAGATGGCCTTGATGTTTGGTGACACGAGCAAGGGCATCTGGGTTCCTGTGCCGGGACCGACATCCAGAACAATTCCCTCTGCACGGGCGAGAATGGGCGGAATCAAGTCCGATGAGCCCTGGACTCGGTTTTCCAAAAGAGATTGCTGGGGCCCAGGTTCATCCGAGGGGGTTGCTAAGAGCGGTTGGTTTAGCGTGGGCTGAGACGGGAAAAGTCGTTGCCTTGGCTGGTGGATACATAGGCATGCATGACGAGATAAGAGGTGAGAACTCACTGCTAAAAGCAACCCAGAACTTGCCAAAGGCTTCGTCGCGGAGCTTGGTGGTTTGCAAGAGTGGCGCAAGGACTTGCCCGCGGCGGAAGACTGCGTCGACATTCTCTCGTACATAGTCTGGGGTTTATATATTAGTATACCATACTACATAATATCATACCTGGAAAAGGCATCGGGAGATTCTTCACAGTAATTGAGGAGCTCTTACATGTCATGGCCCAGAACAGGAGCTGGCCAGGCTCAAACAACGACCGGATCCATTCCTTGGTGGTCGGCTCAGAATATGACATTGTCAAATTTCAAGGTACTCCCTCCTTAATCCAAGAACGAACACCAAGCGTACGGGTGGGGAGGGTTAGAAGAAGAAGAAGAAGAATAGATTGATTATGAGTGGAGGATCGCTCATTCTTTTTATATATTCTTCTTACAAGCGGAGCCGAACGCCCCCACATGACCTGACTAATCCAATCTGTGGCTGTTCGCCAAAGTACGTAGTTTTCCGACAGGGGAGGGACTATTCAACCAAGGCACCAACAAGTTTGATGATGGAAGCTGCTAACGGACTATCTCGGTAGAAATCCCTGGACTTTTTCAACGTGACCACCAAAACCCTCCATCGGAAACAATCGACTGCGATTGTAAGTAGAAGCTCAAGAGATATTAAGCGACTGCCAATGAACTAGGTATGTATCCACTTAAAAATGAGTTCAAACATCCTGTATTATTGTCTCAATCCATAGTTTGGACCATTTCCCGACTATCAACAAAATGGAAAGAAGAAGATTTAAAAAAAAACTAAAAAAAAACTGTAAAGTCCCTAACCGACAGGCTCTGTTTACACCCTGATCCCCTGCATAGCTATTACAGGTCCCAATAAGCACAATAATACCAAGAACAGAAAGGAGATTTCAAGGTGCAAGGGAGCAGTGGCAGTGGTAGTAATAAGTGGCATAGACATTCACACAATGTATAAGGTATTTGAGTAGTAACGTGCCAAACCAGAATGAATGAATGACTCGGGGGAGAGTCGGTGACTATCAGGCTGGCGGTAAATATCAACAAAGGAAATAAATCAGTTGGCAGAAGCCACATAGAAATGTTGCAAAAGAATGATGGGCAAAACCCATGCTCCAGAGGAGGGAGGGAGTAATTCCAGATCGAAGAGCAAACTCCAGAACAAACAGTAAAACAAGAAGTCGCAAAGGTGGACAGAAATCCGGCAGACTCAAATGCTAATTCGCACGCTCATCAAATTCGCAATGCATCAAGTGCAGTATAGTGAGGACGATGGTGGGAAGGGCGAAAAAATATAAAAGAGACTCGTATATGACAACACCCCAGGGGAGGAGAGACGGAGTTAACAACGCGACGGATAAGGATTGAAACACTCTAGTGATGCGAATGAATGCGCTTAGCGTGCGGGCTATATCGACTGTTCCTTGCGAGTGAGCCGACGTCGTGTTTGCCTATAGTTATTTGTGTTAGCTTACCAGGAGATGACACATTTAGTCAGAAGTATATACATACCGTCACAACAAGCGCGAACATTCTCGAGTCGATCGAGCTCTTGGTCTTGCCTCTCCATCATCTGTCGTAGGTCATCTTCGCTGTCTCTAGTATGGATGCTACTGTCATTGACGCTAGATGCAGCATAGTTAGGCCCCTTTCGACCGAACGAGCCCTTGATTGTAGTGTTCAATAATGTACTGAGACGGGAGGCGGAGCTGTGTCTAGAATAATTGGATGGCGTACTTAGTGCAGGGGACACGCGGCCAGGTGTCACGCTGTGGCGCACAGACAAGGAAGATCCTGCGCGTTGCTTAGGCCAATTTCGTGCGGTACGACTCTGGGAAGAGGAGATTGACATGCGTGCAGCTTGACGAGAACGTGACCGAAACCCGGGGTTGAACTCATCGATATCCTCCAACGTAACATTGTTCTCATCCTCGTCGTTTTCTCCATTGCGAACAAGGAGGTACGACAATGCATTGAACCAAGTCTCGTGGCGTTGGCTCGTAGTGGCGGTGAATCTGACTCGGCGACTCGGGCTGACAACTTCCAAGCTTCTGCAATGAAGACCAGGGGGGTAAGGATTATCATCCGCAACAACCCGGACAGCCTCAATCGGTACACTCTTCGTTCTCAGTTCACTCTTACCGGCAGTCTGGGGATCTTGTTCACTCCAGTACAGCGTGCGTGTGTACGGGTGGACCCAGAAGTAGCGACGGTGTCGAGTGGTAGAAAATTCGCCGGAAACTGCCTTGCGCGTGTATTTCCAGAGAAACTCGCCGATCATGGTCTGAGTAATGGCTTGGATCATGCGGGGATCCGTATTCGCAGTGTACCCGTGGGGCAGAGCGGGTTGGTTGGGGTTGATGTTGAACCGTTCCTCAAGTTCTGAGGCGAACGATGATACAGACGATCTTCGAGACACCTGACTTTCGCGCCTCACCTTGACTCGAGAAGTGGTACTCTTGGCAGAGCCTCCATGAACACCAGACTCGTTGGGAGTGTGTGGCCGTTGACCAGACTTGCTCCTGTAGGCAGAAGCTGGAGCAAGAGGGGGTCCCATCAGACCAGGAGAAATTGGGCGTTGATCGGACGAGTTCTTCTCTGCAGCCATAATAATTTCTCTATGGTCAGGAGGCAGTGGAGGATGGCTTTGAATGCTAGATGTTTGACTGGCAGCACTGCCTGGTCTCCGATTAAGAGAAGCGGTGGATGACTGGTGAGAAGGACGGGTTCTTGCCTTGGGGGTGGCAAATGGTGAGCTGTTCAGTTCCTTTGCACGATCACTGTCGGGTGGCGATAGTGGTCTCGAAGAGATGCGATCCAACAGGAGTTGGTCGATCTGCTTGGAAGATAAGATCGTCTGGGCACCTTGGTCTGCCTGGGCTGAAGATTGCCGTCTGGTGTGGCGCGGAACGGCGTTTCCGGATATAGCACTCAATGGCAGCCCGGCACCTGTCTTCTCTGTAGAATCCTTGGCTTCTTGTTCTGCAGAGCTATCTTCGGCCACAACGACTGACGGGGGGTCAATGGTTGACTTATCGAAACGTGGTCCCTGGGCTTGTAACGGTGGCACGTTCTCTTCGGAAGCCAGAGGGAGAGGAATGACGCTGACCGGTGTGGTGGGCGTGAGAGGGAGAGTTTCTACAGAGCGAATTGTGGACAGGCTTAATTCAGATACCGACTGCGCAACCTCGCGTACCTGTGGTGCGACAGGCTCGGTGCACTCCGGACTTAAGAGTGTAACAGTCAAGTCTGGAATCTTAGACTCGGTTACTACAGGCTCCACGACAACTGCAGGCTCCGGCTCCGGAGTCGGTTCTGAGACCGTGGCCGCGACCGGCTCCGTTTGCTCGAAGGTTATTGTCGAAACCACCAGATTCGGGGTATCTGTACTTGTTCCATGCTCTGAGAAAGAAGCCAGAGGTTCTGGCTCGGGTATTGTTGGGATGATGGGCAATGTGTTCTCGGATACAATTGAGGAAAAGTCCATCTCCGGTGTGTACCTCGGTTCTGGCTCAAGAAACTTGACAGACGCTGGCACCGTATATTGCGAGGAGATCTCAGACAATATCATCTTCACAGGTTCAGGCGCGGGAATTGGGATTGGTTCGGTCGTGCCTCCCACAAGATACGACGTGCTCAATTTAGGAAGCTTAGGTGCCAATGGCATCGTCTCTTGGGATGATATGACAGAGACGTCGAGCTGCGGTGGAGATGTAGCGGTAGCCGTGACATCTCGCTCCACTTCCGAGGCATGGTGATCCCGTGCCATCTTCGGTGGTGTTGGTACAACCAAAGCATGTTCATCGTTTGGCTCCGAAGGCATCCACTGGGTGGCAGTATCAACCAGTTGTGGCGGTCCATTAGTCTCGACGGCCATGTCAGAATACGATGCTATAGTTTTGGCGGGCGTGGGGTGTGTGCTGGGTGCTTGCTCGTCGATCACCTGAGTATTCACTGGAGCGACGGGCTCCCACGCCTCGGTCATAACGCCAGAATCAACCATTACCGGTTTAGGTGTATCCAGTGTGGCTTCCGATGGTCGTCTCGAGTCAGACACTGGAACCATACGCGGGGTAGATGTCTGTGAAGCTGTTTCTTGTCGCATCGGTGGACCAAATTCCTCGTCCTCCCCATCGCCACCCTCAAGTTCGGCAAGTTCTGCAAACAGGCTTTGTCCTTCTGAAGCAGCAGATGGCTGCATGAAGCTTGTCGCTGGTGACTGTCGTGCACTAGATGGCCTGCTACCATATGACATTGGGGCCTCCCCAGAGGGCCGAATTCGTCTCAGCACGCTTCGCTTCTTATGGAGCCGCAGCCGAGGGGTGGAATTTTGACTAGACGGGAAACCTCCATCCTCACTCTCTTCCTCATCCGCCGAAGTGGATGCAGTGCTGTGATAAGAGGTGCGGTCACGAGCCTTTGCCATGGCCAAAGACGGGACTCGCCCACGCGGGGTTCTCTGGACACGGTCTTCGGTCTCGGTGAGCTCGTCGGAATCAGTGCTATCATCAGCCATGCTTTCAATTCCGGTCTGGAACGCCTCGCTCTCCGTCGCTGTGTCTCTCTCGTTGGCCGTTTCAAAAGCGTCATCGGCCTCCGTGGCAGTCTGATACGAATCGCTGGACATATCCGGCGACTGCGCTCCTGCACGGCTGAGAGGTGCTTTCAGCACAGGTTTGCGCGATGGGCTTCCTTCGGCAGCATTGTCTTCCCAATCTGTGTCATTTACTTCAACCTCAGTTCGACCCTTACGCCCAGCACCCAAAAGATCCGGTCGCGCGGATTTTCTGACTGAATCGGACTTCATCTTCTGGCGCTTGTTGGAGGGGCCCGCAGGACCAGCGGATTCGCGGCGACGCTGCTCCACCTCATCGCGAGCATCTTGAAGCATGCGCTTCAGCTCGATCTTCTCGGTTTTCTCGCGATGAATAGTGCTCTTGAGGTTCTGGATCATGCGGTGGGCATGGCCCAGTGAGCTCCGCAAGGTCTCGGTTTCCAGATGATTATGACGGGGGGTGAACTTGTTGGGAGAGGGCGGAGGTGAGTTTTCTGGCGTAATTTGATCTTGCTCGTCAGAATCATCATCATGAGCGATTTCACGAGTGAACTCCTGCTCATGCTGCCTCATTCGCATCGCCACAGCCTTAGCGAGCTCCTGGTTCTGTGAATTCAGCTCCTCGAGTTTCTTTTGAAGCGCAAGTCGTTCCGCATCCCCCGCGTTCAAGTTTCTCCGCAGGAGGTGAATCTCGGCGTCAGTCGCCTTCTGGGCAGTCGTCTGCTCTTCGATCAGCTTCGCGTTGGCCTGTTTCAGATCCTCCATATGACTGAGCACAGCATTTTTCTCGGAGGTAGCGGTCGCGAGGTTGCCATGGATTCGGTCTTCGCGATCTGCAGCCTCTTTCACTGTAGCTGTCAGCTCATGATTCCGGGCTTCTAGCGCCCAATTCTCATCCTTGTAGCGCTCTTCGCTCTCATCCAGGGCCCGAATCCGCTGCGCATATCCTTCAGCTTCAAGTTCTAGCCTCGATTTCTCCAGGTTGACAGTCTTCAAATTATCCTCGCGCTCCGCAAGCAGCGCTTGAAGCTGGCGGACTTGGGCCAGGAGAGACGTGGAGATCTCGGTCGCGAATTCAATGTCGTGAACTCGAGTCGATGGTTGGTTCCGCTGTTTTCGAGAGGGGACGGTCACCTTGCTCGGAGAGTTGGTCGCCTGACTAGAAAAGAAGGCAGAAGCGAGAGGAGACTACACCTCAGCTCAATCAGCCATCTTTCCATATCCATCGAGCAAATACTCGAATTGACGGTCATACCTTTGCATCAATTGATGGGGTCCCCAAGGGACCATCGTCACCAGCAAGTCGTTTCGGAGCCAAGAAGGCTCGCGCCGTCTGTCGACCAATTTCGTTGTACTCCTGTTCCAAATCTGCCAGCTTTCGGCGCAAATCCGGGCCAACCTGCCCCGCCTCTTGTTGCTGTTCTACCTCCTTCAACTTGTCCTCAAGCGACTTTTGCTGTCCAATCAGCGCAGTACCGAGCTTGGATGCTTCCTCCAGCCTGCGCTCTGTCTCGGCGAGATGGGCCTCAAGAGCTCGCTTAGCTTGTGCGGGCGAAGATGCATCAAGACTGAATAGCTGTGTGTCAAAAGATGAGTAATTGTGGGCATCTCGGGAAACAGCCCCTTCGCCGTGGTTAGAAACGAAAGGATCATCCATGATGGGTGTATTCCTCTGCCGTTGTCCGTCCAAGGCGTCTGCGAGAAAGTGGGTATCTGATTCAGTTCGTGGGCAGCTACTGATCACCTCTCAAGTTGAGGATTATCGCCGCCGTCGGGAAAATCCACAGACTGGTCACCTCGATTCTCTATCTCTATCTCAGACCGCAATCATCATCCGACCAACCACTAATTCAATCGTGGCGATTATGCGCCGCCTCAGAGGGATGTAGCCGACCAGCGACTACGTTGTTGACGATGAGTTCAAATCGGGATAGAGGGGATGCGACGATCAGGAAGGAATGCGAAGCCCTCGGTCAGCGGGTTGAAGGTGGGTGGGGGTGATGGCGGGGAAGAAAGAGCGAGCGAACGCGAGTCGAATGAGTCACAATATCAAGAAGAGGCAAGGCGGAGAAGGTACGGTATAAACGTGGATTTTACTTGTTGTTGTTGTTGTTTTTGTGGTTTCGAGGGGAAAAGGTTGAAGGACCGAGATCCCGCAGCTGGACTCAGAACAACACAAAACGCGTTGTGGCCGTAACGGATCCTTGTGCGTGCAGCCAGGATGTGGACCAACCACAACAGATACTGAGATTGTGTGGTTTGAATTAATATCTTCAATAATGCTGTGATAACGCAACCTGTAAACCACCAAACAATCAAACCAAATCAAGGCAGATAATGAAGGCAATGGGTGGAAATTAATGGGGAAACTCGAGGCCCAAGGTGTGCGCAACGACAGATCGCTTATACCGCGCGATAGTTTAAGAAATAATTATTATAACGATTAATAAAAGGGAAAGAATATAAGAAAAAGGAAAGTCAGTGAAGGACAAAAGAAAGTTAATAAAAAAAAGGGAGTTGGGAAGAAGAGGAGATCAAGTGGAGGAAGGGGGAGGAAAAGAAAAAAAAAAAGAGAGAGATGTAGATAAGAGAGGGAGAGAGATGGAAAAGAGAGAGTGAAGTCACAGCCAGATACACAACGAGACGAGATCCGACTCGTTGGGGCGGGGGGAAGGAGAAGAGAGAAGGAGAAGGAGAAGAGAGCGAGTGAGAAGATGGGATGGGATGGGATTGTAAGGACCGTGCAGTCTTGGGCAATAATAATAATAATACGTAGCTACCTGGTAGCCAAGGGAGGAGATAGTTAGTGAATAATGGATTGGATACGTAAGAATTAAATAGCCTTCGTTTATTCCTATTCTACATGGGAACAGCCATCAGTATTATTGACATTTTCGGAGTATGAGAGGTTATTTTCTTAAAATGATTCTCTATTTTATTTTGATAAAACCAGCTGTAGGTCTCATATACACTGCAGGAGGTAATCTTGGTTCCGTGAGCCGACCACGAATCAACGAATACCGATGCTCTCTGGGATCCAGGGAAATTCGGTCATCTTACCACGATGGTTTAAAAAATCAAACCAGCTGTCAACGGTTGACTTGTCATTTATCTATGGAACCACCGCCAACCTTGCTGATGAGACTTCTTTGGTACCCAATAATTAGGGATTTTAATTCGGGGTGATTCTCCCGTCCCTGTTTGCTGGCTTTGCATTTGGGCTCTCCTCGTTTCATGTGATGTCACATGATGTATCACATGATGCAGCGGGCTCATTTGTCAGCCGCAGATCACGTGTAATTTTCTTTTCCCAAATAGGAAACTACAGCGCCACTTCAGCTAAAGCTTCCTCCACCACTTCACAATCCCGAGCTTCAACGTCTACCTAGCAGGATATCAACCAACCATACACAATACAATGCCAGAAGAAGCACAGGTCGTCGACAGTATCCCTCAATTCTCCTTCAAAAAGCGTTCCGCGAAGGCCAAAGCCAACTTTCGAAAGAAGCCCAACACACCACCCCCGGCCTCCGACTCCGACTCCGGCTTCACATCATCCGACGATGACGAGGGTCGCAGGATTAAGAGACGCCGCAAGAACGCCGCTGTGACTGCATCATCAGCAACCAATGCGCTACGGAAAGACGCCTCTGATGACCACCCATCAACAACCGCCGCACCCGCCCCACCAACGACAAGCAACGATGCCACCAAGAGTTCCAATTGGTACGATGAGGACCTGAGCGAGAAGAATCTTCTAGGGAATACACGCGCACTCCCTTCCTCCAGTGCTCCATCGGGGCCGGATGGCACATACAAGGGCGCTGCCAACTATCAGTCATTTATCCAAAAGAATCCTGATGCGCCCAGCAAAAAGTTTGGTCCCATCAAAGCACCCACCAACATTCGGACGGTAACATATACGGATTATATGCCTAATGTGTGCAAGGATTACAAACTGACCGGGTACTGCGGGTGAGTATTCTTCTGGTTTCAGTAGTAGTAGAATTATACTGACATCCATTATCACAGTTTCGGAGATTCATGCATTTACCTCCACGCCCGTGAGGACTACAAACAGGGATGGGAGCTAGACCGAGATTGGGAAGTCAACACCAAGGGTAAAACCGTGAATGGGAAGGTCGTGTCGCAAAGAGGCAAGTCGGGCGACGATGAGGACGCGGATGAGGACGAAGAGCTGCTCGAGAGCATCCCATTTGCCTGCATCATCTGCAGGAAATCATACCAGAACCCGATTATCACCAAATGCGGACATTATTTCTGCGAGTCTTGTGCGCTACAACGGTATCGGAAGAACCCCTCCTGCGCTGCTTGCGGGGCCGGTACTGGGGGTGTCTTCAATACAGCGAAGAAGCTCAACAACTTGCTGGAAAAGAAACGAGAACGGG
Organism: Aspergillus nanangensis; assembly: GCA_015844325.1. NCBI lineage: Eukaryota > Fungi > Ascomycota > Eurotiomycetes > Eurotiales > Aspergillaceae > Aspergillus > Aspergillus nanangensis. The sequence goes on along the minus strand of VCAU01000005.1, from coordinate 458,831 downwards.
CCCGGAAGAGACGAGAGCAAGCTATCGCCGAGGGTGAAGAGGTCAGCAGTGAGGAGGAGGAAGAAGAAGAAGAAGAAGAGGCAGAGGCAGAAAGCTCATAAATAAAATGCTTTAACGCATTTATCCCTTTTTGTATATAATTATAATACTATATGGTCAACAGCAGCCGGTTTGCACGGACAGACAATGGGTATCTGCACGACTCGTATGGTATCAACCATCTTTAAACAAACCAAGCTCCGCGAAGGGATCTAGGTCATAGAAGAAAGTAAAGATAAGAATGCTAATGATGGACAACTCTTATCAGATATACGCTGATACTTTCAATCGATCCCAGGTGAACTGCACTAGCCAAGGACGAGCGGCGACTTAAGACCTAAAGAACGTGGGGTTTCTATACAAGCCCATCAACCCAGCATCCCTCACATGTTTCAACTCCTCCGGCGGGGGGAGCGTTCCAGACCCTCGTGGAAAGACGACTTGTTGTTCTTCATTTGAAACGATATGATACCTACCTCCTACGGTACCACCTTTATAGGACAACGTATCCCACTGTTGTGCCTAGCTAGGTACCTTTGATACACTTTTGTAGATACATATATAAATAAATAAGATAACCTGATAAATCAAGGCATGCCCAACAGTCGAAAGTCAAAGACTTCCCAAAAAAATTGAAGACTAGACAGTTGATAGCCATAATGCAACTCATAATCCAGATACCGGCTAGTTAATAGGGAATACAATCCACCGTGATCCGTAGATAGTTATATCCTGTCACTTTGTATATGGTCAGTCTATGTGCTCTCTCTCTCTCCGGCTTGATGATACACACCATGCCATTGTGTATATAATGAAATTCAAAGCTGCGGGAGAGTATTATTCTAGAGAACCTCGATTGAAGCTTTGGAATCTTGTAAGAAGGTCTCCTCGTACATGATTGAAGGAATAATAGGGGGCATGCTGTCGCGTCTTGGCATTCTGGATTTGGAAATAACTTCCGTTAGGGGCAGGTACCTAATATACAGCATATCTCCGGCGGTGCATGATGTGGGAGGCTTAAATATAGCAATTAGAGATGTGGGCAAATCGCAAGCCAGACGCATAACTAAGCGGCCTTAGTTTCCCTGGATGTCTCACCTGCATATTTGCTTGATCCTGATGCAAGTTATATTCCAGGCTTGGAGAATGCAGCTTGTGGTATCGAATGGTACACATTAAAAATGATCTAAGTGGGCCAGGTTAGGTTAGCTTGTCTGGCTAAAATTCTTGGGCTGCACCATTGCAAATGTACCTTTTTTTGTCTTTGGACTCAATAATAATAATGACCATACTTCGTATGTTGTTGATAATTTAGGGGTATCAATTCCAATAATTCAGAGAAGTATTGAATATACCTAATATTCAAATAACAGGAACCCCCGCGGGTTTTGTTCATGGGATGTCACAAAATGATATAGTAGTAACATTCTCCCACCCGAATAGTTCAAGCGGGATAATATCCACATCTCCCCAACGTTACCTTAAATGGAAGCCAGATTAACATAGGTCAAAACAGGGGCGAAAGATTCTTCTGGAGAGTGTACTTGAAAAAAATCTTTTGAACTCTTGACACATACATATATGTATGTTAAGTACGAAGGAGATATGGAATCCCAGTAAATAAGAATAAATCGCCTACATAGGAGGTAGGTATATTATGGCGAGGACAAGTACTGATTTATTTACTGTTATTATTAGTATTATTATCATTCCTATATTTTTAACAATTCAGAATGCCGATAATTTCGACATCATTCCAGCAGATTCCTCTTTGCTTTTCCCGTTCGGGGGAGCACATAATTGGAGCCCCACTGGGACGGTAGAATAGGGGGTTTTCGTCGATCTAGCCGATCATGGGCTATGCCAATCGCTGTGACGTGAAGACAGACAGGGGGGGAGTTGTACGCTTAAACCAAGGCTATAGTATATATTAGTCCTAAACGGGTAGTTAGATGGATGGGTTACTTACCATATATACTCATATGATTATTGAGATGTGGGAGTTGACGGGTTGAACCATGGGTGAAGAAAACTGTGGGAGGTGGAGAGGAGCCTATTGACATCATCAGGCGAAGGCTCGCCACGTGCCGTCCGTGGTTCTATACAGTCACGTACTACTGTTTTAGCATGATTTTTAAGTTACTAGACCTACTAGGGAGTTGGCCAGGGGAGGGTTTTTATTTTTCGTCTTTCATGGTGTAATTCTAATTCTCGTGTCTCTAAATAGGCCGATAGACGAGATGATGCTAAAATTTAAGCAACTATTATTCTTATTACTAGATAGGATGACTACTGTGATTACCAGAAGTTAGATTAATTCTGCCAAGCTTCTCCGCTAATGACGCTACCACGGGAGACTTTCCACACTAAAAGAAATTCTCTCATCTCTAGACTTAACTTTGAGGTCCCTGAACTCCCCACTACTCTTCGAAGAGCTTAATGTCTGCCCCCTAACGCGTGGCCGAGCTGTGGGGCGCCGGTTTTGCCTCTTCAAACACCAAACAATCGCTGGGCTTTGCTCTTCCCCCCTTCTCTCTTTCCCGGGGAAGCAGTTGGTGGTACACTTGCCTTCCTTCGTGCTGTCAATCCCTTGAAACGTGCGCTCTTCGCACTTCCACCCCCAATTCTCTCGCTTGGACCCTTTTTTTTTGTCTTTGTCTCTCTTTTCCAATTCTTTCTCTCTTGCCACACACATCTACTACCTGAGGTATCTTCTTTCTTCTATATATCCCTTTAATGGCCAACCACATTCCTTAATAATATCGGTTTTCTCTCTCCTTCCAATCTCGCGCCTCAACCCTCCCATCCCTCGCGTCAGTCCCTTCTCTTTCTCCTTGTCTTCCTGCATACAATCTTGCAGTGTCCCTTGTTACAATCACTTTTGAGGGGCCCGCTTCGGAGTTGATAATCAATTGTTGCATGATTTTCGCATTATTCGCCCTGAAAGGCCACTCCCGACAACTCACCTGGACGTTCTTTGAGACTTTCACCCTCCCCTTGGTCCATGCGCATCTAGACTTCTGAAGCAAATTTGTGTTGAGGGTGCCTGACTCGGCAATCCCTATCTATCAACTACCGGCGTTTCACGATGAAATGTGGCTTTCGACTGATATTATGCGCCGTAGTGGCTCTGTTGGTCCCCTTTTATCTTCTAAAGGTCCATCTTGAAGACCTCTGCAATCAGTATCGCGCGGGCGCATACTTGATCGATTGGTTAAACTACAATGATCCGCATGACGCGGCAAATTCCCACCATGATCCCCCAGGGGACAAAGTCATCGTGATGGCAAAGCTGGAAGAAGAAAATACCCAATGGGTCGAAGAAGAACTGCCTGAGTATAGCCCTCTACAGGACTCTATCTGTGTTCGTCTGACTGATTTCCTTTCATCGCACAGCTGGCAACGCGCCATATACATTGTTAATCCTTCCAGAGCCTCTGCCCAGGATGACCACGCGCTTAAAACCCCCCTTAACAAAGGCCACGAATCAATGGCCTACCTGACATATCTAATCGATCACTACGACAGTCTTCCTTCCACCATCGCCTTTCTCCACGCTCATCGGGCAGGTTTCTTCATGGCGTGGCATGTAGATGCCCCCATGCACGACAACGTTCTAGCGATGCAGTCTTTACAACTGGATTATGTCCAGCAGAATGGCTACGTGAATCTCCGGTGCAATTGGAACCCCGGTTGCAAAGCTGAGCACCGGATCAATAGCCATGTGACCGAAGGAGTCTGGGAGGAGATATTTGAGGATACCAGCACCCCACCTCTCAACTCGACTACGTCTATCATCGGAGAGTCCTCGGATTATTCTGAGACCCAAAAGTTCTTAAAGACTCCCAAGGAAGTTGCGGCTGCATGCTGCGCACAGTTCGCAATTTCTCGGGATCAGGTACTCGAGCGACCCCGAGAGGACTACATTAAGATTCGGCAGTGGATTATTGATACAGACAAGGATGACGCCAGTAGCGGTCGAGTCATGGAGTTCCTCTGGCATGTCATCTTTGGCAGGGAATCGGTTTAGTGAGTGTATCCGATGATTTATCTCTTTTTGAATGGGTTGCAGTAACTAATGACCGATTACAGCTGTCCTGACGAGGAACTTTGCTACTGCCAGGTATATGGAAAGTGCTAACCCCTCTTTTCCATCATGATATATATATACCTTTCATTGTAAATATTTGTACGGCCTAGCTATGTTTTATTTTTGCTCAGTCGAGCATCCTATAGAGACACGTTTATATCCTACCAGGGTTGGATTGCAATGGCGTTGGGGTAGAAGGATTTCTTGAATCTTGAACATCACATACCTTACAATCTTTTAGTATCGCCATCATGGCCCGTTTCTTTTTTGATCTTTCTTTTTTTCCCCCCCTTGGCTAGCGCATGCTATGAAACATGTGTCGTAGTCGTGCAGGGATTCAAGGCGTTTTGGGTTAGATTGAGGCTGTGCAGAGTTGATCAACTCGTTGGTCATGGAGAGTTGATAGAGGACGGCCATGGCTGTGTGGGCTTGTGGTCAGATGCTGTGATCTCTGCGTTGCTACCAAAAAAACATGACCCAGGCTTGCTGCGATATACCTTGAATAGCCACGATCGCACGTACGTAGGTAGAGGGAAAAGAGCTCGAATGGATATTCACATACGTTTGAAACCCCTCATCACGGCATTACTTTGGACCATCACTCCAGAGCCTCTCATATTCCCCAATCGACGGAGGTTCGTTTCGGTATCAATTATTTGTAGAAGTGCTTCTGTGCTTATTTCTTCGTTTTACTGTTCTTTTTTCATACATTTTCATTCCAGTGAATCCAAACACGCATTAGCACTATCAAATCTCATCCAAATTCGGTTTGACGAAAGAATATGGTAAAAAGGCCAGGCAATATCCCAACAAAGAATCCAGGTAAAAAATGAAATGATTATTGAATCAGGTCAATTCAATAGTCCGATCTGAAATGGTATAGGGATTAGACCAAGAAAACTTGGAAGACAATTGGTCATGGTACCAAGCGGATATGTACCTGTTATATATCCAGGTAGGGTTAGGCACCTTAGGCATTTCACCACCATACCTTGACATCACAAAACTTGATAAAATACCAAGTTTTGAAGTGGTTACCATAGCATACACCATAGTCGAGGCAATTATATATATCTGAGCCTATAAATTGACTTTTTCATTTGACCCATCGTGAGTCCCTATGTAAACGCAATGGCAACAGAAATATTCTATTTGTCTACAATAAATCACCTAGGTATACAGCTAAACGCCCACGCCAAAAACATTTCGTCATTGTCATTTCCGCTGGTTATCAGGATTACTTTCGTTCAAAATATTCTTCGACCCGCTCAACAAGGTCGGCCTTCTTCCCAGCGGCAGAGCGGCCATGGGAAGTCAGGAATTCCTTGAGTGTAGCGACAGTAAGCTATTTAATATGTAAGCTGTTATTTTCATGACAGACGACGCATTTCTGGGAGGTTTTTACCTTCGACACACTACCTTTCTGGTAATGAAAGTTCACCTCATCGTCGAGGGCTTCGGGGCCATGTTCAGCCTTGACTCTTTTGGCTGGTTTTCCAGACGCGTCTTCAGCGTCCGCTACACGGTCTTTGACACCCCGTTTGACCAGTGTGCTTTTGGGGCCTGAGGGGGCGGTTTTGGCATCCTGCTTCTCGAGTTCCTCGGCCCATGACAGCACGTAGTCCCCCGCACGCTGAAAGTTATAGGTTAGCTATAGTCGCTGTTGACAAGATTTCAAAGACATCAGGAATTACCTTGTCGATTTGTCGGTATTTGGGTTTTGTCTTGTCCTCAGGTTGTTCAGGAAGGTCTTCATCCAATGCAAGGGCCTGCAGAATTCGGTAGTGCCACTGAAGCGCTAGAGCGTTGAGTCAATACATCTGGATTATATACGATTGGGAAAATATGGTGCTCACAAGGATTGGGATATTTGAGAGGTTCATATGACGCCTTGGGTAGTTGCAACTGTTGAACGATCATTCGCATCTGGTCAATTAATGGTTCAGGTGCAACGTTGAGACTAGTCTCTGGGTTTTGCCGAACATCATCTGCAAATGGGAGAGGTATAATCCACATCCCTGGGGGAAATCTCTGAACTCCATCCTCGTCGAGCTTCTCTTCGCCTGCGACCATTGCTCCAAGGATCGGTGCGCCGTTTCGACGTGGAATGAACCATACCAGTGCCAGCTTCTTGTCTCTCAACAGAGTCTGGTGCAGAGCAGAGAAGACCCGTGTTGATCCAATAACATCCTCTTCTGAAGGATAAATGAAAAATGGATGTTTGACGTTGGCCCAGAAAGGTAGAGCTGACATGGGTTTGAACCCGATGATACGGATGACGGGATCACCAAAGTTTCGCAAGTCTTTTAGTTCTTCAGGCGAGAAGCTGACCTGGTCGCCGCCAAATTTGTACGCTTTCTTGATCTCCCATTTCTCAATTGTCCGCGCCGTGTCATCTGCAATCTGGGTAGTGACACCAGATACAATCTGCGGCTTCTCCCCACCGAGCCAGACAAAACAATTGCGAGAGGGTTCTTGGCGCTTGAATAGAAGATACCCAGAGACGGAAATTTTGAAGTTTGGGCCAAGTTCCAGAGGGACGTTGGTAATATATGCACGACGTGGAACCGAACGTGAGTTGATGCTCGACAAAAGGGTGCTCAATAAGGAGATACCGTCGGCAGTAGCGGTGGTATCCTTTGAGTCCAATTTAAGATATGACGGAGCTTCGGGATCGGTTGGAGAAGCTTTGTAGATAATGTCCTGGATAATATAAGTAAATTCAACGAAGGCATACTTGAGAGAAGTCACGGCATTATTACATCATAGAACTTGGAGCTGTCGAAATCATGATCCGGATTAGAGATTGGGAACAGCTCGATTGTTACCCCAAGATCATATAAGTCCTTTGCGCGAACCGTAGCAGCTGAGCGTAGGGATTTGCTATCGGCATGAGGATTGTCATTATCTGTGACGATGAACAACCGCCGCGATAGGAAGTTTGGAGCCTTGGATGTGAATATCTGGTTGGCGCAGAAAAGAACATTTGACATAGAGACAGGCTCTTTGGACGGTGTGAGCACTTCCCTCAAGTCCGTCTCATCATCCTCAGCCAGCGCCCTCAGCTCCTTCACCTCCTGTGCAGATGGGATATCCAAGTCCGTGAACAGATAGCAATGTGGGTAAGAGAGATCACCCCGGCTGTTTTCATCTTCGTCGTAGAACTTAGACGCCTGCGTCCCATAGAGAAGGATGCCCATCATGTCCTGCGGATTCGAGATAATGCGCTGCTGCATTAAGTGGTACGCACATTTCAGAGCAGCAGTGGTAGGTGATTCTTCTACGGATTTCTTGGGATCGGAGGAGGCACGTCGGGCGAGCATGGAGTCGCTGACTTCAATGGCAAAGAGAATGGCATCTTTGACTGATTTGTAGCCCTATGTTTGTATAATCTTGATGTTAGTTATCTGAGAATCAGATTCTGGAGGTATTTGGGGAGGTGGGGGTAGGAGTATATATGACGTACGGTGTCATCCAGCTCCTCCTCTTCATCGAGTTGGTCGTCTTCACGAGAGGGGTTATTGTCTGCCATTGAAGGTGGTGGAAATGAATTGCTGTAGGCTCCTGATGAGGTGTTGGAATTGAGGGAGAGCGTATTGTTGACTGTTTCTCTCTTGAGGTTGGTTATAAGAGGTAGAAGAAGTACTTTAGGTTGCCGCCTCCTGCTGCCTGTCCGCGGAAGACGCGACGGACCCACGCGGGGAAACACGTCTATCACGTGCCTTTGATGACCCCCAGCTCGGCCATGATTGGCCCAGCGGCTGCTCCGTCATCAGGCCGTTCGGGACTCCCAATCGATCCAAGATTTCTGGGGATGAGAGAAGTTATTAAGTCCAAGAAGCCCACTTCCCTTTTCACTCTTCCCTAAACTGCCTTTTCCCTAATTTTACTTATAGTTGACTTGGATTGTGTCACAAAACTACTCTAGCTGATTCTCCTTTCATTGGACCATTCCCACATCTAACATACCTTTCTCGATTGCCATGGCTCTTCGACGACCTTTCGGACTTCCTCGGCAAGTCCTACGACCAGCTGTTCGCAGCTCTCTTGGGTATCATCAGGAACAAAGATTTAGTTTCGCGACAACAGTACCCCCTGTGACGCAAAATGCGACCGGCTCCAAAGGTCCCACTGCCATGGTGTTTTTGAATATGGGAGGTCCCTCCACAACAAACGAGGTGGAGGACTTCCTGAGTCGGTTATTTGTACGCTTCTCTACAATCGGAAAATCATCATCTATGGACCATACTCTCCACATTATATGGCTAACATTTTACTTGTTTCTCTAAGGCCGACGGCGACCTGATCCCCTTAGGCCGACTCCAAACCTACCTTGGCCCCCTGATAGCGAAGAGACGAACGCCGAAAATCATCAAGCAATATTCTGACATTGGAGGTGGTTCGCCAATTCGGAAGTGGTCCGAATATCAATGTCAAGAAATGTGCAAATTGTTGGACAAACTTAATCCTGAGACTGCGCCTCACAAGCCTTACGTGGCATTTCGCTATGCGGCACCATTGACGGAGCAAATGTATACACAATTGTTCGACGATGGGTTTGGCAAAGGACGGGGTGGACGTGCCGTCGCCTTCACCCAATATCCGCAGTACTCCTGCTCGACGACGGGTAGCTCTTTGAATGAGCTGTGGAAATGGAGGAACCGGCTGGAGGGGAAGCGCACAAATGGCACCGAGGAAGCTTCTGGGGCGATTCAATGGAGCGTCATCGATCGGTGGCCCACCCATCCCGGCCTTGTTGAGGCATTCGCCAGGAACATTGAAGATCAGCTGAAAACATACCCGGAAGATAAAAGAAGCGGTGTGGTGTTACTATTTTCTGCACATAGCTTGCCTATGAGCGTCGTGAACAGAGGTTGGAACTTCCGGACCCATCGACCATGCGAGTCCAAACTAACTGATCTCTAGGTGACCCGTATCCAGCCGAGGTCGCGGCGACTGTTCACGCCGTGATGCAACGTCTTAATTTTAGCAACCCATACCGACTATGCTGGCAATCACAAGTGGGCCCGTCTGCGTGGCTTGGAGCCCAGACTAGTGATACAGTGCAGGAATACGTGAAGCGTGGCCAGACCGATCTCGTGCTGGTACCGATTGCCTTCACGAGCGACCATATTGAGACGTTGTATGAGTTGGATCTCGAAGTGATGGAAGAAGCCAACAGCCCCGGTGTTAAGCGCGCGGAGAGTCTGAATGGGAACCCGATCTTCATCGAGGCCCTTGCTGACATTGCTCACAAGCACCTGCAAAGGGGAGAGAAGTGTTCCCTCCAGATGACTCTGCGTTGCCAGGGCTGCAAGAGTGATCGGTGCCTGGAATCAAAGAAGTTCTTTGCTGGTGAAGAGACTTCTTCGCTTGTTGTGTAGATTTAGGTTGACTTTTGTTGTATTTCCATAGGGGCGTTTGTGGACTGTATACTAACAAATTTAAGATCCGGTGCTGGAATTCTGATCATCTTGAGTTTGTAGCCCGTAATACCAGTCCCGATTAAACCCCTTTGTTTCTTCTTCTTCTTTTTTGTTTTAAGCTTTTCTTCCTCTGCGGTACCTGGAATTGAATTGATCATCTGTTCCTTAGGGACCCTTAGAATCTTACGTCACCGCCTGTTTCTGATGAATAAGCATTAATTGACCCATGATAACAACGGTTTGGATTCCAGCAAACAACTACTCCTCAATCTACGAGTATGCCGATAGGCCAAGTCGATCCTTGTTGGTATTTATGACGGTGTATTTGCGGTCGGATAGTTTGCCTCGGATCTTGCCCCTTCCGTCGCGTCATTATTTCCAAGATCTCCTGTGATATTTCTTATCCTTGGTAGTGTGGTACGTGGTGTCTCAAGGGCATCTATTATTATTGTGTAGCATCGCCTTGATTGATAAGCCAGGCTAACTAACGGCAGTTAATGAACAAGTCTTGATCCTTCTAGTGCCGGGTTCCTTTTCTGCCCTTCGCTACCTGATCACGTACGCTTCTTTCTTTCTCTATCTCTACCAGATCTCGCAAATGTAACTTCGGCTTTATTTGTGCGTTGCCAAAACTACCTACTTGTATACCCCTTGCGCGGCAATGGATAACGAGACCTCTCAAGCTGTTGATGCTGATGTCGATTCCCACATCCGATCAAGGGCTAACACATCTCGCCATGATGATCGCCGGAGCGCCACTAGAGATAGTTCCAAAGATTCGGTACAATTTCGCACTGACGAACACACCCTGCTACTCCCACAACCAATTGAAGAATCGGATGAAAGTGCTTGGGATGCGCCCATCGACGATGATAGATACAATGAAGATTCACCTCCAAGGTCCTGGAGAGCTGCGAGTGTGAGTTATACCCCGAGGGATTCAGGAGACGGGTTGACAATCTGACGTTACACAGGTCTTCTGGCTATTCCCCTTCTTGCTTCTCTATATGCTCGCGTTTGGCGGACCGGTTGTCCCTAAGATAAATCTAATGATTTCTCTTATCTGCCGTGATTACATGAGAGAAAAGGCTACCAAAGACCCTGGTTTCACGTATCTCCCGGTCGTCATAGGACTCCAAAATCCGCAATGCCAAATCCCGGAGGTCCAGTCGCTTGTCTCCCGCTTTCAACTTGTTTTCAACTTGATAGCAGGAATAATTTCGGCCTTGGTCAGCCCCCGGCTAGGTCGCTTGTCGGATCGCTATGGGAGAACACGTATCATCGTTGTGTGTGCAGCAGGGACTTTGCTCGCAGAAGCAAACATTCTTCTTGTGGCAGCGTATCCAGAAAGTATGTCCGTTAATATTGTGCTGATCAGTGCGATTGTGGAAGGTATAGGGGGATCATTCACAACCATGATAGCGCTGACAACCTCGTATGCTTCTGATTGCACCAGCTCCGAGAAGCGCAGCGTAGCATTTGGTTACGTGTACGGCTCTATCTTTATTGGTGTGGCGCTTGGTCCTCTCATAGCGGCTCTTCTGATCAAAAGATTCGGTACTATACTGAGCGTGTTTTTCGGCTCGGTGTGCCTAAACACGGTGTTCCTTCTGGTGGTTCTTTTCATCATTCCAGAGTCTTTATCGAAACAACGTCAGCGCAGTGCTCGCGAGAAGCATCGGATGAAAAATGCACATAAAGAGCATATGAGCTGGTTTTCCTGGAAACGCTGGAATCCGTTGAGAATTGTACGACCCCTGTCGATCTTGTTTCCCCCCATTGGACGCCCCAGTACTTTGTTTCCTCAACCTCGGGGGGCGACATCTGTTGTCCGAAGGAACATCCTCCTCCTCTGTGGTATCGACACGATCATATTTGGACTGGCTATGGGCGCCTCCCAGATCGTGATCATCTATGCAGAATACTTATTTGGATGGGGAAATGTCGAGTCAAGTTTATACATATCTCTCGTTTGTTTCGTCCGGGTTTTGAACCTTTTTGTTATCCTTCCCGCCATCACTTGGCTTTTCCGCAAGCAACAAAGAGAGGACCGTGAGATCCCCGGCTCTAATATGCTCGAGATTGTCCTCATTCGAGTCTCTATCTTCCTCGACTTGATTGGGCATATGGGATTTGCACTGTCTAGGAACAGCGGAGTCATGCTCTTCTCGGGAATTGTCGCAGCACTTGGAGGAATGGGATCACCTATACTGCAGTCGTCCCTGACCAAACATGTTCCCCATGATCGGATAGGACAAATCCTTGGGGCCAAGGGGTTGTTGCATTCACTATCTCGAGTGGTTGCCCCGACCGCCTGCAGCCTGATTTATAGTCTCACGGTGGCTAAATTCCCGCCCGCCGTATTCGTCTGCCTGGCAGCCGTGTTTGTTCTTGTGTTGGCCAGCAGTTTCTTTGTTAAACCACATGGTAAGCCATGACACCAAAATCTCTTGAGAGAAAACTAGTTTTTGTTGCTAACGGTGTATCTCTTTGAGCAGCTTCTCTTCCTGACGATGATACGCAGGACGTGTACGTCGAGGCTAACCCGAGTGGTGATGAAGTGGATGATGCGCTGTTGCGAACAAGTTCATAAATAATGATGGAGTTAGAATATGAGAGAGATTACGATAGTTCATTTTTGTGATTGTGAGATATTAATTAATTTACTAAATAAGACTGGGATATTATCAAAGGAGTTGTGGGTGAGTGGGCTGGTCCGGAAGAAGGCTGAACCTGCTACGGCGGACTCCAGCGACCAACAGCGCCAGTCTAGCCATAATAATAATTTAATACCTGCAAACTTTCCGCTGCAACCTCCGAAATAATCTTCCCGCAAACCCCAGACTTCAATCTTTTTTTTTGCAACCCACTCAGCTTTACGGATCGACAGGCTTTTGCATAGTCGATCCCAATTCTTCTCTGACTTAACCTGATGATACACTGGTGAATCCTTCCTTCGCCCGCCGCCTGCGGCGCACTTGACAAGCATTATGATTTCCAAGCCAACGTCCAGGCCTACCGCCGTTCCCTCCCGAAACGCCCTTCGAGTCCTCCGGAGATTAGCTCTAGCAGGTTCAACTGTGGGTAGTTTTTGCACGGTTGCAGCAATAACATACGATGCCCATCGCAGAGTTCGCGTTGCCGAGCGAATTGTCGAGAACAAGCGCGCCCTTCAAACCTCCGCCCCGAATTACGATGCGACGTCCGCGGCAACCAGGCTTTCCCGAATGATGGAGGCAGCTGAGGCGGGGGAATATACTGGCATGGATGCTTTTAAAGAAGCGGATCGCAGATCTCGACTGGGTCGAACGTCCCATATTGAGGATAGGGTAGGGATGCACAACCGCGAAGAGCAGAGGGCCTTCGAAACACAAACACAAGGAGAAGATCCTTCAACTCAAGCAGAATCGTTCCTGGAAGCAGCGCAATCGAATATATCTCGTTCGAGAAATACGATGCAGTCTCCCGGGACGACCATGATGCGGAACGATTTCATCCCACCCGACTACACACGAACGCCTGACACTCTAGAACGATCAAAGCTTGCCTTCGAACAAAGTAAAGCTCGTGCTAGCTCTTTACCTCTAAACCAGAACGTCAGCATGCATTCTCCAGATGCCTCCATACCAACGCAAATGCAGGACTTATTAGACCGGGGTCGACCCATTGATGCCGCGCAAGTATTTTTGGATACCCACCCTGCCTCGCTGAACGGAATATCGTCAGATAGGAGGGAGCTTGCGGTGAATGCATTCTATATCAATTGCAAAGAAGAAAACGTGTTTGTTGCGAGGAACATCTTTGAACGGCTGGAGCAGATCGACAAGATTTCCCCAAGCATGTGGAAGCTTCTGATATTTGCATTGGCAAGAAAAGGATGCATTGAATCGGCCGCAACCATTTACACCAGGTACATGCATAAATTTTCGGTTCCTGCCGATATTGTGGATGTTGTGCTCCGGTGTCTTCTTGAATCTCATAGGCTCACTACTGCCAAGTGGTTTCTTTTCCGGAACCTCAAGATTGACCGAGACTGTGGTCTGTGTGGCGCATATCTTACGGGCCTATGGAGAAAAACCCGCAGCATCGAGCTCTTGAATGGACAGTTGAAAAAATTGTTAACAATGTTCCCGCGTTTGGGGAAAGACCCCAGCGACAAACTTTTCAATCCAGTCATCAAAGCATATGTGGAGTATGGCAGATTGGCGGATGCCGAAGCCATGGTGGAGGACATGATGAATACGTACCAACTTCCACTTCGATGCCGCACAAAAGGCCTCCTTGTGTTCGGCAAGGCTCTGAAGTGTGACTGGGACGGAGTCGACGCTGGTCTCCAGGAGATGTATGTCAAGAAATTGACAAACCGACGGCGAGACTTTCTACCTATCTTCGATCGTATATTTCTGGAATATTGGCCTTGTCACACGGGGGATCAAATCCGAGATTTCGTTATCCGGTACGTTGACAAATTCGACATCGTGCCCGATCGTGTGCTTTACAAGCACATTCTAGAAGCGTATGTAGAGAAGGGCAACAAGGAAATGATCTCTGAGCTCGCCCGCATGGCTCGTGAACGTTCCTGGAAAGTTCACGTTAATGAATCCGAATTCTTGGAGATGCTGCGAATGCGCCGGTTGGCTCTCGAGGATGCCCCCGTGGGTTTTTGGCAGATGTTGCAGGCGGCTCGCGCCAAGTTCGGGCAGTCTGCGGCCTCGCAGCAGATCCTTGGTTATGACCAGCGCTCTTTCCCCATACCAGAGGTCAACAAGATGCCGTACACCGAAACTACATTACCCTGGTACCAACGAACGTTACATGAGATGACCCCATCAAAGCCGGTCAATCAATATCAGAAATTGCACAAACAGATGACACACTACATACATGTTGGGAAGATGGACGAGGCTCTCAAATGCTTTGAGAACGCGAAGAATGCGCGGTTTCAAATGAAACAACTTCATGTGGAACTAGCTGTTATCGCCACCCTGCTTGGACGCGGCTTGAATCAGGCTCGAGCACTAATCGAGGCCGAATGGCGTAACATTCGACACCTAATTCGGTTCTTCCCCGTTTTCTTCCGTCAGATCCTTGAGGTGGACGGAACATCGGAAAGCCAGTTGATCCAAATGGCCGTCCTTCGCTTCTATCAACTATGCTGGTCGAACAAGATGATGATTGTCAAGCATCACATCACGGTGGCAACCAGCAGACAGCTCATCGCGCGTAAACAGCCCGACATGGCGGTCGAACTGCTGAACGCGGTTTACACGTCACGCTACCGCCAGGTAGCAGCCTTTGATGGGGTTTGTATGAAGATGTTTATGCGCGCGTTCACAGCAACTGAGAACATGCCTGGAATTCGATGGTGTCTTCTGACTGGCCTTGCTCGGGGAAGCGCGATAAGCCACGATTTCGTCGTCGAGGTTCATCGGAATATAGGGATATTGAATCGCTCCTTTGACCCTGACACCCTCTCGAAGAGGGAGGCGACTCGAAAGATGGAGCAGCTAGAGTACCTAACCCACCTCGCTGATCTCCTCAAAGAGAAAAGCGAAGGCGATCCTCAGGCATGGAAGCTCAAATCCGATCCTACTCTCAAGCGGTCTTACCGACGGATGCTGAAGCGGCCTCTTGACCAGAGGCGGTTGTATAAAGAATCGGACATCCAGGAGGCAGTCGAAAGATGGGACGAGGAGTACGAATTGGAGGCCGTTGTGGGCAACATCGAAATCAATCCGAAAGCGATCACCAAAACTTGGAACGAGACAGCGGTTTTGGGGCAGATGTCGAACCCTACAGGATCATCAGCAACAGCAGCATAGCCTAGATTTTTTTTGGGGGGTGATTTTTTTTTTGGATATTTATGTTGTTTCCACCCCACCTTTATGGAGTTGTGGTCTTTAGAATTTGTTTATATGTATATATTATATTGTATTGTATTATTTGATGTTTAGATTACCTCAATGTATCATTATGATTATTTTGTTATTTGGTGTGGCTGTATCTACCTACATACTGCTCTAGAAATACTAAGAAAAACGATCATACGTTGTTGTTGGTACACTAAAAGTTCACATGTCACGCCACCTCCCTCCCCTATCATCGCCCATTTTCTTCCCCCCCAATATTTTTGGATCTTCAGTTCCTCCTCCACTTTTCCTCCTCTTGTCCAATTTCGCTGCTACTCTAACACCATTACTCTAATTATCGCTCTCTCCCATCCTACTACCTTCAACAAAGAATGATTTGCGACTCTCTCCGACTTTGCTGATTGACCTTCCTCCCCTCCTCCGCGCACAATGGCCACCGTCATGTCCAACGGCCACGATACGAAGTTCAGGTCCGCCGACGCGGCCGAAAAACGACGCCTCCTTCACCACGATGCCGACGTCGTTATCGTGGGCGCTGGTATTTTGGGTTGCGCCCTCGCAGTCACACTTGGAAGGCAAGGACGCAGTGTATTATTGCTGGAAAAGTCCATGAAAGAGCCCGATCGCATTGTAGGCGAACTGCTGCAGCCGGGTGGTGTTCAGGCACTCGAACAACTAGGACTTGCGGACTGTCTTGAAGGAATTGATGCCATACCGGTGGAGGGATACTATGTGTCTTATTTTAACTCGCCAGTTCAGGTTCCTTACCCCAAATTGACTCCATCCTCTCCGAGTCCGCTGGGTCGCTCTTTTCACCATGGTCGGTTCGTCATGAACTTACGCAATGCTGCGCTCGCTTGCCCCAACGTCTCAGTCGTCGAGACTAAGGTTATAGATTTAATTACATGCTCCCACACTCAGCAGGTTCTAGGTGTGGAGTGTGTGACCAATGATTTGAAAGACTGCTATTTTGGCCATCTTACTGTTGTAGCTGATGGCTACGCCTCCAAGTTTCGCAAAACCTATCACCCGCGTACCCCGAAGGTGCGGTCAAAATTCTGGGGTCTCGAGCTTATTGATACAAAGCTCCCGATGCCTCATCATGGTCATGTTCTTTTAAGCGACAACGCGCCGATTCTCTTATATCAAATCGGAACTCATGAAACCCGAATCCTCGTTGATATCCCTGAAAACACCCCCTCAGCATCCGTCGAAAACGGGGGCGTGAAGGGCTATCTGCGAACAATTACTCTCCCATCTCTCCCTGAATCTGTCCGACCCGCCTTCCTCGCTGCACTAGAACAGGGGCCGCTGCGATGTATGCCAAACTCCTATCTGCCATCATCATCATCAACGAACAAAACACCAGGGATGGTGATCCTGGGTGATGCGCTCAACATGCGACACCCTCTCACCGGTGGTGGTATGACAGTTGCTTTTAATGACGTGGTTATCCTCAAAGACCTACTCAGTCCCCAACAAGTCCCCAATCTCGCCGATACAGATAGAGTTCTTCGTCAACTCTCTACGTTTCACTGGCAAAGAAAGAACGGATCTTCTGTCATCAATATCCTCGCTCAAGCATTATATGCACTCTTCGCCGCTAATGGTTCGTCCCGTTTTACTTCCCCCTTGAGAAATATCCTAACATTCTTCAGATGTTAATCTCCGAGCTCTCCAGCGTGGCTGCTTCCGCTACTTCGAGCTAGGTATGACCGATGGACCATGCGGTCTCCTAGCCGGGTTGATTAAAAGCCCCTCCGTCCTCTTCTTCCACTTCTTTAACGTCGCATTCCTTGCCCTCTGGTTGGTCATCCGCGAGGGCCCCATTTACAAACTCCCTTTTCTATTGATTCGAGCGATGATCGTATTCTGGACGGCATGTGTTGTCATATTCCCTTATATGTTGATTGAAGCATTTTGCTGATCTCCC
Organism: Aspergillus nanangensis; assembly: GCA_015844325.1. Taxonomy (NCBI): domain Eukaryota; kingdom Fungi; phylum Ascomycota; class Eurotiomycetes; order Eurotiales; family Aspergillaceae; genus Aspergillus; species Aspergillus nanangensis. The sequence goes on along the minus strand of VCAU01000005.1, from coordinate 441,473 downwards.
CCAAAACAAAACAAAACTCCTGGCCTAGCTAGGTATACCCCCCTGAGACTTTACATACCTTTATTCTTTTCTTGTCTTTTTTAGGACCTCTCCTGTCTTATCATATCATATCATACCAGACTTTAATTCCTCTACTGTTTTTGTCCCTTTCTTCCATCTCCCCAATCACGTGTCTTTAATTTGAATCTTTTAAAAGCCTGTCTGAAGCCACGAAACCCTCGTCTGAGATAATTCTGTGTACATACAAGCTAGACAAGAAAGAAAAAGAACCTATGAATAATGTACTCTACCATTTTCCACCTTCTTGGTCAGGGGTCTGACCTTTTCTATATTTATATAAAAAACAAACATCCTCGTCCTCGTCCACACATCCCAAGAGATACAAAACAAGGGTGTTGGGAGGCACACATACAAAAAGCAAAACTCTGCTGACAAAAACTCCATTTTATCTTTTTCACCCTATGTAAATTTCAATCTTTACATCACCAATCCCGCCCTGACCGACATAATATGTAACAGAGACAGGAAAACAAGATATTTCAGAAGAGAAAAAAAAAGAAGACAAAACAAAACAAAACACAAGACATTGAACCCACTCGCCTGGCTCCCTGCTATGATGGTATATTGACAATGATAATAATGATAATGTTGATGATGATGAATGCCGATGGGATATAATCCTGAACAAATCCACTGCTCGTAAAAACGTCACGAGGTTAGTCCATGCAGCATAACAGTTGAAAAAACAAACAAAAAAGCACAGGACCACCATGGGCATAATTTTCTGGTAAAAACAAAAAGGTAGAAAAAATAAGATCATCATGCTTTTCTCCCTTCATTTTTTTAACATCTTTTTTCTTCCCTATTCGCATCGTGATTCTCCTCATCTCTCAGATTGTATCCCTTTATATGCTCTTCATCTCTGGAGAACATGATGGAGGAAGAAGGAAAGATGCAACAGAGCAGAAGAGGGGGGAGGAATAAGCATAGCCCGTATGCAATGCGAACGGACTTTCTAAGGAGAATAAAATCGAAAAAAAAAAAATCAAATAAAACAAATGTACTCGATCGACACCAGCTCACAGTCCAGAGGGTGAAAAGAGCCACACAAAAAGACATAACTATGGTCAAGAGTCATATCAAGTTGAACAAAAAACACATTGGGAAGGCGAAAACATCTCATATGCAAACATGAAATTCATGCCAGTGACTAGCGAGCCGATTGATAGCCAGCCCGAAGTCTTTTTGTGACTGCCAAATACCGTCATCTGATCGTGCAAAACGCCAATATCGGAACATGAATCGAACATAAGAAGCGTAACAGGAAAGGCGTGCACATGTGCACAAGTAAAGTCATGTATCTTCCAAAGACGTTGCCTCGTTTATTCAACAACGCTGGCGAGTTCCCTGGAGGTAGAGCTATCCGGTGATGGTAATATTCAAGCATTGCTCAAGTCCCGCTTGTACATGCGATACATACCCCTCAGACACACAGGAGGGGGGGTAATCGGGTAGCGAGTCGAGTTGCTATTTAATCACAACGTCGTGAAACGCTGCTTTGCCATAACTGAATGAAGAGTCGACAATTGACGCAGTCCCGATGATAGCTGGACTGTCCTCGTTGTTGCCTATCCCAAGCCCAAGGAACGAGAACGCGGTAAGAAACAGATCATGTTCATATGGAAAAATCAGCCGCCCTTTCTCAAGGATTCATCTGCAGGAAGAGGTTCTGCGCCATTGTGGAATCCCTGACGGTGATCAATAGCAGATTTGACACCCTTCTTCTGCTTTTTCTTCGTCGTTTGCCAGCTACTGCTTGTATGTGCGGGGTGCGAATCATGGGACGTGCCGGTCCCATTCATCTTGCGACCATGATGACCAAGAGTTCTTTCCTTGGTATCGTTTGTTCCAGCCGGCGCATTGTGATGAGTGTCGGGGCGATGCTTAGATCTCGGCTTGTGACTAGCTCCGTTTGAATCTGTCCCATTTTGCCGGCGTTTTCCGTTAGACGACGGAACATGCGACCCCGCTACAGGTGACAATACTGATGTCGACGATCCCTTTTCAGAGTTTCCGATCTGCCTGCTTCTCTGACTATCCTTGTCCGCATGATCTTGGTGGACGTGAGGAGCCTTTGTCTTTTCCGGCCCAAACTTTTGTGGATGTTCATTTGCCTTCTCGCTATTTGATAGATGTAAGTTTTGCAAACGGCTCGAAAGCAGGCTCGACTTGCCGCCGTGTCCATTAATCAAAACATCGGGCTTGGAAACGTCATACCCCTGTCGGCTAGAATACGACTGTTGATCAATTTCCACAGAACTGGCATCTTGGAAATCCTGAGAGAGGGTATCAGACACGCTAGCAGGCGTATCAGTTGTATGACCATCCGAGTTCGAGGTACAGTGGCTCATTGTAGCATAGGGGTCATAGCTCTCCGTCGAAAGTGGCGTACGCTGTTCACTCAGAGGCACCGACCCATCCACAATCAGGGGCCCGCTGCGATCACTGGGCACTGTAGACCGTGGATTACGCGCTTGCAGGGAGCCTGACTGGTAGCCTGGTGCAGATCCATTCTCCGCAGAGAATCCAATGTCAGTTGACTGCAATGCTGACAGATAGTCTTGTGTATTCCCGACGAACGGCATGACGCTACCGTTCTGCAATGCTAAGCTTGAGAGAGGCGCCAACATTGAGTTTTGGTGGTATGCTTGCAATTGGGGGGACGTAAGGTAGTATCCCATATATTCGGTTGACCGGTTCTCATCAAAGTATGCCGATCGTGATCCGTTCGGCAGACTGCCAGGCACAAACGTACCATCCTCTTCGCTTTGTGTCTCGTCTGGAGATCCAGGCGCATTCTGTTGTTTAGAAGTCTGGGAAGACTCCGTTGTTTGAGCGGCAGAGTAAATTGGCGCATAGTTGGGCAGAGAGTGTACAGTCCGCGCAGGTTGAGAGTGTGCCCGGAGGGGCCCGCCGGGTGATCCATTCGCCACTGACGACCGTCGCGGATTGCGTCGAAGGTCAGGGATCGCGGCTGGTGCAGAGGGCGATGGTGGATTCGTGTTGCTTCCCTGTACGCCTGGGACTGCCACAGGAAGGTAGGGGGAGGCGAAATAAGCCTGTTGGCGTTGCGGAGAATTCAGGGGCGGGTGGTTTACCGTTCCGGATCTTGATCGAGAGTTATCATCACCAGTGGAATCTTGTTGTTGGGGTATCGGGAATTGGATAAAGGGTTGTCGGATGAGAACAGGAGGTGGTCGTCCGGTGAGAAGTGCCTGGTTTTGCAGCTGAAGGCGCAATTCTTGCTCCTGGGCTTGCAAAAACTGAATCTGTTGATACAGATGATCATGAAGCAGGTACTGCGCTTGCTGCGCTTGTAAAGAAAGTTCAGATGCGCTCATGCCATTACTGTTGGGTTGACGGTAGTTGTTCGCCTTGTTTGGGGTCACGGATGACCGCCGACCGCCAGAATGCCCACCGCGCGTATATTGATTCCGTCCTCCACGTCCTCCGCCTCTACCGCCTCGCGAGGGTGGAGGAGGCGCTGCTGTAAGGACGGGCCGTGGTTGTGGAGCGGGCCTCTCCCACGATCGCTCTTCCTCGGGAGGGTACTCGTATTGCTCACAGCAATGATCCAAGCTGCCTTCCGAGGTGGCCTTGAATGCCCTGCGCAGTTCCATATGGACACCCCTAAAGGACGTATCATCGGCGGTGTTGCCCAGGTTCCTTGACGTATTGAACGGCTCCTCTACGCAAAGCCGGTTGTTTTGCAGATAATGCCACCCTTTTTCCTCCTTGGATATCAATTTGCCTTCTCGCACGGACACGACAAACTTCTCATAGTCCAGCTCATGGCCATAATATCGAAAGAACTGAAATAACAGTTCACCCAGTGTCTGCTTGTTTTTTCGTCCGTATCCGACCAGGGTGTCCAGATTGTCGTCAAAGGAGCACACAAAACCTTCGGGAGATAACCGTTTCTCATGAGGACGAGCTTGAAGACTCGGGAGAATGGGAGGATTTCTGGTCTGTAGGAAGTTGATAATCAGGCATATCCAGGTGTACGAACTTAATGTGCCGCCAAGTCCTGTTTTTAATTGTCAGTGCCTGGAGAACCGTATCCAAACTCCATTCCTTAACCACATTAAACATACCAGCATCGCAGAGAATCCTCCGTTTTGTCCAATACTTTATGACCATTGCCAGGGGTCGCACACGCTCGTCGATCTCCACGTAGGTTCGGACCATTCGGGTATTCTCCAAGGCCAAAGTATTATTGACATTCATATCACACGCCAACCGTAGCTCGGGGTCCCAGATTTTCACGATAGGGACTTTCGCATGGGAAACGCAAACAACCCTTTCCATACCATCTATTGTAAATACTAGTCAGTCATGGAATAAATTCAAAAATTCGCGGATTAGGGGCCTCATACGCCTTGCCAGAACGTCGGCCAAGAGGCACACATGTTCCAATTCTTTATACGTTGTTGTTATACAAATGTCGACTATTGTCCCTGTCAGCTTGAACACCAAAACCATGCGACAACTCTGACTACATACCATCCGAGTCACTCGAGCAGAGTTTGTTCCCCGAGGAGCCGAAGACATTAACCTTGATGTCATGGCCAGGCCAATGGTCGTTGAAAAGTTTTTCTAACTTGCGAACCAGTTGACGACGTCGATCGTCACTTTCCGCAGACGGTAGTAACCGGTCATATACTTCTAACATGTCCGCCGTCAATCTCTTCTCCTCGTCGGGTTCCAGTTGTTCCTTGAGACCCTCGTTCTCCTCCGGCAACACGTCCGCGCCCAAGGTATAGGGCATTCGTCTTCGAAAGAAGGCCATGGCGGTCTCATATTTGCAGTGAGTGAAGGGTTTTCGAGAGGATGGGGGCAGGTGTGTGGATTCGGAGTGCGTGGATCGAGGGGAGGTGCTGCCGTGTGGCGGCGACGGAGAGCGGGAGTGGAAAGAAAGGTTCCGCGCATGTTGATACGGGGTCGAAGGGAGAGAATTGGATTGCTGGGAGGTCAATGGTGGCCGATTAGATGCCTCTGTAGACGTGTCGGTGGACAAATTCCACGGCATAGTCGATGCCTTTCCCGACACTATCGGTGAGTTGTCACCTGGAATGCAAGGCAGTTTAGCACTCCCATGAGTATCTGAGATCATATAGCGACGCCAACGTTGTCCGACAACGTTGGACTCCACGAGGGGCGAACTAGGATATATCCTCCGCGTTGGAATATAAATGACTGTCGTGAGTGCGATCCCACGTACAATCTCCGAAACTCCCAGATCTTATCGAGTGTGTATCGGCGGAGCGTGTAATTCGGACAGAGCTGCTATTGGTGTGTCCCTTTGGGCAACCCGTGCTTTTCTTTTCTTTCCTTTTCTTTCCCGTTCTTTTTCCAAAAATTCCGACGACGGAGGGAGGAGGCGAAGAACCCGGAAGGAAGGCGAGGAAGGAGACTCAACGCAGAAACCGGCCGGCGATGGGTCAGCAAAAATGTGTGTCGCTTTGCCGCGAGTCCAGAAGATCTTGCACAAACGGAATGGAGTCGGCGCCAACAAAGAGGACTAATGGACGAAGATGACCGCAGGAGAAGGGTTCGAGTTTCAAGTCTGTTCTGTGTTTACAGTGACTTGACAATCGGGGGGTGGTTGTCGATCCTCACTGCTGTGATAGACAAGCGTTTGTTTTAAGGGGAGGGAGCGATACACTCTAGCCGGGAAGGGCACACTGGTGCGCGAAAACTCCACAACGTTAAGAGATCAAAGAAGATTGGGACAGAAAAAAAAAAAGAAACCAAGCCTATAATTCTCTATGTGAGGACCAGCCTGGTAGCCTTAAGAAGAAGAAGAGAAAAAAAAAAAAAAAAAAGGAGAATAAGATTGAACCAGTGAGTTGAGGAAAATGGTGGTGAACAGAAAGTTTGTAGTAGGTGTAATAGTGGCTGTTCAGTAATTAGTAGTAATGATGATGCTGAAAGAACTAAGCAGCACGCGGAGGGGAAGGAATTAATTACCTCCTACTACTCCTACTAATAATAATACCTACATGGTTTATTTGGGACTGACGGTATCAATCTGACCAGATTCACCCTACTAAAAAATGATCTATCTTGTTTTATTTACCTTTTCCAATTCAATTATAATCTTATTTCTGAATATTTCCGTCTTCCCTCTCTCTTTATTTCACTTTCTCACAGATAGAGGAGGCAATAAGTGAAATAGTAGTTTGGGTTAGTATTAAGTACATACTGGTAATAATTGCAGGCTGACTGATCGCCCGAACGTGACTTTCTCCTGGTGAATTAATTACAGTGATGGCCATTTCGTACTGTGGCAGTTTCGATTATTTCTAATTACTATTGTTCTTTGGATCCGACTCATCTCCTATTCATCTATTTTTATTTTCATTTACTTATTATTATTATTTTTTCCCTTTTAAAATGCTTAGAAAACCCTCCCCCTTTTGCTTCCCTTGCATTGCCTCCCTCTATCTTTATGGATTGAGTTCCGAAACGCTGAGGCATATACGTTCACTCTCCCAATTTCCCAATATACTAACTGTACAAGCTATAGACAGAACATAGCCATAAGTAAATGATGATCATTTGACTGCACAGAATAATCTGCCTAGGTGGAATCTTTTTGTGGCGATACGCATGGCACGGTACCTGGCAGACAGAGTTTCCATAGTGTTGCTGCAATAAACACCATCGATGGATTGATCGACATATCAGCCCTGAATAAGGCATCCAGCTACCGATTTGTCTTACCTCAGGCCATTATCGAAATGGACAATTTCTCTATCCGTTATAGGTGTTCAATAAATCTGATGTGGTCGATCTTGTAAAGCGCCTTTTTCGTTCTTCCCCCCCTTCCCATTTATCTTGATTTCTTTGTGTAGGTGTATGTGTGTATACACCATATCCCAAAGTGTATCGGTCATTTCATTGTCTTGTCTGCCCCTTTTGCCCCGCGTTTTATTTGTTTGTGTCGAGGAATTAACTCGGCTACTAGTCCGAATGCGCATAGTTGACAGGCACGTGTAGCCAACACTGTTCGCTATGGCATCCCACCATCGTCATATCTCTCTACTCATCCGTATCAAGTCGGCCAATCTACCTTTAGGTAGGTACAGTCCCTCCGAGCTCTTCGTGATGACTGTAGACTCGATGTCCTGTTGGGGGAACTCCCGCAATGTCCATGTCCGAAAACAAGGCAATCAAATATAATACACTAATATAAATCATTAGGACGGATTGGTTCCGGTCCGTCCTGGGTAAGGGGAAGATTAGAACTAAATACCTGGCTAACTTTTGTCCTGATGAATTATGAGCTTCTCTACCTCGGACATGATTTCTTCGGGCGCTTCCAGCGTCAGTCAGTCACATGGAGACCTGCAAATATGTCGCCTCCTCTAGAATAGCCTTACATTGACAATCAATGCCCAAGGTTTTATCGCATTGTTCCGGAATGATCCTAATGCCGGTCTGGACCAAACATTTGTTGAAACCCCGGAACCTCAGCAGCCTCATCTGCATCGGAGATAAAAGCAGTCCAGATGCGGGATCGACTCCGACTAACAAGACAAAGCCGGCCACAAACCACCGATGCCATCTGCATAGTCCCTGGCGCTTGAAGACAATATTGTTATTGGTGCCTGGAAAGAAACGAAAAAACGAATGAAAAATTTTTTTTTTCTTTTTTTTAAAAAAAAAGGCATAACAAAACGTGGAAGTCAAATGCTATGAGAATGTTGGAACAGAACACGAAAGGGCCTTGTTGAAAAGGGAGGTTTCCGAAAACGCCGCAATGGGATGTGTCTGGACACTTGCATGCATCAATATATGCATGTCTATGTGAGAAATTTACATCTACAAAATATGATGTAGTACCAAGTGGTCCATCAATCTGGTTTTGCGAGATAAGTAGCCCGGAAGACTAAAGAGGGGCGAAGTTACTATCATAAATGGTAGGAGCACGAGAGTAGACCAATATGAATCAATCTCGCCTCCTGACCAAACACACAAGGATATTTTGCACCTCAACTTCCTGGCTGGAAGCATAATGACGAAGGAAAGAGAGCCTTGTGATTAGGCTGCGCAGGGGGGTCCGAGTGCCTCTCATACCCCCTCCATCTGCTTCACTCCAGCAATGCTGTCATGCCCCACCAACTACCTACCTAACTGAACAGACGTCGTTCTGCAGATGTATCTTCCTGTATTACTCTTGAAACTGTCCACTAATTAGTTCATTAACCAACCAGGTAACAGACTTAATAGACTAGCTAATTAACTGGTTGGGTAGTCAATCCCTGGACTAATCAACCTTTTACTATGTAACTACAACAGAGTAGGGGACTGACAGTCTTATCTAGGTAATTACAGTGGTGATCCCTGAGGTAAGGAGGAATGCCACTAGACCTGAATTCACTCCTGTTTGCTGAAAAAGAAACCGTTCAATGAGTAATAGAGCGAAAGATTTGTTACTTTATCTAATTAGTACATATCAGGTACCTCTAGATAGTCAAGAACAATTTACTATAGAATTATGTTCAACAGAACTGAGAGACAAGTGAAGGATGCTTGAGATCTTTATAAATAATAGTAACAGATATAATCAATACATGATAATAAAAATTTTTATTGTTAGTAATGTAATGATTAAATATCTATGAAGACTGAAGACACTGATTAGTTCTTTGACACCTTCTCATTGGAATATGCAAATCTATTGGATGCCTCGAGTATCAGACAGTAATCCAGCGCTGACTGTTTGATGCAAATAATCGATTCTTTTATGGTTAAGGATATTGTACCGTAATCAACAATAAGATTGAAGGGATTCCATGAAAATTCAATAATAATAACAAGAAAGCTAATAATAAAGATTACCACCCTCCAAAAAAAAAAAACACCAGACGAGGCAGTGGAGGGTGGGACAGGCTGCAAGAGAAGGTTAACGGGCCGCGCTAAGAAAGTCATAGACAGACAGTAAGATGAAAACTGCCCAGAAACACCAAATTTCCGGTTACCCGCGAAGACCACGGTCCTCCTACGCCATTGTGCATTAAAGGCTCCGGGGTTCAGGTGGGAAATGGACTGCTGAGAATTTCACCTGTTACCTGTTTGATCACCATCCTGGTTAATTATTACCCATATATCCCAAGTTATTTAGATTTCTGATTCGGTGTTTCTTGAGATGGGAGGGGGAGGGGAGAGGGGAGATGATGATAATAACAATAATACAAGGAGAAATTCATGGTTGTTATCTCTCAGCATGTATTATTGTTACATATTATTAATTATGGATTTTTTTCTATCTATACTGTATGTGTGCGTTTTTTCCCTTTTCTTTTACTCCCACGGCATTACTACTTGGTAACGATGTGGGACCCTCTGACCTAGATATGATATCTTCAGATATTAAGGTGGTGGAGTTTCTCCCTAACGAAGAATGTATTCTTGAGTTAGATTCGGAGGTAGATGTATGGAGAAAAGGAGAAGGAAAAGGGACTGTAGCTAAAATATGTCATGACATGATATTTAATGTCCATATACCGGTAATTAATGATCTTGGGTAATGTGACTACGGTAGGTATCTACCTGGTAGTCAGTACGTACCTAATTCCTCGGTAGATAGGAGGTGGTTAACTAGTATCAGACAGAGTTTTGAATGCCACTTGCATGCACGAGGCACTATTAATAAATTTATCTACCTGATTCCAAATCCTAACAGTATTAATTAATACATACGTACCTTAATAATAGTAATACCAAAAAGTGTAAAGAGAAAAGTCAGAAGGGAAAACGGGCCGGGAGGAAGCGATTCCACTAAACCGACCAACCAGAAGTACGTAAAATGCCCCCGATGTCCACCTTCATTTTCCACTCGGGAATTCTTATTAGGTATTCTAATGTGCTCTCGCGTGTGTGCGTGTGTGCGTGTGTGTGTGCCCTCAAGGCTTCCAAGGTTCTCCAAGGAGAGACAAAAAGATGGATTATTCTTACCATACATGAATGGTAATGTACAGTAAGTAAAGGATAAACCGAGCAATGAATTGGGTAAGTAATTAATTTAGTAGAGGAGAAAACAAGGAGATGGGGGGATTTTTATTATTATTATTTGTTATAATGGTTAAGATTAATGATTTAACAATAATTTTTAGTATCGGTATTAGATATTTATTTATTATTACCTATTATTATTGTCTTAAGATGTACGTACACAGTACGTAGTATCCTGCAACTGCTGCTGTTGCTGCTTTTTTTTTTTTAAAAAAAAAAAATCTCTCTTTTTATCCCCGGTCAAGCAAGATATGTAGTCATTCAAAAAGAAATATAAGAGAATAATAATCATAAAAATCATATTGTTCGCTTCTTTTCTATCCCCCTCTTTTTTTTTTTTCACTCTCCTTCTCCCCTCAGACCCCGGTCCATCCATCTCTCTGCATCTTTCTCTCTCCTCCACTTCATTGTACGGTTGCGCCTTCCCCCCCGTTCTGCTACCCGACCGCCGCGCGCTCCTTCCTCTCTCCCCCTCCACTCTTCCTTCTCGCCTCCTTCAACCCTCCCCTGTTTTATTTTATTTTTTATTTTATTTTATTTTTTTTAATTCCGTCTCCCGCCGTCTCACTCCCCTTTTGATTTCCCCCACGCCAGACTTGTTCGTCTGTCGTGTCTCAAGGGTGAGAATTCATTGTCTCTTTCCCTCCTGCCTCGTTCACTCGTGGTAGACTTTTTTTGGGATTCTTATTGGAAGGACGTCTTAAGTTGTAAGTCAAGCATTCTCCCGATAAAAAAAAAATCACTGGGTGCGACGCAATCCACCTGCGGCCCTATGGAACACAACAACATCAACACATAAGACAATAAATCTATTCAAATCCGCCTGCCTTGTCATCCGATTGAAGTGCGATATGTTGCCAATGAATCCGCCGTGTCCACAGCCGATCACCGAGAGAACTCCATGTTGAAAGTTCGAGAGTCCGAAAGGGGAAAAAAAAGTTCATTCCACGCATGTGCACCAACATTTCGGGAAAAGAACAATTCAGCTTGATATCATCACTGGTCTGATCACCTATCCATCGCCTCTCGTTCTCTTCAATCTCGATTTTCTGGCTCGTTGGACACTGGGCCGGTTTCAGGGGACATCCGCTTCATCCCCCCAATGTTGAAATTCCATATGTTGTCCTTAGTTGAATTTCTGAACGCCCGCTTACCACCCGACATTACTAGGCTCCTTCGGATACTCCTTCGAGCGCCCTTTCCTTGATCTCGTCCTTCGGCAGTCCCGTCGCAATCTTCTTGGTCAATATGTCGTATTACGAGCCTCAGGGTTGGCAGGCACCTGCCACGCGCCAGGTGTCCTGGGAGCAGCCCGTCCCTCCGTCTCGGTCAGGTACGCTTTTCGCCCAGAACTCATATGAGCTGGTGGACCGGACAAAAACTAATGCGATTGTTCTCAGGGTCAAGCTCTGTTTCCCAGCGCGACGAAATCCCGGCCTTTTCCTCCCAGTTTGATGGTATGGACAGAGGCCCACCCCCCCAACCCCGCCCTTGCCCCCCCCTATCTTGGGAAGTCCCCAACCCCCCCCCCCCCCCTTCCGCTCATTTCCCTCTCATCCTGGGCGATTGTTGCATATGATATTGTGGGCGATTGAATATTTCGGATGCACAGCACCGATCCGAGCTCATTGGTGTCATGGGAAAACAGAAATAATGGCTAACTTCTCGATTCAGAGGTCGATCGCGCCATCGACAATTTGGTCAAGAGTGGTAAGCTCTGGAACGCCCCTCGCCGGGACTCGATGCCCATGATGATGGGTCGCCCCTATCCCGATTTCGGTATGGAAATATCTTGGCCTCAAGTTGCATTATCTCGATATCTGACCATAACTTGTAGATCCTCGTGCATCTGGTGGCATGTCCCAGCGTCACCATTCAATCAGCGATTTCGAGGGTTCTAGAGGTCCTCCGAACCCCAACATGCAAGGATTCTACGCCTCACAGCGCTTCCAGGGTCGCCCGAATGAAGTAGAACAAATGATGCAAGCAAAGCGTCGGATGGCGGCACAACGTGAGAGGGAGCTCCGCAACTATCACCAGGAGCAACAGTACAATCGAAGTACGTGGTAGCATTTGTCTTTGGAGCCTTTTCTTTTCTTTTCCTCCAATATTCCCCATGATTTTTCTTCTTCCCACATGTATCTGCTGCCTTGTATAGTACCTCGGGACAAAATTCCCTTCTTCTTGAACATGGTTTTTAATATTTTTCGTTTTTTCAAAGGCCTCCTTGCCGAAATGTCTGGAAACAAGTCCGATCGCTCGCTCAGTCCCGCCGCCGTGAGCGAAGAGAGTCGCCGAGAACTTTTGGCTCGCCAACATAGGGCCCTGTACGGCAACGAAAGCCCCGCGTTTTTCCCTCCCAACACCTTCGCAGATGACAACCCACAGTCTGAAGCCGGCGGAACCCCTTCGTCTGGTGTTCGCGGTGCTTCTCCTCGCGGCGTTGACCTCTTTGGCCTCTCGCAGACTCCGGTTCAGGGTAGCAGCGCTGACGGAATTACCCCCGCTGGCGCCTCCCTTCAGTCTCCGTCCCGCGCCAACAGCACGTCTTCTCCTGGCTCAGGCATTAACCCCGTCTTTGGAAAGTACGACGGCGCCGACCAGCCAGTAACCTCCGCCTCTTCCCCCGGTGGAGCGGATTCCCCCTCCGCCAGACAGGCTTCATCGAAGCCCAGTGCCGGACCCATCGGCTCTGTGGGTCCTATTGGCACCCGCCCTCCTCAACAGGCGGGCCCTGTCCAAGCCACCAAACGCTCAACCACTCCTCTGCCTTCTCCCCTTGGATTTGGGTTCACCTCAAATGATGCTGCTCCCGGGGGCTCTGACCGGTCTGTTTCATCGGCGTCCAACCCTGCCACTTCTGCCGCTGCCTCGGCCCCTAGCGTGAAGGATGCCTCCGGCGGAGTTGCGCTCGGATGGGGCAATGGAAGTGGCGTCTGGGGTTCGAAGACCGGGCTGGGTGTTCAGGCGTCTGTCTGGGGTTAATCACCGGGGCAGGTACAATCCTGTGTGATACGTACACCTTTTGTGGTTCGACCTGCGTTCGCTTGTATGGCGTGGCGTTATGAGAAAGGTTCCATTTTTGATTAAAATATTGGGTAAGAGCATGGTACATATGTCAGAGAAATCGAGCAAACATCCGCGTTGTCCAGCGCTCCGTCATATGTGGGACATTTCCTAATTGGTTCATGATTGGTTTACTGACCAGGGAACTTGGTTGGCCTGTTGGTTTCTGGAGTCGGTATTCCCCTCTTTCTTCTGGTGCTTTTGCATTTTGCGTTCATTATCTATCGCGATGTCCGGTTTGATTGTTTCTTTTTATCCACTTGGCTGCATTATCTCTGGTTGTCTTTCGATTAGCCGTCTTATGGTCCTGTTTGGGTTGGGGTTTGTATCTACATACTTGGGGGAGTGTATGTCTCGGGCTTTTGTTTACGGATGTGTTTTTTTTTCTTCCTTTTTTTCCCTTTTCGGTGTTGTTGTCTTTCTGTGTCATTGTTCGGGTCTGGGTGCGAATTTGGCCGAATCATGCTTTTCATCTACTTCCGCAACGGGTTCGGGGCAACAAAAGGTTGATATTCGGGATGCGATCATGTATGTCTCTTATTGTGTTTCTTTCTCGGGGGCATGGATCGGGGATCACTGGGGAGCAGTCAAACATAAAAAGAGTTCTTGGAGTCGGACCTGGCATGCGGTTTTGGATTTTGGCTTGTGGGTTTTCTGAGAATTATCTGGTTGCTGGTATGGAAATCAGTTGTTATTTTTGTTTTTTAAATTCCTGTTGGTTCGTGTGGTTATTCATCTATCTGGATGGTCGTACGTATATCTGGATTTTTTCCCCACCTGTTAGTTCTTGGCCTACCTGCCTTCTAAACTATGCTTTTGATCAATCCATTCACATATATCCTTACTTTGACCTACACTGGAGGGAAATTATTTACGTTCTAATTTTTCGCCTGCCAGATGTGCTTCGAGAATTTGATGCTTCATGGAAGCTATCCTATCATTTTTGCCGCATGAGGTAATATGCGTGGATTATGGACCGAAGATCTTATTCTCTGTGAATGCAGCGAAAGTGATGGGATTTCTAAGAAAGCGGCCGCAAGGTAAAGGAACAGATGACAGACGGGTCGAGAAAATCAAGTACGTATGTGAGAACATGCATATGCATATAGAAATTGCATCTATATATCCAAAAAGAAAACAAATGTCGAAAACAAGGATCAAACGATTATATCAGCAGAATAAAAAAAAATATACTAGAGAAATTGCCCATCCTAAACGCCCCTAAACCGCACTAGTACCAGTCGTTCGAGGATCGTCAAGAGAACTATTAGGATTAACTGAGGCATTTGCGATAGCGGAGTCAATCTTCTTCTTCGCGGTGAAGAGACCGGAGACACCACGTTCCTGATTCTTGCCAAGCCATGGTTTGCGCGCCTCTCCCAGCACCCGTCGACCAAGGAAGTAGATGAGCTGACCAATGATGATGAGGACGAAAGCAATTGGATACATCCAGTGGACGGAGTAGTTGAAGACCTCAATACCAATTATGACTCCCCAGAAGTTCATGGTCAACAAGGAGATGTTAAAGAAGGCAGCGGATGACAGGCGGAATAACATCGGCGCCAGACAATAGAACAGCGCCAGACACAGCGTGTAACCCGTGAGGTAGCCACCAACAGCGGAGTTCCAATGGGCAGTGCGGAAAGAATCGCGGTCAAAGATACCAGCCTGGGCACCGTTGATAATCATCGCCCAGAACGACATCTGACCGAGGACCTCGTAGACGGGCCGTGTGCTGACGAAATATTCCTCCCCGGTATTGGTGAGGCCATAGAAGGTCGCACCTAACAGTGCAAACAGATCACCCTTAACTTGGTTGCCGCGCGAAATATCACCGCCGTTGGTTCCAGTGATGTGATCCGAGGCGATGAGGACGCCCATGCCGCCGATACAGACAAGAATACCGAGGACTTGAGTGATGTGGTATCGCACGCGAAGGAAGATGAAGGAAACAACCACTACCACTGCGATGGCCCAGAAGTTGATAAGCTGGGCACTTAGCATGGTAGTGTAACGGTATGCCAGCACGATGAAGTAGTTTCCTTCCACGTCGCAGAATGCTAGGATAATATCTAGGGGCGGAGGCGGATTAGTATCTTTTGGGGGGGGATAGCTTGGGAGGAGCCGACTTACATTTCCACCCGTGGGAAAACACCATTCGGAACCAGCCCTTGATGCCGTAATGATATATGGTGTAAGGAGTGAAGATAAGATTCAACAGCACATAGTTGAAGAAGGTTTGGAAAGCCGGGATAGAGGTTTTTTCTTCATTAAGGAGGGTACTGAAGGTACTTGTTGCCGTGTTTGTGATGGCGAGTATTTGACTGTATCTAGATTAGACCTGCGTCGCATATTTAGTGCAGTAGTAGTAGGACTCACCCAAGGACCAGAATGATATAGAACTCCTTTGTTCGAAAGTAGGCCAAAAACCCGGACTTTTTCTTGTCTAGTTGATCAGCCGGGACTTCTTCTGACGCGGAGTCGGCCTGGTGGGAAGTCGCATCTTGCAACCCCGCAGCGGAGACCTGCTTTTGAGGGGATTCAGCAGCAGCAGTAGCTCGACCATTGTCGCTCGAATCCACGGAGATTTGGACATCGACTGGGGTTTTGGAAAATTCCGACATGATGAAAACAATCGATCAACCTTAGTTACTGTTGGTTTAATTGAGGGGTAGAATAAGAGAAGAAAAAAGGCAACGGTCGACGTCGCTAGATAGAAGGTCGTATGGGATTTTTTTATTTAAAAAAAGAAGCCCGGAATCGTCAAAGGCAAAAAGTGACGTGGTATAATTGGGAGCTTTTGGACCTAAACGAGCGCAAAACTCCCGAAAGTCGCTCGTCTGTGGTCTTAGAGAAGAAGATCCAAACTGGAGGGATATGAAGGATTGGTATTCTTCCCAGCAGGGCTCAGAGCGCAATTATACTAAAAAAAATTAGCAGGAACGAGAAAAAGGCCTAGCCAGTTAAACCTTTCCCGATTGGGCACTTTTCGCCGCGATAAGACCAGGTGGGGGTGGTCCACCAATCATAGGAGCTGCTCGAGATCCTCTTGCGATCGCATTATGTAATCTACTCTGGAGAGGGACTTCCCCACCTGACCTGACCTGGCCTAGGAGTTACCTTACATACAGGCACCAAAGACACCTTGGAGATGCGAAAGAGTCAAAGAGTTCATGTACTTCCCGCCTAATCTCCAGGGCTGATTACCTGATAATCTAGGCAGGTCCATCTCATGTCACATGACTCATGTCACATGACATGATCGTAATGCCTTCAGCTTCTGCAAGTCGAATGTTCTGGAAGATTAACCAGATACTTTCTAGAAAGTTAAAGACGCGGGGAGTCTGAGTGCCATGTGTTGGTCTATGTAGGGATACATTCATCTCTTTTGAAGCTAAATCCCAGGATGATCATAGTGCCAGCACATAGCAACATTCCACCTTGCGTCGGTAGAGGAAGAAGGAATGAAATGGATTGCATATCTAATGTCTGCCCTGCCATAGAATAACAATCCCAGGAATGAAAATCTTTCTCAGATCAGAATTGGTCGGTGCCCAGAGTGAAGTGGATGCCCAATCCTGCAGTATTTGTTGAATTAAACAAGTTAGGTCCCTTACTAAGCAGATCCCCATTGTAGTTATCAACTGTAATTGACCAAGGTAACCTTAGGTAGGTAGGTAGCCACCTACCTATTATGTAAATCAACATTATCATATCAGATGATTGATGCGTGAGAGGGAGATATGGTCATGTGGAAAGATCGGAGCAAATCCCTTTGTCTTTTTATATCCAAGAGAATCTGATAATCATCAGAATTAAAGAGAGTTATCCACGGGACGGATACACGGCCCCAACTCGGGCCGGAAGCACAATCAATGCCTATAATTAGGTATGCTTAAGGGACCTTTCTCATGAAGGAACTTTAAACTTCTGATGGTGAAGAGGCAAAAGGCAAGTCAATCCCACCCAAAATGACTCTGGGGACCTGCGGGTGCACGTCATTATTGTCCTCTCGATGTAGATCTCTCCCCAGAATAAGATGCTACTTACCCATTATTATTATTTATCACCATTGCCTCCTACCTACCTTATGTATTGCCAGGTACCTATATCTTAGGTAGTTACGTACCTGGTAGGTCCAGTTCCATAAGTCAGTAGATGTGCAATTTTCTACGTCTCCATCATCGCACAACAATCATCAGCAAATTTTTTAAATTTTTTTTGGCTCTCCGCGCCTGACGAGCCAAGTGTGACCTCAAAAGTCTTGTCCCTTTTTATTTTTTTTCCGTGTTCAATCTAGTCTCCCTTCGGTCGCGTGTTCTTGTCCTACCATTTCCCCCCCCCCATCCCCCAAGTTAATTTCTTGTTAGGAGGGTTTTTCTTTCCCGAACATTTGAGTTGTTGGCGCATGCGACAATAGTATTGATAGAAAATTCTGGAAAGGTGAATTTGAGATACCAGGAGAAAGGGGAAACAAAGAAAAGAAAGAAAAAAGTTGAGCGCTGCGACCGCAGCCGAGGCCGTCAGGTGGCCCGAACCCCAAACCCAGGATCATCAATCATATCATCAATCCATCATCCGCACCGCAAAAGTCTCCATCGCCATTCCACCTCCCTCCCCCAGTCCGACCCGATTCCACCCACCCTCCCATCCCTCCGAGCCCCATCGGATCTTGTCATCGCCACCATCATTCGTTTCGCGCTTTTGTCTTCCGATATATCCACACCAGGCAGCGGCCTCGCTCCTTCGTCTTCCGCCGCGACTTTGGGGCTCTCCTCGCGCCGGAGCACTCGTACCTGAGTCGTCCCGGAGTGACGAGCGCCACCTCTCCCTTCCTCCCCCCGACCATGGCGATGGAAGTTCAGCCGCCCAGCGATCGCAAGCGGGTCAAGGTCTACGAACTGAGAGATAATGACTGGTTTGATAGAGGTACCGGCTTCTGTACGGGCCAGGTTGTCGATGTAAGCTTCTCTCGTCCGCCCGTCACATGGCGTCTTCCGCCGTCACCCCCTCTCATTGGGCGCATCCCGCAACCACAGCTCGGCGCGCTCATCGCTTGCCCTCTATCACTCGATCGTCGCGTCTTGAATCGCTAACATATCCTATCTTCGTCTTACAGGATGAACCGCGAATATATGTCGAGTCGGAAGATGAGCCAAACCGGGTGCTCCTACTAACGAAAATCTCCAAGGATGACGGGTATCAGAAACAACAAGGTTCGCGCCCCTATGACATTCGCATCACACCATTCCCTTCGATGACTCGTCTCTAATGTTGATTGACTCCTCCCAGAGACCCTAATTGTATGGACGGAAACCAACGGGACGGACATGGCGCTGAGTTTTCAGGAAGCGGATGGTTGCGCGGTAATATGGTACACACACACCCTTGGTGCAAATTATCGGTGCCTTTCACTGTTGGCTGACTTGGAGACTTGAAGGAATTTCGTCAGCCATGTCCAACAACAACTCCTTAATCTCGCCGCAGCAGGTTAGACTTTCCGCATGCCCATCTTGCCCTTGCAGATATCACATCCCACCTTTGTTGATTGCGGTGCGGCTTACATATTTCATCCGATTCTTTTAGATGATGCGTTGTCCGATGACCTCGAGACCTTCCAGACGATTATGCTGCCCGCTGCCGAGCTTGGAAATCTTCCGGAAATCGACCATGCCATGAGGGCTGCGAGCTTAACTCAGGCGGGTCGAGACGCGCTGTCCAAATGCGTCATCCGAGATGAATACATACCTAAGCTTGTACCATTAGTTAGCGTTGCTGAGGATTTAGAAAGCCTTTCGGACCTACATCGCCTTTGCAACATCATGAAATCTCTCATCCTTCTCAACGACAACGCCATCATCGAGACTGTGGTCACTGACCCAATTATCCTCGGAGTTGTTGGGGCATTGGAATGTACGAACTTTGATTTTTTTTCCCCCTACATGATTGTATCATGTTGCTAATAGATGCCAGACGACCCTGAGTTTCCTACACATAAAGCCAACCACAGACAATATCTCTCGGATCAGTCCCGGTATAAAGAAGTCGTCCCGATCAAAGACCCTGTCATCCTTTGCAAGATTCGTTACACCTGGCGCCTGCAGTACTTGAAAGACGTGGTACTAGCGAGAATCCTGGATGACCCGACGTTTTCGGTTCTCAATTCCCTGATCTTTTACAACCAGGTTGAGATCGTCAACCACATTCAATCGAACGGTCTTTTTCTGAAAGAGCTTTTTTCCGTGTTCGACCCGCGAAGTGCCGACGCAAAACGCAAGGAGGATGCAGTGCAGTTTCTCCATCAATGTGCCTCCATCGCAAAAAACATACAGGCTCCGGCGCGAGCCAATCTCTTTGCCAACTTCATTAGCCATGGACTCTTCGCGGTGATTGCTTTCGCTATCAAACACCCAAACCCCGCCCTGCGCACAACTGGAATTGATATTTTGGTGGCGCTCCTCGACCATGACCCAATCATGATGCGCGGCTACATGCTCAAAGCGGTCAATGAAAAGAAGACTCCTTTGACAGATACCCTGATTGATCTCCTACATACCGAATCTGACCTTGGAGTTAAGAATCAGTTGGCGGATACTGTAAAGGTCCTGTTAGACCCCCAGATTCCCTTACAAGAGACCATGGCTCGGGCTGGTCCCGAAACCTATACGAAACTACGCCCTAATATTCTTTCCGACGCGTTTGTCCAGCATCATTTTGACGAATCTGCCAAAAGACTTTTTGTGCCTCTTAAACGACTTGAGAAACGTACTAACTGTGAGTTTATATCTCTGACATAGCGTGAAACATCTTCCGCCCTTGGCTAACCACCTACCCCATAGTTAACGACATGAAGTTCCAAGAGGTTGCATTGTATTCCCACCTTGTCGATATCCTTACATTTTTCGTCCGTCAGCATTTATACAGAAGTCGTAATGTCATTCATAACGAAGCTCTTGCCCCTCGAGTTGCTCAATTACTCAAAGTACCCCAAAAACATCTTAAACTCAGTGAGTATCCTTTATTGCCCCCTATAATACTAGGTCACAGCATCATTTAACATTCAAATGTAGCCGCATTGAAATTTTTCCGCACCTTGATCAGCCTTCAAGACACTTTCTATCAGGCATTGATGACGCATAACAATACATTTGGTCTGATTCTTGATATCGTTTACGAGACGATGCCGCGCGACAATCTCCTTAATTCTGCCTGCCTTGAATTATTCGAATTCATCAAACGGGAGAATATCAAACCTATCGTTTTGCACGTGGTTGAGAAGTATGGAGACAAACTTCGGAACATAACCTATGTTGATACATTCCAAAGTTTGATCATGCGATATGAACAAATGCAAGGTTATGGTGCTGAGTCGACTGATTCCACACTTTTCTCGCAAGATGAAGGGATGTCTGCTCAAAGAATGCAAGCCAACGGGCAACGCTGGCAGGGCGTCAAGGAAATGGATGCCGCAGAGGAGGAGTACTTCAACACGTCCGACGATGATGAAGAGGTGAGAAATTTGAGACTGAATCCAACGGGGGTTATGTGGATGCTAATTTCCCCACTAGTGGCAACAGGACATCCAGACCAACACAATAGTGACTACATCAATACAAAACGGCGCCGCATCCCCAGTTGTCAAATCTCTGGTTGACTACCCAGACGACGATGACGATGAAATCATGGACACAAAAGCTGAACCTGTCGGTGAAGAAATTCAGCAGCCGCAAGATGGAATTCCAGCGGCCGATACAACCGCCGATGCATCCCAAGCGCCTTCGACTCCGGTATCACAGACAGCACAAACGCCTCCGGAGCGACTGTCTGAAAAACGGCGACGTGAAGAAGAGGACGATGATGAGCTGATCAAACTGACTTCCGTTCCTAAGAGGAGGAGTTCTACGAGCGGCGGGCCGGGGACTGCTGGGCTTCTGCGAAGAAAGAAGGGTATCTCCATTGGGCCAGTGTCGGCTGCTGACAAGGTCACTGCCCAAGGTGCCTTGGGAAACGTCACCACTACGGCGCCCCCCAAACGTATAGCCATCAGTATAGGGTCATCCAACGCCAAGTCCTCTGATACCGAGTCAACCGAACCCACGACCGATCAGACAAGCAACGAAAAGGAGAACCAGGGCAACAACCCGGACGGTAGAAGCGGCTAAATGTCTTTCCAACTCTTTATTGCATTGCTCGCATTTATTGCCGTAATCTTTGACAACTACGAGTTGCCGAACTCGAACCGACTACTTAGATACCAGGTACAGCGACTTGTGGCTTTTTCTGTTCTCTACTTGTACGATTCCCTTGACGTTGTCCATGCATTCTTGCGGTTGATTTTCTTCTTTTTTTTTTTGGCATTTTTAAAGTTCTATCAGGTTTGTCGTCCCTCTTGGGAGCTGGAAGCTATACTATGTCTCTTTGCTTACCGCTGGATGTCAGGCCTGGTGAGCCTCGAATATATCTCCTTGTTTATTCTATCTTGTCACTTCGCCCTCCCATTGTGTGTTCAGGGTTTCCTGATGAAGAAAAATCGGTACTCGAGAAACCAAACAGGGAACAACTTGCGAAGCATTGTTTGATCAGACTTGGCAGACGATGGCTGCTCTTGTTCTTGAATGTGGCGGGATTTGTGATATTTGCTTACTGGTGGGATTCGGGGAGCTCTGGTTGACAGGCATGGAGTTCGGCAGGACGAGATGGATTTACGACGGGTTCCTGGGTGTTGTCTTGTCTGCATTCAAGGGATCTTTGATTTAAAAGGTCTGCTTGTCTGGTGTATTACAAAGTGACTTAAATACGACCTACCTGAAGTAGGTACCTTAGGTACCTAAAGTACATTGAGTAACCACTACTACCCGTAGGTTAGTGATGTACTCCGTAGTTTAACTACAGGTACTTGATGCGGGCCCTGGTTTATTCATCTCCACCCAGTCCGTCGCCGCCAACCCTAATCGTTCCCGCAAGTATTAATTACACCACGCTTTCTCCTTAATACCTAACTACCTACTGCCTGCCCAGTCTTATAGACAGGCCGAAGAGTTCGAATTCATTCGCGTATCCGTCATGTCAACAGATCATGGGTTGCACATTAGTGCAAACCGATTCTCGTACTCGTTTTCTTCTTCTCCATCAGCCAAGTCCAACCCACCTACAGTCATCTATTTCATCTCCGGGAACCCAGGCCTGATAGGCTACTATTACACCTTCCTCTCGCTGCTCTCGGAATATATCAAGTCCCAAACTTCACAGAATGCGCAGAATATCTCTTTCCTCGTCTCTGGACACAGCCTGGCGGGGTTTGGCCTCCCAGAATCCAATAATGCCGAGAAAAATGGGTCCCAATCGCATTACCGTGACCTGGAAGAGCAAATATGCTTCGCTCAGAAGAAACTTGATGACCTGATTATGGACCTCAATAGCAATGCCACCCCCAATGTGATACTGATAGGTCATTCCGTGGGAAGTTACATCGCTATGGAAATCCTCCGAAGGCACCGCGATCGGACAAGGAATGAAAAGAGTTCTGTCGACTTTAACATCAATGGTGGCGTCATGTTGTTCCCTACAGTTGTCGATATCGCGAAATCCCCCTCAGGGCAAAAGTTGACCGTATGTTGTGGATTCTCCCCCCCCCCCCCCCCGTCCATTTTTTTAGGTTTCTTTTCTTCTCCTTTTTCTTTGAGAAAAAAAAAATGTTGATCCTACTGAGCTATACCGGGGCTGACCGACCGACCGACCTACCTACCGTGTCAACATGATAGCGTATCCTATACTTCATTCCTCAGCTGGCCCTCATGGTAGGCGCCTTTGTCCGAATTCTCACAGCGCTGATACCGCATGCCATCCTTTGGCGCTTAGTCAATTTTTACATGGGATCCCCGCCAAGGGGCATGGTTGATACTACGACCGCGTTTTTAAAGAGTAGGGGAGGCGTGCAGCAAGCTCTGTAGGTTACTTCTCTGCTTCATAAACAGAATGTTTCAACAATAGAATTCGCAAAGGCTAATGAGGCTAGACATATGGCCGCTGATGAAATGCGGATCATCACCTCTGACAAATGGAGCGATGATGTCTGGGGTATGTCGGCCAGTCATGATCCCATCTCACGACTGTACTTTTACTTCGGCCGTAACGACCACTGGGTTGCCGAGCAGACGAGAGATG
This sequence comes from Aspergillus nanangensis, assembly GCA_015844325.1. NCBI lineage: Eukaryota > Fungi > Ascomycota > Eurotiomycetes > Eurotiales > Aspergillaceae > Aspergillus > Aspergillus nanangensis. The sequence continues at coordinate 418,163 of VCAU01000005.1, read as the reverse complement.
AGATTGTTGCGATTCGAGGACGGGGGCCGGGTGGTCCGAAGATGATTGTGTGTGAAGAAGGACTACCACATGCGTTTTGTTTGCGTAAGTATCTGTCGCGAGGTTATGGGAAGGTCGTACTAATGGGAGTTACAGGTCATAGTGATGCTGTGGCTAAGAAAGTGGCGACGATGGTGATGGATATAATAGGGTCATGAGTGGAGGGTAGACGCCTAAAGGTCTCTGTCTTATAGTACGTCGATAACCTGGGCTGGTGTTTTGTCTGGAGATCTTCATGGTGGCTTGCCTTAGTACGGAGTTATAGAGTTAGAGCTTAGCCTAGAGTGGCCGGTCCAAAGGCTGACGTATTAGGTATGTAAGAAAACTTGTTAGAAGAAACGCTTTAGACACGTCCAATTCTAGGCCATACTCCCTGGCCGTCGGATATCACGGGTATATTAAGCAACTTCACCATACGCCATCATCATGCCCCATCAGTATCAGTGGGCGAACAATATACGCGCAAAGGCGCTTATGACATGATCAGCCCTAGGCATATGGCCCTCCTCTTCTGTACTGGTCTGCAAGTGCATCATATGTGCCATTTTGTCTCATCATGTTCAATTGATTCTGAAACTGTTCTGCCCAGGGATCCAGTCCAGGATACGATGGAACCTGCTGGGGTTGCACCGGTGGTTGCGCCGGCTGCTGCGACATATGGTGTGCACGCACACTCCATCCATCATCCTGCGCCCGCTGCTGTCCGAAAAGGTCCTTAAGCGAGATCTGACGGCCCATCGGAACACTCTGTTGCATTTCCTCCACAGGAGCGGCTGTCGTGGCAGCTGCGGCTGCAGCCATATGCATACCATTTTGTTGTGCAGCTTCGAGCCGTTCTCGCGCAATCTGAAGACTATTACCAGCATGGACGGCGCATTCACGGATGACTTGGGCGTTGAGGGTACGCATTTCTGCGGTGGAATTTGGGGGCGGCTCGGAGTATATCCAGATACCGTAGATGGAAATATCGGTAGCACTTGTGCTTTGGTTCGGGTTGGTGATGTTATCATTCGGGTTGCCGGAATTGATGTTCAAATCGTAATCGGTCTTGAGAATGATATACTCCTCGGTAAGTTCCACGTTATCGCCGTCGGTCAAAGGGACATCGAAGTTTCGCAAGCCTCGCCGATTGAGCACGAAGGCACTGTATCGCTCTTCGCCCAGGTCTCCCTGAGTTAATTGACAGATGAAAAGTGACCCCTCTATTCCACACTTTTCCCATGATCTTGTACTTGGGCTGAATTTGTAGATCACGGCGTATGGGGCTATGGAGAGAATGGAGTTGACGGCGGGGTTATGACGGCGGAGGACTGAAAGATTTAGCTCTTGGCTGGAGCGCTCGGGTTGCTTTGACGGCATGGAGGCGGGTTGTTGCTGTTGTTGTTGTTGTTGCATGTCGGAGAAATAAGTCTGGTAGTCGGACTCATAGTCCAAGGGTTGGGTGATATTTTGGCGATTGTTATTGTGATTGTGATAGTTGTTGTTTTGTCGACGAGGCTTCCGTGAGGTCATAATCCTGAAATCTAGAAGGGAAGATTTCCAAGTGAGGGATTGATGAGTGAATGAATGAATCAAAGCGAAAACGACAGGGGTTTGTGTGGGTTGAGAACAAACCGAGGGTATGTGGGATAAAGCAGAGTTGACGATGGATGACGATGGATGGTGATGATGATGGTCGAATGCGGAAAGCGGTGGCCGGAGTCAATCATACTGGGCGTTATTAATCTTCAACTACTACTACAACCTACTCACGACGAACTACCACCAACTTCATATATGTACATCTTAGTTCTCATATCTACTGCCTGCTCTTTTTAGACTGATTCTTCTTGCTCCCTGTCGTCTCTCACCGGTAGCTCATCCCGCCGTTCTAACCATCTGTTATCCATCCTAACCTGCAAACGACTATCTCAGCTCGGCCCGTCGGAAGCCATCCCGCATACTTTATTACGAAGGATCTCAGGTCGCGCGTGATGATTGTACAACTACTTGGCGCTTGAAGACTCCGAGCCACATTCGTGATCTGCTCGGGATGACTTTTGAATGTCACGCTAGTCTCCAACCTGTTCTAGTACCTCTTGCGCTTCGTGTTCCGGAACTACCGCAATCTTCCAGCTGATCATTTTACTCCTCCTTCACCTTGAGCGCGAAGACTGGAATCGACCCCGTCAGTTTCGCTCGCGAACCGATTGATGAAGTCGCATCAGTGACCTAATTACACCCGTCAAATATGTCTCCGAACCCCAACGAGCGGCCTACGTCGCAGTCGTCGCCAAGCTCATCCGATAACGAGAATCGTGAGTTGACTTCGGATGGTTCGCCTGATCCTGCTTCGCTTCCGCAAGCTGTTAAGGCAAGAAAGTCAGAATACACCCGCTCGCAGTCGATTCGCGTCAAGGTTGGAACATGGAATGTCGCCGCCCTACCTGGCACGGAGGATGATATTGGAAAGTGGTTCGTGCAGAAAGAAGGAATCTGCGAACAGCTGTCAGGGATGCGAGTTTCGGGTCTAGAAGACACGCCGATGGTCGACCATGATCGCAATGATAAGATTTTGCCCCCGGGATTGGAACCGAGTCAGGTCGGGCTATATGTTCTAGGGCTGCAGGAGATTGTTGATGTCTCATCCCCCACGGAGACGCTAAGGCCATACGTCGACCCAGCTCCTGCAAATAAATGGAAAGCGGCGGTACAGACTGCTCTACCTTCTGGCTACCAGCTTGTTGCAGAGACCCAATTAGTGGGACTTTTGTTGCTAATATACGCTGCCCCATCAGTGGCCGATAGCATATCGTCTGTGAGCTGCTCAAACGTCGGCACGGGTCTGTTAGGATATATGGGTAACAAAGGTGCCGTAGCAGCGCGACTTCTATTGGGGGAGACAACATGTCTGGTCTTCGTCAACTCCCATTTGGCTGCAGGGGCAGATAAAACCAGCCTGGACCGGCGAAATTGGGATGCGTCACAAATCATCGCTCGTACCAAGTTTGAGCCCGTCGACACTGACATGACGCTCAAAGACGACCCTGCCGAGACTATCGGCAAAGAAGATTTCGCTTTCTGGTTCGGGGACCTCAATTACCGACTCGAAGACATCCCTGGCGACGATGTGCGACAAGTGCTCGCTCGGCACACGGAAAATGAGTATGATAGACGGCACAAGTCGCACTCAGTTAGTGACATCCCTGAAGAGCGCCTGGCTGAAAATCATAATGAGGACAGCCATCACCTCCCCACCGTTTCGGATGAAGAGTTGGACCCTCACGCCGATCCTGCATCTTTACAGACTACTATCTCATCACTCTTCCCACATGACCAGCTCCGCTTGCAACAAGAAAAGCAGAAGGCCTTTCACGAAGGATGGCGTGAGGGCGATATCTCATTTTTACCGACGTACAAGTATGATGTCGGAAGCGTCGCCAGGTTCGATTCAAGCGAAAAGCAACGTGGTCCGAGTTGGTGCGACAGGGTCCTTTACCGCACCCGCCGAGATAAGCTGGTACACGAAAAGATAGTCAAGGAAGCCGCGGAATCCAGAAAACGAGATGAAGAAATGAAAGCTAGGGGCTTGGACAGGGCTGCCGCCGATGACAACGTGCTGTTTGACTATGACCCGGATGTGGATGGGGCCGAGAGCGGAGACGAGTACGACCCGGCGTTGGATTTTGGAAGTGATAACGCATCACTAGATTCGCAAAGTGACACCGAGGACTTGCTCACGCTTGATTACTACGTGTCACACCAGGGGATTCTTTCATCTGACCACAAACCTCTAGCTGCCGGATTTACCATCAGCTATGAATCGGTAGTACCGGATCTCAAATCAAAGGTGCACCAGAAGTTGGTTCGAGAGTTGGATAAGGTTGAGAATGAGTCTCGACCTGGATTAACCGTGGTAATAGATAACCACGGACACAAAAACTCCAACGATTCATCAGATGAGGATCCAAACGCAGTGAATTTTGGAGGGGTGGCGTTCGATGTACCAATGCGTCGAACTTTGACTGTCGCAAATACCAGTGGTGTACCCGCCACGTTCACACTCGAAAGACCAAAGCAGGATCACGCTGAAAATCTGAAAATGCCTGCATGGTTCGATTTTCGCATCGAGCCTCCACAACATGAAGACGCCGAAGGCGCAAGACCCACTTCTCCACCGCACGTGTGTACCTTGTCGCCCGGCGAGCTGGCCAACGTTCAGGTTACGGCGCATGTCCGGGATATTGAATTAGTGCGGTCCCTAAATAAGGGGACATTTAAGCTCGAGGAAATATTGGTGCTTCGGGTCTCTGAAGGCCGGGACCATTTTATTTCAGCATATGGGAAATGGCTTCCCACGTGCTTTGGCCGTAGCTTGGAGGAACTGACCGTACTGCCAGAGTCAGGCGCACGCTCTTTACCGCCCGATGATATACCAGAACGCCAGAAAGATACACCCGGTGTTCCCTTGTCTGCGCCTCGAGAACTTTTTCGCTTGACCGAAGTGATCTCCGAAATCAGCGAGCGAGCAGTTGCTGAGTGGAGTATGGTCAGAGGCGAATCTGTAGACGACTCCCCCCCATGGGACAACGCGCCTCATGGGTATGGATGGCCTTTCGATCCAGAGACATGGACTTTGAAAGATAAGGCAGAGCGTACACATCTTTTGGCATCTGCCCGGGAGGCTCTAGACACAAACAAGTCTTTCAACGAGGCTTTTCCGCCCGAGGTACTATCCCTCCATCGGCTAGAGATTCTCAGCGAAACTTTGCTTGACTTCCTTCGCTCGTTGAAGGACGGCATTGTCACGGCTGCTGTGTGGCATGAATTGGACCAGCAGATTCTTTCGCGGGAAAAAGCTAAAGCGCCCCCTCCATCCTGGGAGGAATCGCAGGCCTGGGTTTTGGAGAGTCTCGCATACTCTCCTGCCCATAGCGTTTCCTTTACTTTTGTGACATTCATGCTCGCTCGCATTGCCAATGAAGTCGCTCCCGTCTCATCACTTCCTTCTGGTGGAACGCCCAGGACCACATCCGACGAGCAACCAAAGGACACTCCTGATGCGCCCAAAGGCAGTGAACGAACCTCCACAATGCCAATTTCCCCTGCGGCAGCTTTTATTTCGGGTGGGAGCTTCCGGCGGAAGCCTAGAGCGTTTACATCTTCAAGCGTGTCCGAGACAGCGGCGAACACCCTTCTCGGCCGACGAGTTGCCGTGGAGACGGCCCTGGCAGGGGCATTTGCACAAGTGCTCATATCCGGCGATGTTCCAATTCCCAGCAAGGACAAGGAGCGACGAGCACAAGAAGGTCGCAAACGGAGTATAATCGAGCCATTTTTAAAGACGATCGGGGTGGACAGTAATGGTCCATCGGGTGCTTGATAAGGGGCGTTTGCGAGACTTTATTGTTTATATATATATAATGGGGCCTGTAGACCTATCTGAATAGAAGGAGGAGGAGGAGGAGGAGAATGATGATGATAATGATGATATTATTGATTGTATTTCTCCCTTGACACAAGCCTTTTTCATCTCCCGCGATCTTCAACGTCGACTTCCCAAACTAGGACGCCCCACACGCTCGGACTGAGTCGATTGGTTCCATCTTACATTAAAATACCTAGGTACAAAGCTTGAGAGTCAAGTGGATTTCCCCCTTTCTTCCAATGAACCAGAGGCTGAGAGGGGGTAGTAGACACTAGGAAACTCAGCTGACAGCAAGGAACGATGTCGCCTCGGATGGCTTCAATTTTCTTCATTTCTCCGGTCTTCTCCCAGTATTAGAAATCCCAATCATCGCTGGGATTCTCGGGTTGGAATATTTGATTCCATTCTGTTCGCCCTAGATATGCCTATTGCGATTGGGCCTCTCACCTCTACCTTCACTCCTCCTGGCTCGTGTCTGACCGACATATACAGATATGCAGTTCCGACTCTCCAATGCAAGTCGGGGACTACAACCAACACCTGTCACTATAAGCATCTGGGCCCTATAAGCGCAACCGATTGTTATCCGTCCGGCTTTACGGCCAATCCTACGGCTACATACTACTATTCGCCTGGCGTGTGTCCGTCTGGTTACAGTATTGCCTGCTCTAATGTCGTCAGCATTGGGGCTACCTCTGAGACCAGGGCAACCTGCTGTCCAAGGTAACGCCCCCCAAATAGTGCCCATCAATTGCTATTCCTCAACTAAATGAATGAACTCTTCTCAAGCTCCTTCCAATGCCAAACCGATACCAACGCCCCAGTCCCATGGGTTAAAACCGACTCCTGTACTCGAACCTTCGCTGATACTTCGACTTACATCGTGACCTCGGTTGGCGATGATACCCAAGCCACCACCATCATCACCACCTCCGCCGGAGGTATGAATGCCTATGGACTTCAGGTCCGATTTCAGGAGGCAGATTTTATAACTGGGGGGTTAAGTTCGTCCCCGGCCTCTGTCTCTGCGTCCCCGACTTCGACTTCGGCTTTGTCTTCGCCCTCACCCTCACCCTCGTCTTCTTTATCAACAGGAGCTATAGCTGGGATCGGAGTGGGAGCTGGGATCGGCGGGATTCTTGTGTTTCTTCTGGTTGCCTTTTTGCTGTGGAAACGCAGGCGACCAAGACAATCATTCCCGAAGATGATGAGTGACGGCATCAGCGAGAGGCCAGAATACAAGGCGGAATTATCCGGGGGCCACACAAACCAGGTATCGGAAATGTGGGTTCCTCCACCGGAAATGGACAACAAAATTCCCACAGCAGAGTTGGAGGGGAAGAGTCCGAATGAGGAACCAGCCGGTAAGCAGGAACCGGTAGAGTTGGGGACGGGGAAATAATATTTCACTCGATTCTGTATATAAAAGAAACGTTGTCTTTGGCAGATTCCTAATAATAGCTGAATGGTTCTCGTTTGTCTGCCGTATAGACTGGAGGGAAATAAGTTTCATTTTCCCGGCCATCTCATTACGCCATGATATATGATCATTTCTAGAATAAGAAGCGGCCACTGCCAATCGGCATAAAAGGAGGATCGTGCTCTAGTAAACGTTGAAAACGTGTCGGCTGTTGAGCATCATCATCATCATCATCATCATCATCATCATCATCATTATTATTATTATTAGTATTATTTTCCTGAAGGTTGTTCCCGAAGGAACACGAGATACACTGGATGTGCCACCTCGGTTAGGATCTCCGCTGTGTAGCCGCAAGCACCAAGTGGCTTTGTTTGTATAAAAGCTTGATTTGACCGTGTTTATCCAATCATTTTATACATAACTATGTATTATCATTAATAGAGCCTCCATAGTATCCAACAAAAGTTTTTTTAATATATATATATATACACAACCTAGTTAATCAAAATACAATATTATGGCTACTAGTACAGTACTTCTACAACAAATACAGACCGTTGTGGAGCTAGATATATATTTCCAGCGGCAGTGTAGAACAATCATGTTCAAAGTTTCTAATATAAATCAAAGGCATAAATCTCGTTGCTTGATATATCCTCTTCGGGCTATATATAATTTGCGCTCTTCTCCCAGCATCTGCGTAGGAGAAGTGTTTCGCAGCGTAATGCCTTTGTTTTAAGTGGTATACTCTCCTGGTTCCGACAAACTCTCAATTCGCCCAAGTAAAAACTCCAACTGCCGGTACGCGGCACCAGGAGCATACTGCGGAATTTCTGTAACACATTAGCCTAAGAATCCCTCATGTTAGCTCATAAAACGTACCGTGACCAGACAAGAAGACCGTGCTAAATGTCAGTCCTCTCTCCGTATGGGCAGTCCCAAGGTACCCAGCTCCTGCGTCAAGGGTATACGGGTTCGGAGCAGTGCCATCATACAGCATGTCTAAACCATAGTGATACGGGACGAATAACGGCTCCGTCGGCGGCTGCTGGAACCCCTGTGCCCCATTCCAGGTCATGTTCTGGATCGTCACGAGCGTCCCGTTCATAAAGAGGAGATAGTCCAACCAACCGTGGCCGATTACCGTGTTGTTTGTTCGCTCGATCACGCTAGGAAGCGGGCCTAGTCCACTGGGGAGCGACTGGTCACCTTTCGCGAAGGTGGTAGCTTCCCCACAGACGGCGTAGTCTGTCTTGGGAGCGTGGATGGCTCTCTGAACGTCGGATCGGTTGAAGTAGTTGTTGGGCCCTCCGGCTAATGATGGGAAGCCCATCTCATCCCAGAGATAGGGGCAGAAGTCTGTCAGGTGGTACATGTTGAAGCAAGGGTTAACATTGTAAGCTGCCTTCACGATCGCGTCCCAGATGTCGCAGCCTTCAGCTGTTGTGTTGGGGAGCATGGGAAAGTCCTTGGGTGGGGGATATGTTAGTGCGGTATCAAGGAAAGCATTGTAACCGCAACTTTCGGCGCGTGCGTTGATCTCTTCCACGAAGGTATCATTTAGGGCGAAGACGTTGAGGTAGTGATTCAGGTGGCGGGCAGCGGGGACTGGATTTGGTCAGTAAGTGGGTAGTTAAAGAGGTAGGTGGGGGAGAAGAAGAAGAAGAAGAAGAAGAAAGGAAAATATACTCTCAATAAGAACGTCATCCTCGTTGATCGACGGGTCATTGATCTGTATTCCTTTCACGTTGAAATACTTGGAATCTTTCTCGTCTAGCATTCCCGACGCAATGTACGGAATGTACTGGCCCGCATAGCTTTCGCCAGTGAGGTATACTTTGCGCCCATGGAGACCGAATGTATCAACGAAATGTTTGAACCAGCTTTTGAACTCTCGCGCAACATCTTCCTCATCATTCACCGTAGACGGGCCAGGTGAGAAACCTGTGCTTGCGGGTTGGTCGACGTAGACCATATTGGTAAGGTTAGTCCATGAGTAGGGATTGCGAATAGGCTTGTAGGTGCCCGACTGCCATAGGAAAGGGCCATTCTCCTGCAAAAGGCCGTCCAAGGAGCTGCAGCCTGGACCGCCATTCAGCCAGATTGTGATCTATTGATGTCAATTGGTCAACATTTCACGGATAGGTACATGCGATCGGGGCGAATACTTACCTCGTCGCTAGCCTTTGGGTTCTGCGATGGGAAGAACCAGAAGAAGAGGCTTGAGTTACCCGCCGGGGTATTGGGAAGGAGACCGGCGTAAGATTCGCCAATATCGAAGTCAACCTCGGGGATGGAGGCGCCATTGACCAGAAACTCTGCAGTAGTCAGCACGTAAATTTTATGGAGATTAACATCCCCCAGACATACTCTTTGTTTTTTTCGTCAAATACTGGGGCTTTTGATGACCACGACGCTCAAGATGCAGCTCGGGAGTAGTAGGTACGCGCCCATGGCTTGACCGAACAGCCCTCTGATGCGGACTTTGCAAGCCTAGAGCTGTGCTGGCTAGCAATAAAGAAATAAAAGAAGGGAGTAAACGCATTTCCGTCTTCATTCACATGGGTAGCGAAATGTAGCATGATAGAGACTGCCCACCTCATAATAATAAGAAATAAATAAATAGTAATAGGTGGATCCCAGGAGTCCTCCAACCCTTGAAACCCCCGCAGATAAAGGGCGCTTATATATAGTGCTAAGCACTAACAAAGCTTGAGAAGCTTAGCTAGTATGAATATCATTGCTAGATAGGGTGAGTGACCCGTGTTACGTGGTATTTTGACAGCGTGATTGCTTACCTTTTCCGACGGAATCCGGCGTTAGTTACAATAATAATGGAAAGAATTAGTTGGTGAAATTGTGTAGTTGGGTATGAAACTCAAGGTAACCTTCTAGACAGAAAAGTTCCCCGCTATTTACAATCATTCCGAGCGACGTCTTCGAGCACAATCATTTATTTATGTTCACTAATCGGTTTTAGCCCTTTGGAATCGGTCGTGGCTTGCTGTGGTCCTCGCCTTGGCCGTCGTGGCGGAGGCGACTTCCGGTCCTGCGCCGCTTTACCTTTATTGGATTTTCCAGCAGGGCCCGAACTGCGCCTGTTATTCCATCCATATTTCAAACAACGCTTTGTTAACTGGATAGGCATCGTAATTAGAGACATGAACACCTGACCAGGGAGTAATACGGCAGCGTATATCCATTGAATGGTCCAGAGGAGTAAGCCTCGATGTTGGCTGCGGGAACGATGCGCTGCGGATGCCAGGGAGATGGCATCATTTACTTGCGTTTCTAATTCGTGGAGTTTGGACTCGGTCTGCATGGATGTGATAGTGGTTCGTTTTTCATAGCGGCGGACAGCTCGAGTCAAGGCATCAATGTCTGGCTGGAACGCTTTCCGTACGTCCGCAGTCGCTTGCGAGACAACGGTCTTAGTGAACTCCTGTTCCTGTGCGGCAGGCTGATTTTCTGTGGAGGACTCAGTCGGGAGACGCGCCGCGGCCGTTTCAGCGACATGAGCTTCGAGCTCTTCCAATCTTGTCATGAAATCAGCGATTTTACTGGGGTCGATTTTGTCTGACTCATCATCAAGAGATGAGGCAACAACACGTTGCAGATACAACGTTCGCGCTTGGACGAGTTTCAACAGATGGGAGAATGGTCGAATCTCTGAGGCCAATAGAAAAATGGTTAAGTTGTAGTTCGAAACGAGTCCTTCTGACGGACGCGATAACTTGGATCGAATCGTGTGTAGAAGCCATGTTCCGACAATGGGTAAAATGAAACAGGACGCAAGAGCCACCAGTTCGTGGATCTGTAATTCACGACTGGCTGCACTGGCAGCGTCAGAGGGGCGTTGATAATGGTGGTCTCTTTTCGCATCCTGTTGACTCTCTTGATTCTCGTTGGAATCAGTTTCGGGAAGAGTGTCATCGATGTCTACATCCAGGGAGACTTCTGCGGCGCTGTAGTACTTATCATGTTGTCGAATGGCTTGTGCAGAGCGATACCAGTCCCTTAGAATAATGTTAGTGAGATGGAACGGCAGGGCCGGTGATTTTCAAGACAAGGGGGGGGGTTTGTATTACCATGGCAATCGAACTGACCAATTTAAAAAGATGGCGGCCAGTACCAATAAGGTGACATCAGTGACGATGGCGCCCCCGTTTTGGAAGAAAACACCCGCAATGGCGGGTAACAGGGCGAGGCCTAGGGGGGCGGACTGCCAATGCGACTCCTCGCCTGACACATCGGCATCGCCCCTCTTAATTACGCGGGGAAACAGAAGGTCATCAGTAGAGGAACGGATAGAGTGACGTGCCTCCGATATCGAGTCGGACAGGGTTGAATTGCGACGTTGGGAGGGAAAGCGCGTTGAGCTAGCTGAGCCTGAACCATCTGCTTGGTAGGTGGCCGAGCGGGTTATGCCGCGATGGCGCAGAGTCTTCGGATGTTGATTGTTCTCTGACGACATGGCAATGATGGAATCCCACAGAGGAGACCATAGACAATAGAAATTAATGAGATAAAAATCAAGTGTAGAAGCAGCCAAGTTACAGCGCACGGATTGGTCGTGTAAGGAAGTAATTATCTTTGTACTGGAAGTAAAGATGAAGTCGAACCATGTGACAGTGACGACATGTGACCCACTGGGCTCAATTAGGTTTAAGCTGGGCCAACTGAGGTATATACGAGTAGGTAGTATGGCTCTTTTCTTCCCAGATCAATCTACTATTACTAATTGAAATAATTCTCTACATAGGTTAGGTGCCTGCCTAAGGTACCTGGGAGTTGACTGTCTATTATTCAATATTACTCGTTCAATCAACTGTTCATTTCCACCCTTGAGAATCTTGGCAACAGCTGCATCATCCCGTTCGCCTCGAGTCGAAGGTGCAGTTGTCTGTGCCACTCTCTGCCTCCTTCAATTACCTTTGGATTCTGGAGGAAGGAAAAGGGAAAAAGAAAGGGAAAAAAAAAAAAAAAAAAAGAAATCACCTTCCAAATATATAATTAGAATGATGATATGTGCAGATGATGAAGCAACAATCTTTGAGACGAGGCAGATGGTTTCACGCGCACCGAACTCGGAAAGAGGAGGAACAGCGCGGACAGGCTCAATACCAACTGTTGTGAACCCTTATTGATACCCGAAAAGGGAATGGCCTGGTCTCGCATCTGATATCTTTCCTTCCCTCCCTGCCACTACACACTTGCAATCGCTCATGAGACTCACAGATCTCTTCCTTTTCCTGCTATTCCCCCCCGATTATCCACCCTCCCTCTTCTCACCTCAGTACCTCGGTGTACAACCTGGTCTCTTTTTTACGGCCCTGCAGACTTTCCAGGAGAAACAGATCCCACCCCACCTGGAATTATGCAGGCACTAACCCAGGGAGAGTTGTCCTTCTACATACAGCATGTATGGATAAGGCACCTTTAGGTTGTCTTGTGGAGTTGGACTGGAATGAAAGTCTCAACGACATCCATGTGGATCTCTCAATTCTGACTCCATTAGGTTTGGATTCTCATTTCCAAAGACATCGTGGCGACTCCTGTTTCTCATTGACGACAGCCTTCATTGCTTCATGTCTTTCAGGTCTTTCATTTAATCAGAGGAGTCTGCTGGGCCACTTCTTCGTTCCATCAAGTCCCTCGTCAAGATCCCTGTGTTGACCATCGGGAGTATCAACAAGTGCCTTCTTTAAATCGGTGATTCCACTCCTACATTTTTTCTGTCCTTTCTTACCTATCACCATGGTGTATGTACAGGCCGTGGTTGTTCCGGTCCTGTCCGCTGTAACCATCTTGCTCAGCATCACTCCCTTGGTTTTACACTGGCAGAATCACAATTGGCCTACCGCATGCATGATAGTTTGGTTCTTGATACTGAATGTCTTCAGCATCGTCAATGCTATCATCTGGCCACATGATGATATCGACAGCTGGTGGAGTGGCGTGGGGCTCTGCGATGTGGAGGTAAAGATCATGATTGCGAGCTATGTGGCTGTGCCTGGGTGTCTGGTGTGCATCTTCAGGAACCTTGCCGGTGTGTTGGATACCAGACGTGCAACATTGGTCCCAACAAAGGGCCAACGCTGGATAAATTACAGCATGGATCTTCTGTTCTGCCTCGTCGTGCCAATCATCGCCATGATTACTCATATTGTCTATCAAGTCCGTCGGTACGCGATTTGGGGTATTTCTGGGTGCGTCAATATGTTTGATGAGAGCTGGGTTAGCTTCGTGCTGGCGTGGATGTGGCCTGCCATCATTTGTTTCATTGCTGGATACTATTGTGGTATGGCACATTCAGAGACCTACAGTTTAAATACGTTACATATCTAACAGCTCCTCTAGGCCTTGTGATGTACCGACTGCATAAATACCGGAGCCAGTTCGGCAATATCCTTCAATCGTCGGGAAGCAATTTGAGCAAGTCTAGATTCATGAGACTCTTTCTCCTGGCATTTTTCATGCTTCTGGCTATCATTCCTATTCAAATCTTCGTCCTCTACAAAAATATCTTATATTCCATGCCATGGCATGCTTACTCGTGGAGAGCCGTTCATTCGCCAGAATGGTATACAATCGTTAAGTGGCCTTCGAACGGGGACGTCTTCTTTGACCGCTGGGTGCCCATCACTTCTGGAGTGATGTTCTTTCTTTTCTTCGGATGTGGCCATGATGCATCGAAGATCTATCACTTGATTTTGCGGACCGTTGGCCTCACATGTGTCGAAAGTCGCTCAGGAAACCCACCCTCCAGTGGTTCGGACTCGATGAATAGCAAGGCAAGGCTATTGGCTCGTAAAACACGGGGTTATGCATCAAGGTAAAGTTGTATTTATTTTATTTTACCCCATTGCCGGTGATTGGATGTTAATTGATTCCACTCTTCAGAACTTATGTAAACATCTCTCCATCCAACTCGGCTGGCCAAAGCAACGATTTGGAACTGGGTACAACCACCAGACAGGAAAATACGCGCCTGGGAAAGTTGCGATGGATCAAGAACTTACTCTCCCCTCTGTTCAACCCCCTCTCACAAGATCGGGGTAGAAAACTCTCTGTCCCAGATTTGTCAGCTCCAACGAATACTGTTCGTACGAATGCCTGGGCCGGCACGAGCAAAAGTCGGGCAAGTAGCGAGGTGAACGATGCTGCAGTCAAAAAAGATTTCATCCGCGTGAAACAAGTGATAAGCCAAGAGAGTGAGCTACATGAGTGACTGCTTAGGCTTGTTCTATATCGATGACAGGGTGTGCCTTGCTGCGTTTTTACTCTTCTAGTTGCCTTCTCGCCTCAAGTGTCTCCTTCTGGATGTATATTTTAGATCTGTTCTTTCCCGCTAGTTGTCTGGGCCATGGTCACCGTTGCTTTTTTTTTTTTTTTTTCAAAAGCTGACCGCCATGGCGCTTTCAAGTTGATGTAATTTTGCATAACAGCTTTGTTCTTCTCCAAAAAGGTTAGGAATTCCCTCCATAACTTTATCGGTCTGTGGCAAGAACTTGCTTGCATATCTCTGCATGTTACGAGTAAGCGGACCGGACTTGCGTGTATTAGTGCAGATGACGCAGCGCACATAACCATGCACCATATCTGATAACCTTTTACAGGTACAGGTAGTAAATTTAGAAACATGCACTTTGCAGATACCGAGGGAAGAAGGTCATTCAAGGGTATACTCAGACAACAACTACAATACACGAAAGAAACGACAAAGTGATCAACAACAAGTTGGATTCACCACCAGAAAAAAAAGTCCAAGTAAGGGGAATTGGTGGAAAGTCCCCTTGAACCTAATAAACACTGACCAGCCCATCCCGTCTAGCTTAGCCATTCTCCGCCAGGTGCAGTATTTAATAGCCCGAAGAGGCGGCATCTTCCGGGTTGGAAGGTCTCTTGAGAACCTCGAAAGACCCTAGACGAGGAAACCAAGAAAGTTAGCCATTTCCCCGAGATCTATTGATCACATCTGCAGGATAGGATAAGAGCTTACGTTGAACGATGTTCAAGGTCGACTGCTTCTTGCCTTCTGCATCTTCCCACTGACGCATGCTTGCGTCTCCCTCAACGTACACCAAAGTTCTGCATGAATGAGTGGAATTAGCTGTGCATAAATCTTGAGAGTATGTCCGCATTGTAGAAGGCGGTCGGTAGGTATAAATATAGACGGATGGATAGACGCATATACATCGCCATGCACACCGACTGCAGCAGTACAGTGTACATAGGATCTCGACGCGGACAATCCACCGATCCACATGCGCATAGGAGATCTTGCTCCCGCTCGGGTCGGTACTTACCCCTTTGGCAAGCTGAGAAGGTAGTCCCGCTGCGCACCCTCGGGCGCAAAGCTTGCGATCCGGAACCAGCTGGTTTTTTGGTTATCACGGGGACCGTAGGATGAGCCCACCGCATATTTGACAAGGCTCTGGCCAGTCGAGGTGGCCTGCAACTCAGGCTCAGCCGCCAGGCGACCGGTGATGATCATACGGGCGACGGAACGCGAGGCAGAGGAGCTGAAGGAACGCGCGGAGAGGCCGGCGCGGGGAACGGCGCTTGCGAAGGGGCGCATGGATGCGGTGAAGACAGACATTATTGTGGTAAATCTGGGAGATGGGGTAAGAGTTCGACGTGGAGAGGCAAGAAGTCAGAGGTAGAAGATCGGAGAAGCCGTGCAAGCAATGGAAGCTCCCATCATTACGTTCCCAGACGCGATACGCGATAACGCCAGGGGCTCACGTGACTAGGTGTCTTCAACACGACTACATCCTTCCTTCAATCTACTTACCCCTATCATCACTTATAACCTACCTAACCCGTGATTCAACTCCAGTCAATAAATCCTCTGCCTCCTAATTACCTTGGAATCTATGGTCAATATCTACCCCCAATTCCCCCTATCATCATATTAATCCGAGTACCGCAAACCTGGTTCCATCCTTCTTCGGTTGGCGCCAACGCATTATTATTAGCATATGTGACCTGTGCGATGTCACCTTCGCCTTTATTGGACCCAGCAGCAAGGCACGCATCTTAGCTTGATCCTCCATGGAATATACAATCCCCCATGACCTCAAATCATATCAATTGACTCTTCAAGTTTGCTCACCGCTCCAACCTGCGTCACATTATTGAGTCGCACTCATGTTTCTTTCGAGCGAACTCAACTTTATCAGAATAATTATAATGAGGAGTCTCATCGGAGATACCGTACACAATAGAGAATTACTTGATCTCGAAGCTTTTTTTTGTAACATAAGCTGCCGCTTGCCGAAGCCTTGCACGCACTCCGAAGGCGCGATTGAGAAACATAGCGATAGGCCTCGGAAATTAGCCATGAGCTGTCGCCCACTCAGAGTACAGTATCTTCCCTTGACTCTGATCACAATGTTTTCTTTTTTTCTCTCGACGTTTGATAGGCATAATGAAAGAAGTTGACCTGTCGCCTCATGCGGCCGATCACATCCCCAGACTAACTAATGGTGGCTAGTGCCTGTGTCATTGAGACGATCCAGACGAAACTTTGCGGTAGGTCGATTGGCGTTCAACTCGATCTTGGCGGAGGGCCATAGCTGACGAGGTCAATTACTGCGTGCCTTCTGTCCATGCTGGTCTGTTGGCAGCCCCGAACACATGTGTTCGACCCTGCATGAACACACCACGTCAGTCCTTCGTTCGTCTTGTTGGTAGGATTTGTCTTCGCACTTCGTGGCACTTTGGCAGTGTAAGCTGGCTTTCCATCCAATCGGTAGAAAAAGCTCCTCCACATAGAAATTGCGATCCCGACCATTGAAGAACTAGGACTTGTTCCTTACAGATTCATTCCCCTTGACACATCAGGCACGCCACAGGCGATCTTTCTTGGGCTAGCCATTTGGAACGCCAAAATCCTTGATCAGACAACAGCTCAAACGCTCCTTATTGGTGCGGTGCCTGACCTGGAAGATTACTGCCTAATAGTTCGACTTCTCATGCAGGATATTGCACATTTTTGCTTTTTTCGGCAGCTACCTTTGAGTGGATCCGCTCGCATCTTTTATGCATCGTCTCGTAGTCTATTTTCGGGATTCGCTACGAATCCGGTAGGACCGTCTGACTTGCCAGCCTGCGCGCTATCAAAATCAAGAGGGTGAAAACTTTCCCGCTCAATGTGTACCGATCCTGGGCTAGAAGCACATATACATATGTAGTGGGGACGGAAGAAGCCCTGCATCTACTTTTGGTTTTGTTTTTGTTTTTTTGCTGCACCGACTTTTACCACGTTTCTTGCCTGTTGATGTGCGTCGTTTACTGTCTCCCCAAACCAGTCCTCGTCGCCCTTATATGCAGTCGTCGATTGATCTATCAGATAATGTGAAAAAGATACTGGAGCGGTCCTACACAAAACCATAGGCTCGTCCTATCCGTTGTCGTTCCTCCGAGTCCGAATCTTTTCTTTTCTCCTCTTTAGCCTTTACGAGTCAATTGACCGCACATCTTGCGCAACCCCGCAACATGCGGTTGGCTTCTCGACTTGTGCTGCTCGCCTTCCTTGTGTCTAGTTTGCTCGTTTTCGCATTGCGAATTCCTCTCGAGCGCAATCAACATGGAGTATTTGCAGTCATAGAAGCACGGGAGACAGCTGCTGACACAACTGCAACGGCGGAACATGCTACGACGACTGAGAATGACTCTGCTAGGGACAAGACAGCGAGTGTTACAGGCCATGCGACGGCGACGGCGACGGCGACAACGAACACTACGTCAACCTCGAACAAAACTATACCCGCAACCACAACTCTACCGTCCCTGAGCACCTCAGGTGTGTTAAGTAGTGAGTGGGATCCATGGATGTAACGGTTTGGTGTGCTAAATATGACAGATGGCACAAATGCCACAGCGGGTGCGCTTCCCCTTCAACCCACAGTGACGCCTGCGCTGGGGGTTGGTGGGTTTATATTGCTTGCCGCAGGCGCCGTATTAGCGTTGATTGGGATTCGGAATCTATGGTAAGACATAATTTCCATCAGTACGGCCCGATAGCTGACCAAGAAACAGGGTGCAAGTGTTTCTATCGACGGCTTTTTTGACCAGTCTCGGTGTCACGGTTAGTCTGAACGTCAACCCAAATAAAAGCCCATTTTAACGTTCTTCTCAAGGTCTTGATCGTCTATGTGATGAACCCGCCCGTTCGTGTTGCCGTCCAGGGGGCATATCTAGTCGCAGTGTTTTTCACGGGGATAACCTTTGGAGCGCTATCTATCGTGTTTAAAGAACTCACGGAGGGCCTTGGCTGCCTACTAGGAGGCTTTTGCATCAGCATGTGGCTTCTCTGTCTGAAACCAGGCGGCCTCCTCACTGAGTCCAACCCAAAAAGTGGGTTCATTGGTGCCATATCGGTGGGGATATATGCGTTATCCTTCAGCCACTACACACGCCCTTATGCATTGATGGGATCCACTGCGGCAGCTGGGGGGACGGCAGTGGCCTTGGGGATTGACTGCTTTAGTCGGGCTGGGCTGAAGGAATTTTGGCTTTATGTCTGGGGTGAGATTTCATGATTAACAGTTTTCATATATGAATGTTCTAACGATATTCTAGCGCTTAACGATGACATATTTCCGCTGCATACTGAGACATATCCAGTCACTCGTAATATACGCGTTGAACTGGCTGCTACGGTGATCATTGCTATCCTAGGCATTATCTCGCAACTCCGACTATGGAATGTCGTGCGCGAGCGCAGAAGGAAGGAAGATGAGCTGCGCGCCGAAGAACAAAGGAAGAAGGATGAAGCAGAAGCCGAGGTCGGGCGACGGTTAGAGGAAAACAATATGAAGGAACGACTAGCATGGGAGGCTCAATATGGCAGCTCGGGGGGGCCCGATATTCCCGAACTTGGAACTAATTCCAGGACATGCCTAGCAGATGAGAAGATTGACATTGAAAAAGCTGACAAGCTTGCCGAAAGCTTTACAAGCTCTTCCGAGGGTTCTTATCGATGCTCTGATTGCAGAGAGCGGGAAGAGAATGGCGAATCTGCATATGCACGTTCCGACATCAGTGATTCCATCGATGACTCTGAAGATGCCGAAGGCTCTGATACAGAATTGGCTGATGGGGATGGCCTCAAGCGGTCGTCGGATGAGAAAAAAGCTGTACCACGAAAGGTATTTGATGGCGCAGCTGCGGCGCGAATGAAAGAGGACAACAGTTCTGAAGTCACTGCTATCATTGGTTCGGAAGCTGGGACCATCCGATCGAAACGATTTTCAGGAAGGTCTATCTTGGACAGAATGTCCGTGAGAAGCACCGCAGCAAATCCGATGTCCGAATCACAGGAGGCTCTCGTCTCCTGCGCCGATGATGCCTCATCCACTCACGATATCATGGATGAAGAAGACTCTGATACTCAGACAATTGGGGATAAAAAGCCCGGAGAGGAGCAAAAGAGCGCTCAGGGTGACATGGATACAAAAACTGTCCCCAAGGCTATCGATAATCTAGAACCGCATCATGAAAATACATCTGACACCAACACGGATGTTCCTGCAGGAACTGTCGACGAACCCAGTGTCTATTCTCGAGAGGTGGAGGAAACGAAGGAAAAACCTCAGGACACCCCTACACCAGATAATGAAAACGTCCCTACCCTGTCTATTCCAGAAAATAACAATGCCGAGCATGAAGGCAAAGCAGAAAAAACCGCGGAAACCTCAAAGCAGGCCGAGGCGCCAGTTGAAGCACCCAAACCCGACAAGCAGAAAGTTAACAAGTGTTTAGACGAAAAGCCTTCTCAAGAAAAGCCTTCGAAGGAAGCTGCTGACACGAACGTCGACAACTCATCATCGGAAAGCTCCAATCGCAGCCCGTCCCCTGTCGAACAGTCGGAAGTGTCAGTCGCTCGCAGCAGTGAGGGAAAAGAAAGATCCTCAGGCAAACGCAAGTCTTCGAAATCGAAGGGCAAGAGCAAGTCCAAAAAGGAGGATGTTAAACTCGACAAAAAAGCAGTCAAGCAACTCCCACAGCGAAGTTCGAGGGTAGTCCAGTCGTATCGTACCAACGAATGGGCCAAGCACCTGGCTGATGCCGAAGCACCTGAGCCAGAGCCAATCCAGCCTGTCGAGGAGGAGGAACCCGAATGTCTCGTGGAGAAAGAAGAAACGGCAGCGCCTGTTAATGTTGAGCAATTGCTGCAAACGCCATTGAATGCGCAGCCGCCTCCCGCTATCGAGCGCCATGATTCGGTGGGCAAGCCTCCGTCAAGTGCGAACGAGGAGCATCTCGTCTCCGATGATTTTCAGCGGCGTCGAAGCTCTAAATCGAAGAAACAGAACTCCCGTTCGTCGAACAGGCTTTCGGGCCAATCTTTGACCTCGACCTCGAATACTCCCCCGCCTTTAACTCTCGACACTCAAATACAGCCTGTTCAGGGACCAAGCAGCGGTGTTTACAACATCCCAACTCCTTTGCCCCCCATTGCTGATATTGTTGAACAACCTCGGGAAGAGACCGAGCCCCCCAAGCCCCAATGGGTTGGGCCACCTCCTCTCATCGCAGTGCGCGAGGGGCTGATGCAGAACAAGCTATCATCATTCTCACTGAGCACAGATCCCTGGTCCTCACGGATGAGCCCCGGCATCCCATCGCCCCGGTCCTCCCCCTTGCAGTCGACGTTCCCTGCCCTGCAAGACGGAGATAACATACCTCTTTCCCAACGGCGTTCGATCCTTCATCAACAACAAACGCAACGAAGTGCCTCGACCAGCTCGCCTAACCCCCCAGCTCGATGGAGCCAAAACAGCGCCCCAGCCACGGTGACGTCACCTATAGCCGCCGTCACGCGACGAGAGTCGTCGGTTCGAGAAAATGTCTACAATAATCGAGGAGCGGTGACAAGGCACAGTTCCATGGTTGGGACGGCGCCATCCCCCTATGGACAACCACAGCGGAGCACTTCGTCGATCAACATCGACCAGGCAATCGCACAAGGCATGCAGCGAGGCGATATGAGTAACCTGCATCGCGATGTCATGCGCCGGATGCAAGCGAAAGCTAATCAGAAGGTGAATCATGGTAATTAGAGATGACCTGCTGAATTTTTGATTTTTGTCGGGTGTTTTGATTTTTTTTCGCGTTGTTTTAATCTCCAAGACAGGATGCTACGTTCGCAATGATTGATATTATTATTATTATTGTTGTTGTTGTTATTATTGCTGTTATTTGTTTAAATTCCCCATGACCCTTAGGTGTCATCGTGTGATCTTTGTACATGTTTTTTTTTTTTTTTTTTATTATCTTTTTTTTGGAGTTGTGTAGGCTAGAGGATAATAATGGGATCCACGAAACTTGACGTTTCTGAATAATGAAAAGCATTGCATGATTGAACAGTGTCTATGGAGGTGTACTTTGTTTCCATAAATTTAATTAACTGTTAGGTAGTAGGTACTTCTACCCTTTTTCTCGTGGGATTGTGATTGTGACAGCGTTTCAGTTTGATTGAGAATGGGGACTTTTATGAATGCCCAGACATAAACGTCAAGAACTAGTGAGGCAAACAGGATCCGCGAGGATGATCTATTGTGATGACTAGGTCGCATTAGCGGTCTTTAGTTTGGCCCAGGAAGGGTTCTGGCCCCAAGGAGAAAGTACTGACGTCGTAATATCCTTGCTATTGGGATTAGTATTGATATAATTAGTAGTGACCAACGCCAGGGGTCCGGACGATCCGGTGATGGCTTCAGGGGAGTCTCTACTTTGGGATGTTCGTTTGATTGATTTCTCGGGTTTATCTATGTCCCTAATTATTGTTGGCTTTATTTATACGAAAATTGGTTTTTCGTTGGTTGGTTGGTTGAACAAGATGAGACTGGTCCGAGTTGGAAGGGTCACAAAGTACACTAAAGAGCTACAAAATCCTCCATACTAGAGAAGGCTGTGTGATAAGTACTCTTTGGACCCGAACCCGAAGTGCAAAGTTTCAAGCCTTACTTTGGCGATTATTGATTTATTATTATTATTGATTTGTTTCGTCATCGAGAGGGAAGAATTAATTTTGATTTTTTTCTCTCTCTCTCTCTCGTAATCTGAAATAAATAAATAATTCTGGAGTCCATCCTTCTTTGTGTCATTTCATTTATCTTCTTTCCTCTTTTCGTCTCTTTGTTGATTTCCCGTACAACAGAAACAAACCATATATTGGGGAGATTTTTTTTTTCTCTCCGGAGAAGATTTCAAAAAGGAAAAAAAAGAGCCCTAATATCACCGAGGGAGATTCAATTGGAACAAGACATATCTGAATGAAATCAGATATTCGCATGATTGAATTGAATATCTGAACAGAGCGACTCTGTTGAAGTTGCTGACTGACTGGACTGGACTGACTGGATGTCGCGCTCAGGCCAAAGAGCGTCCCTTGCCTGGTTGCCCCTTTCCTCCCCCTGTCCGCCAATCACTCACTTAGTCTGGCTTCGTCTCCTCCGACGTCTTGTTCTCTATCCCCTCCACCACTTCCTTCAACGACTGCGACTATTCCATATTTTCCCTCCTCTGCGATCCCCACCACCACACCCCCCTTCCCGTCCTCTCACCACTCTCCCCTATTATCATCGCCCGAGGCTGAAAATCTCATCGCCCCGTGTGGTTCGGTCGAGTCCCACCGACCTGGCTTGGCTTCGGCCGATCCCAACCGACCAGGGAGTTCGTCTCGATCCCGGCCGCGACACAGGAAATCTTGGATTCCTCCCGCCATCTTACGCCCTCCGGCTGTCCACCTCGCCAACCCCGTCAACTACGTCCCGCGTATCACTCCCGTCACCCTACCGCATCCACTCCATATCTCTGACGACAATCTCCCCCTTGAAACCCATCGCGACGCCTACCCTCTCCTGTCGATCCCCGAAAGACGTCGCAGTCGGGTCAGTCCGTCCCTAAATAGCCTGGTGGTTGAGCGCAGCCAGGGGGAGACCGAAAGTGAGCGCTCCAGCATCGCATTGCCTCGAGGGCAGCGACGCAGTGGTGGATTCGGCGAACGCTGGACGCTACAAGAAATGTCCGAACAGACCTCCACAAAGGATGCCAACCACGAGGCCTCGAATCTTCGCACCCTTGACACTGTCAGTGATGCTCAAGGCCCCTTAGATGAACGACCACGTCACGTCCGGTCACAGACCTCGTTGCGATCACAGTCACAGATCGCCTCGATTCCTTCACATACAGCTCCCCCGATCGGCGCCGATGCCGATGTTCCGGAAGAATTAGCCTGGGGTCCTGCTCATCCGTGCTATCCTCACATCAACCCCCACGTGCCATTAGGATCCTCGGAGTACCTGACCACGCGTGTCATTCGCATCCGACGAGACTGGATGGTCCGAGGGGATCTTGCCCCGGCATATTCCAATCTCTATCCCGAGATTCTCGATCCATTACTTCCCGAACAAGAATTTCGCAAGGTAGTCGCGATGGTGAACGATGAGCTGGTCAAGGCCTTTGACCCATTCAGTTTTCGCAATTGGATAGATGGGGCGTTGGGCTTGATCACTGGCTGGCTGTGGGAGGATATCGGTGCTCCCGGGGTCAAAAGCCACCTCAAACGGGTGGAAGATGGACTGGAAAAATGGAATCGAGAGGTTGGCAACAAGGATGGAGTCCATATCTGGAGCTTGCGACGAACCGCTTACATGTCCCTGGATATCCAGATTCCCGACCCCAAAGTCGGTATCATCCCAAGTGAGGGCGGTCCATCTTTGCCTGGCACTCGGCCCAATAGTGGCATTCAGGTTTGACTGCCTGGCCTCTGAAATCTCGATTCCGTATTCCACCATCATCTAGGCGCACTACCTTTCTTATCCGATTTATTGCCCTTTCATTTTTTTTTTTTTTTTTTTTTAATTTTCTCTCTCTTTCCTTTTACGGAATTGTTGCTGCATGGATCTAGCGAGTTTTGATGTGACTTGAAATTTCTCTTCTTTTCTCTTTTTTTTTTATTCTCACTTTTTAACCACCCCCTTTTTTTTCTTCTCTCTTCACGATATTTATGTCATCAATTCCAGATCAGTGATACCTCTGTTTGATTTTGGGAAAGAACTGTTTGTATCAAGAGTTCTTCCGTTGATATTTTGTATAATGTTTCTGGCCCTCTGTCCATATGTGGCCGATTGTTGTAGTAATTTATGTACCTACGTACAATGTGGATAATAAAGCTTCTTTCCATTCAGGGCAGTGGAGGAAAACCTGTTTTTTACATTTGTTTCTTCTCTTTTTTCTTCCTTTCTTTTTGAAATATATATATAAATTAACCTGAAATAAAATAATCAATGTTAAATATTAGAACTGCACTAAGTTTTGAGAGAGTACATCAACATTGCTGACCTTGCCTACATACTACTGCGTGCCACTAAAAATTACCCACCTTTAAGAACCCCCGCGTGGATCTCCAACAACACCGCCGCAACTGTCCACTTCGAAACGACCATCCACCCACCTCCCCTTTTCTCCCTCTCTCCCTTCCCTCTCCCCCCTCCCTCCACAGTTCCCTCTCACAATGCTCTCTGGAATTCTCATATTTAATCAAAAGGGCGAGAACCTCATCTTCCGCGCCTTCCGCAATGATTGTCGTCCACGTCTCGCCGACATCTTCCGCATTCAGGTCATCTCCAACCCGCAAGTGCGGTCGCCGATTTTAACTCTGGGTTCCACGACGTTCAGCCATGTGAAGCACGAGAATATCTACCTAGTCGCTGTAACGAAGAGCAATGCCAACGCAGCACTGGTGTTTGAGTTTTTATACCGGTTAATCACACTGGGAAAGAGCTACTTTGGCAAGCTGGATGAGGAAGCGGTGAAGAACAATTTTGTTCTCATCTATGAGCTATTAGATGGTGTGTTATGCCTCCCATATCGATCCAAAACGTATTACGAGAGGGATCAAGAGATGAATATTGGTCGGGCAGAAAGGATAATGGACTAATCGAACACCCCCCTATTCCAGAAATCCTCGATTTCGGATACCCCCAGAACACCGATTCAGACACTCTCAAGATGTACATCACAACGGAAGGGGTGAAATCCGCGATCGTGAACTCACCCACCGACTCCAGCCGTATCACTATGCAAGCGACCGGTGCGCAATCCTGGCGCCGCGCTGACATCAAGTACCGCAAGAACGAAGCATTCGTCGACGTGATCGAGGACGTCAACCTCCTCATGTCAGCGACCGGTACGGTGCTGCGCGCCGACGTCAACGGCCAGATCGTCATGCGCGCCTACCTCACTGGTACCCCGGAGTGTAAATTCGGGCTCAACGACCGACTCCTTCTCGACAGCGGCGACCGGGGCGCCAACACCGTTGGCAACCGCGACAGAACAACAAAGGGAACCAGGGCTGCCGCGGGGTCCGTCACACTCGAAGACTGTCAATTCCACCAGTGCGTGAAGCTAGGACGGTTTGACGCCGACCGGATCATCTCGTTCGTGCCGCCGGACGGCGAGTTCGAGCTCATGCGGTACCGAGCGACGGAGAACGTCAACCTGCCGTTCAAGGTGCACCCAATTGTGCGGGAAGTCGGCACTACCAAGGTGGAATACAGTGTCGCCATCAAGGCGAACTATAGCTCGAAACTGTTCGCGACGAATGTGGTGATCCGTATCCCGACGCCGTTGAATACGGCCAAAACGGTCGAGCGCACGAGTCAGGGCCGCGCCAAGTATGAGCCGGAACATAATAACATTGTTTGGAAGATTGCGCGGTTCTCTGGTGGGAGTGAGTATGTGCTTACGGCGGAGGCGACACTCACGAGTATGACGCATCAGAAGGCGTGGAGTCGGCCGCCGCTGAGTCTGTCGTTTAGCTTGTTGATGTTCACGAGTAGCGGGCTGCTGGTGCGGTATTTGAAGGTGTTTGAGAAGAATAACTATAGCAGTGTCAAGTGGGTGCGATATATGACTCGCGCGGGAAGTTATGAAATTCGGTAAGTCTTTGTTTTTTGTTCGTCGGGGGTGGTGTGTGTCTACTGCCTACGCAAGATTGATACTAACTAAAGGTTACAGATTCTAGCTGGTCTGCTGCGGGCCGAGTAGCCCGGTTTTCATTGAGTTCTTATCTGTCCATACTATATCATGAGCTGGGTGTCTGGTGTTATGAATGTTTCTTTTTCTGGAATTGTATAAGCATAAGTGATAAATCCTGTTCGCACACTTTGTACTCTATTGTAAGTTTGTAAGGTTTACTCTGATATCAAAACGATCAAGGCAACAGAGCCATATCGCACAATGCTTTGTAGAATCCGTATCGTTCAATAATCGTAATGCCGTTGTATAGTCAGTATAAACAAAGAAAGAGCCACTGGGGCAGATTAAGCTCCACACATGCCAAAAACCCTTGCATGGCCCACCCAGATAAGATACGATTATCTACATTCACCAGATAACTTTATATGGAAATTGCATTCCACGATGCAGATGGATGATTGAATGCATGGATGGTAGATAGATACAACAATATTTCGGTGTGAATGATTCCAAAGCCACAGGCATTAGATGATAAGTATTAAAAATACAAGGGGAAGAAAAAGAAACGAAAACAATCTCAACACTGAAGAGACAGGATAAACGAAAAGAACAACACAATAGTAGTAATACAGAAACCACAAGAGAGATCAACAAGAGTGGAAGAAAAGAGAAAAGAGAAAAGAAAAAAGGCGCCCCAAAGTCCAGTCCCATAGAGTACAGCGGTATTATAAATGAAAAAACCCAGAAAAATCCGTTAAATGTGTTCATAGAATGCCAAACAAAGGAAAAATTGTCGTCGTCAAAGAAAGCTCAAGAAAGCATTCATTCACTGCAGCCAACTCTCATTGATTCGACCACGAACCATCCGACGACCTCGTCGCAGACCGACATTGCCCTCGCCGACGAGAGCCTGCCATCGACGTCCAACACTCGCATTATCCTTTCCTATTTGACGAGCACATTCGTCCCAGTCCTGTTTCGACAACTGGAACTTCTCCAGAACAGCCTCTACCAATCTGCGGTCATCATCTGTGGTCCACTCGAGATCCAATGCAGGCGACTCATCTGCCTCTTCAATCGAGGGCAATGCCGCATCGGGATCAAACGAGGGCGCGCGACCATCGTCGTCATCCTGCTTGCGCAGACGCGCAGGCGATGGCGGCGATTGTGTGACCGGCGGAGAATGGAGGGAATAAAAATCGGATTGCGACAGACCCAAGGGGAGGTCGTAGGGGGCGTGTCGAGCGCGTTTAGGGGTGGAAAACCGATGGCTACGATCTTCGCAGTCGCTCACGTTGTTGTTCTTATTATTATAATCTTCTTCTTCTTCTTCTTCTTCTTCTTCTTCTTCTTCTTCTTCTTCTTCGAGGTGGTCGCGTCGCCGTTTGTTGACACCCCGGGGTGGTTTGGGAGAGGGCTTGGGTTCCCTGTGTTTTCGCGACCGGGCGGGTGGTGTGGATCGGATGTGGAGGGGACTTTGGAGGCGTTGTGGTTTGGCGTTTCGTGGCGATGGTGCAGGAGAGCCACTGAGGAGGGTTTGTAGCGCGCGACAGGTGCCTAGAAGGCCGTTTCTGGATGGCATTTCGTCGTCGGATGGGGGTGGAGTGGTGAAGAGGCGACTGGGGGTGAGGCGCGATGGACGGCGCATGTCGCAGGGGAGCGCGGACGGAAGTAACATGATTGTAGAGGAGGAGGATTTAAGGATCAAGATTGGAGTATAGAATAGGGTATGGAATGATCGGAAGAATGCGAGGCCGTAAGTGGATGAATTTATTGAGTGAGTGGTGTGGTTGATGAGAGTCTGGTCGGGGGATTTGTGCGCACCCGCGCAGAGGGCGCAGTGTTTGCGCCGGAAGAGGTGTCGACGAAGAGCAGACGAGATGGGAGGAAGAAAATAAGTGGAGGCGGATATTCAGAGTGAGCGCTTCAAAATAAAGGGAATCCGAGAGATGCGACGGTAGGCGGAGGCGTTGAGGTGGATGGAGAGAGCGAAGATGGAGGAGGTGGTGGAGGAGGGAAAATGACGCGGGAAGCGATAAGTTTAGTCTTAAGGAAAAAGGAGGATCGGATCAGGCACAGTCACAGTCACAGTCCAGTCAATCTCCCGCTTTCCGCAAACGGCCAAAGAATGATGCTTCTAGTCTGCTTCCAAAATAGATCCCACAATGAACTCTTTCTATATCACAATACAAAGATATAAAAATAAAAATAAAAAAGCCATCCAAAAGAGATTTGCACAAACAAATGTCTCCACGGCAATGGATCGTATCCTCAATCGCAACAAAGACGCAAATCTGCCTTGGTTGCTTGTCTGCTCTGGATCAGACGGGATTTGGATTCTCTTGCTCCTTAGTACAGGGGAAAGAATGGAACTATATTGCTCTTCTACCAGCCCTTTAGGAGGAGGACCCTATCCCCATATATCCCACTCGACTCCTCTCCTGTCTTGTAGATGAAGTGGTCCAACTGAGACAAGGAATCACAACGACCAAGGGATGCACGATGCAAGGCACCTCGATGCTGAAATCGCCGCCACACAGGTGTCCCACGTCCCTCTTGAATCAGTCGTCACCGGGCTTAGACCTCTTACCGGGTGGAGTTGAGGGCGCCCCTAGGCTTCCTTCTAGGGTGATCGGCTGGTAACGGTGCGCCGTTCCTCGAGGGGAACCTCCTATCTTCCTATCTCCTCCGTGCAGACGACAATCATGACGTCCAATATGCCAGGCCCGTGCTAACCGCATGGTCCTGCAATGCACGGTAATTCTGGCCTGCAGCGTCAGTGCCCTACGCACCTGACGGTGGGAGGGACTATCCCTATGTCGTTTCAATTTCCGGCGATATTGCCCGGATGTTGCGGTAAATTAAAAAGTGGACATATGCGCTTAACCATTTCCCGGTGTTTTAATTCCTTTTGCAAGAAGTCGATACCCCTCGATCATGAGGTTGGGTCAGGAGACATCCTGGATTCACGCCCATTCTTCGCTATCTAGGATTCCAGACAATGAGTTCACCCCAGGTCTCCCAACCCTCTCCAGCTGGTCTACATAAAGAGCGCCTTCATCCCACTACATCATCGAATATTCTTGTATCACTCGACGCTGTGTTGCCCACAGCCACAATAGCCATAGCGATAGTCACCTCCCACTATGTCCCAATCTGGTTATATTGGACATTCCCCGTGACGCGTCGTGAACGCGTCGCGTCGCGTGTTGATACGCGTATGCCAGACACGTCGCGTGTCAACCAATAACCATCAGCAATGATGGGCGACTTAACCTAATGTGGTAATATTACTTCGTTTGAGATCTTTCCTCCTATCGCCCCCCGATCTTATCGAAGATCCACCACCTCCTTACATCATGGCATCTATCCTGGAGACAGGATCTGGATGTGCCCACATTCTTCTCGAGGGCTGATTCCGGTCATCGGCGTTTTTGCTAGTGGTACATCCATCTCTTGGTTTGTCTCTTCAAAAACCCCTAGGGGGGTTAACTCCACATCCAGCCTAGGTAATCGTGCCAGTCCCGCCACCTGGGGGTGATGGGCACACACGCCCGAGGGGCCACTCTCCTTCGGGCAATTCTAGGAGTCCTTGCTTCATGCGAGTGAGCGGGCTTTTGGCCATCATCTCGACTAAGGCTGCATTATCTCGCAGATGACGGCTGCAAATTCTACGAGTATGCCAGGGTGTCGGCGTGCAGATGCGGCCCAATTCTTTGACATGACGGACTCCCGTTGTTCATACCCATGGCCCCGACAGAACGTGGCTGCTTCACATCTGACGGATAGAATGAATCGATTTTCCCGAAGGGAGCTAGTGATTGCCCAAAGAATGCGCACTCGTGCCGAGTTGAAGAATATCCCTAACCACCAGACAGGGCTACCCCTCCACTGGCATCCTTGAGGAGGAAAACACTGTACGATTGGCTCCGCTCCGAGTGTAAATTGCCCTTTGGGGCAATCTGAATCACACTTGATCACCCGACCCCTCCTAGTCTTACTCTAGTCTTGCCAGGCAAAGCCGCTTGGTGACTCCCAGCCTCCAAATAGAGACTCGGACCAAGTATGCAAGGGGTACCGAAAAGGTACACCTTGGCCCCAAAATCGCCGATAGTGGATCACTCCACCTCCCACCAGCAACGGGTATGCAAATCACCCAACTCACAGCCGCCAGTACCCTTGACAGATGAGTGCCCTAGGTAGGCCTTCGGGGTTGTGGCGTCGCGTCGCACTCCCCTCCACGGATGGTGTGTTACACGCCAGACCCATTGTCTCTGCGCAATGACACTCACTAGTAGACAGGTTGTCTCCCTTTCTTTATCTAGGGTGGCTGGGCCCTAGACTATACCAACTATGGTAACCAATCTCATCTAGGGATTTGTTCTATCTTTGGATGCTGCTCGATGTTCACTTTTCGCCATTGGCCCATACTGGCCTGATTAATGCATGTCCACGTTCATCCACAACTAACCTATGAAGCAGCCAATCCATGAACTTCATTCTATTTCAGGCGACTTCATATTACTCCTTGAAAGTGATTGTGCCCACTCTAGATCATGCAATAGGGCTAGGCCCCTCGATATCCCTAGACTTAACTCTTCTCCCAGCTCTGACAATGGCGAATAACTGTGCCCAACTGCACAAATTACAAGTCACTGATGGGGCTGCGTAACTACTATTACAATTACACCCTACACCTCTTGCAGCATCTAATAATATCATAGGCCGCAACGAGCCCCAGAAAACCACCTCAAAGCAACCCGGGATATTGACGATCGGTGTCTCAGGCTTCCCTTCTCCTTTCTACTTGATCCCTTCGGGCCTTGGAGTCAAGTGACTGTGCCTAATTTGTATGCGTACACCCATAGCACGTCATGTCTCACCATAATACCTACCTAGTCTCCCTTCAAGGGAATGGTGATGGGGGCCTCTCTTTTGCTTTTGCTATTCCTGTAGGACCCTCAGGCCCTTGTTATCATTTCTCAATTAATCATGTCGTTTGCCTTCGAGGGTGATCGATTAGTCCATGACCTCGTCCCACGCCATGTCTTAGTTCTACAGGGAAAGGATACAGACCTTTGAACATCACTTGTTTCGAGTAAAGGGTCCGCTCTATTTTTGTGTTTTGCCTCGCAGGCCTGTAGCCACTCGCCCAGCTCCCCTAATAAGATTTCTCTGCCTCTTTAGTACATTAATCGAGGGCTCTGTCATTCTGATCTTGTATGATCCTGTGACGCTGGATGTGACTTGGCTTTTCCGTATCTCGCGCCAGCAGATGAGTGACGGCCATCCGTTGTCTTCGGCATCGTAAAGATTCCACTATAGATTTAGGAAATCCAAGACATGGTGTTTTCATGATGGCAGTATAACGTGCTTGTTATTCACTCAAAGAACCACGGGGTATCTTCGACGCCAATGGAAAACTTCCAGGCGTCGTATAAAGTCTCGACACCCCGCGCTAGCTGCTATGACTTTCGCTCTAAGTCTTGCCTAAAGGTCTCTAGCGGCCACTGGCGACCGATGGCCTCAAGAAGAGCATCTACGGCGGCACTCTCGGCAACGGTCAAGAAAGCCCCTCACGGAGCCCCAGCAGCTCCCATCACGAATAGACCAGAACAAACATGTTTCGCCAGTACAGTCTGGTGTGTGGATATCTACTCCGTGTTGTAAGAGGATATCGAGCACGTCAAGTTTAGGAGACGTGCCTCATCCCTTTGCAGCCGCCCACAGTAAAAGCGCGTTTTGCCCCCTATCGTTGAACTCGAGTCCTTGGTCTAGGAACAGGTTCAAAACTGTAGTATCGCCGTGGAATAGGGCGTTCATCAACGCTTCCTCCCAGTCTCTCTCCTTGGGATCCATCTTCGCCCCGTATTGTGTCATAAATTGGACCATTGGGGTTAGTAGAGATCAACGGCGTTCGTTGGTCATGAAGTCGGGCATCAATGTTGCAACCGACGTCCAAAAGCAGCCGCCGAACCACAGTATCGCGTCCGCACGCCGTGGTGGTATCTTGATTACAGGCATTGGGATCTGCGCCAGCACGAAGCAGATAACGGGCGACGTTGGTGTGGTCCTCTAGAGCAGCCACGGCCAATGGGCTTTGGAAAGGCCACATCGCTCTACCCTTTTTCTCGAACCGATTTGGGTCAACATTGCACCTAAACTCCTCGATAAACATTCTCACTAAACCCAAACATCCAGATTTGGCAGCCCATGTCAAGGGTGTTGCCCAATTTTCATGCTCGCCAAATTCAGGCAGCACGAAATAATCCACATTCTTCATGTACAGCACCAAGACTCGCGCCACACCTTCATGGCCGTGCATCACGGCCTGATCGAACGGGCAGGTGCATGCATCGATATAGATACCCTGCGGATTCCCCCACCCGCTCATAGGGGTTGGGTCTATCCCTTCTTTCAAGAAGAGCTCCACAATGTCCTTGTGACCATGCTTCGCCGCCAACATCATCGGGTTCCAATTCTCCCGGAAGCAGGTTGTCGGAGAGGCTCCCTCTTGCAGAAAAAGACGGACAGTGCGGGCTCAGAGCCTTTCAGGTGGCGTTGGTAAAGAAAGCTGTTCAAAAGTTCGTGTAGACAGCGGTTGGTCTGCACAAGAGCGTTAATGTCGCCATCAGCCTCGATGTATCCCACGATATGATAAATCAATTCGTTTGGAATGTTGAGGAATCCCATTTTGATTTAGTCATACTACCTCTAGCAGATGAGCTGTTCTCTGTATTAATTTTGATTTTGATATCAGGAATGAGAATGAAGACTCTCAGTAGAGCACCGCCACTTGTGAGATCGACAAGCCTAAGCAGGCTAGGACCGGAGCTAACTTTGGACAATACTAACAACTGTCAATCAGGTCACGAAGCTCAACCATTAATGGCTTATTCCGAAAACGGGGCTTCCAATCCTGAACCGATCTTCTGTATAGCGCATCAAACTCATCTCGGTGTGCTGAATTGGTAAACCAGCTATGGCTCAGAGCCTGTTTCACGTCCATCCGACACTCCTCATCAAAGCTCAAAAGATTCCGAATGAAGTCCCGCGCTCGGCGACCAACTTCGTTCCATTCCATGTCTATTTCAAGTCTTTCAACGTCTTTTTGTCGATTAACCTCGGTTGAGTTTGGCTGAAGCGAATCCATGAATGGGGTATCTCCTGTCAGAAGGACGACAGCGACACACCCCATTGACCATAGATCGATAGCCTTTGTATACCCCTTCCGGGTCAATCGAAGCACCTCTCTGTGGGTTTTTCTTAGCTCATCGCCTATATCATTTGTTTTTAATCATAGATACCTACGGCGCAGTGTAATCGAATGTGCCGACTAGTGTAGACATCCTTCCAGCTCCGGGATTCACATGTATAGCGCACCCAAAGTCGGACAGTACAATTCTACAGCCCTCGGTTAGGGACGTCATGAGGATATTGTCTGGCTTAATGTCCCGATGAACAATATTCCGGTCATGGAGGTAATCCAGAGCCATCAGGGCCTGTCGGACTATGACGGCTGCTTCGATGTCGGACAGCTTTCCACCCTTGTACTGGATATAAGAGAATAGGTCACCAGCCGGAACAAGGTCTTGAAAAAGATAGCTAGTGAGGGGGAAAACATCAATATACTTAGTCCGAGTCACAGAAACTTGTTGCAGTACGACACTCACATAGTGTTGATTGACTTGATTACTTTCTCGACGCCAATTATATTTGGCTGTTGACACATCAGCAGCCAACGTACCTGCTAGTCATAGTCAATTGCGCAAAACTTACGTGACTTAAGCTCGAGAGAATTCCAGCCTCACGGTCATAAACTGCCAGCTTCTCTTGAATTCTTCTCTTGAGAAGAGCTTTCTGTTCGCGAGGCACGGTCGATTCCAACTCTGACTCCTCTTGCTCCATTTGTGTAATAACCTTCTCCCTCACCACTCGAAGGTCAATGATCTTACAAGCGAACTGCTGGCCTGTGGCTTTCTTATACGCCATATAAACCTTCCCGTATGCACCGGAACCCAGCTTTCGCTGTGTGACTTTGTACTCTTTCTCAAAAACCTGTGGATTGGGGTTAGTTACTTTGCCAGGTAAAAGCCAAGCAAGAACGGGAATGTACCCTCATCTCAACAGCCTGTAGCATATCGAAGCAAGTCTCCTCGATGGAATACTTCGCAGAATACTGGAGTAAAGTCCGTGATGCCAGACACAAGATATCACCATCACTCAGAAGAAAACTTCCATTGCTCTTTCCCATTGAGTATCCATTCCAGGTGGTGCCATTTTGGGAAACATCCTGCACGTAGACCAGGGGGGCAATTTCTTGAGGGTTGTCCTTGTCAAAGATGATGGTATAGATTCGCAAGTGTATATTGGATATGGTCAGGTCTTCTAGGATGTAATGGCTTTATTTGGTCAGAAAGCAGAAAAAGAACAAGAGGTAACCCAGGTAGTAAGATACTATACCATAGCTTTGGTTGTCGTCCAATGCATATCTCCTGGTCGCTGGTTATATGGAAGGTTTTATCTCTGTTCCTTTCTTTCAAGAGACCCACGACCTGACCCGCTGGGAGATTCTGGTTCTGCATTGTAAGGGAGAATCGTCACTGTCATGCAGGAAGCAAGTCGAAGGCTTGGAGAGGAAACGGATTGATATCGTTGGGGACCATGTGATTCCTCGCTTATTTGTCTACTTCCTAACTGCCTAACCTCGGGCACGTTTGTTCGTCTCGAATCAACAGTATCGAGGGAGATTGTCTACAGTGATGCCTTGAAAAAGAAGAAGAAAAAGTTCAAACTCGAATTCCGTTCACGTGCCGCGAGATTGCGGGCTCCATAAGCATCCAGATTAATCACTCCCAACCACAGTTTCGCCGACCCATCCTTAAAGATAGCGTACAGAAAGAATCAAAATTGGGTAAACGCAGGCAGAAAGCGCAGGAATCAACAACAACCGAACCAACCCCGACGAAAATAAACCAATTAGAATATCACCTCCAGGTCAGAGTAACCTAATGGTAGACTGAGCCTCCAAAAGAAGAATCGAAAGAAATTCGAAAGCAAGCGGGGTACGGACCCCGCGGAATTTGTTCAGGACGATGGCTGAAGAGTGGAAGAACAAATCTCGTAGCACTTGTAAATACCTAGACCTTAAAAATAAACCGAAGAACACTGCATAAGGGATATGAAGATAAAGAGCATACAGGCATAAACACAAGGCATTGGCCTAAACCTGACCCTGACCCTGGTCCACCTCCAGATGGTCCAATTCCTTCGACTCCTCATAGTCATCGAACTCGAGGCCAGCGTCACGACACCGTTGTAACCACTTCATCGCAATGTCTCCACGTCGATTTACTTCGACTTTCAGTTTTGAATTCTGAGAGCTGATCTCATTGATAGCATGAGTCGTGGTCATGTTGTTCTGCTCCCATCGCTCCGACATTTTGTTTTTTTCTTCGTGTAGTTGACAAATATATTCGATGGCGCGCTGTAGGATGGCGCCCTTGTTCTTGTCGCAGTTTGGTACAAGACGTGAGATCTGATTGATGCCCTCGTTGATTGCCTCACGACGTCGGCGTTCCACTAGAGTCTGTAAGAAAATGGTATAGATAAGACAAGACAACACTGTTTTTTACCTTCTTTGTGATTGTTCTTGCGTATCTGGTGCCACTCGGGCGAACCAACAGAAGGCTTTTGGTTCATACTTTGCGCTTCGCGTGCAGCGTACACTGCGGCAGCAGTGGAGTTGTGGCCATGGGCGCCGCCCATGACCTGGCCCATATCATCACCGAAGGTGAGGCCGTGAGCAAGGTTGCTTTCAAAAGTCGTGTCTGGTGGAGGGGGGTATTTATTCTGGGGGGTATGGGCGGCCAGCGCAGCCTTTGCGGTCAAGGCATTCTCATCAGAGATACCATTTTGAGGACCAACATGTTGCAGAATTTGCTGGTCGATATTCAACTCAGAGCCTGGGTTTGGTAGGCCGTGGGGTTCATAAGCACCCAGGGAGCTGTGGGCGAAATTAGGCTGAGAATCAGGAGGCGGAAGACTCCCGTTACTGCCGTTCGACGCACGATTTAGGCGCTGTGTATCCGCGCCAATGCTGTCAGTACTATCGCGCTTCCGCTTGATTGGGATATTGCCATCCGAGGCACCCAAGGATGGATCAGACATGATTAGGGAGGTTGTAGGGGGACTACTACTGTCAATGAAAGTTAGGATTAGTTGATCAGAAGTAGCGGGGGTCGGCAACGGCCGTCGCGTACCTGTCGCACAAGGCAGAACTCGAATATGTAGGGGGCGGTCGTTAAAAATCTGAATGGTCTGTCTCTTCTGGTTGTTAGTCTGGGATCATTGTTAGTCCATAACTAATTTTGCGACCGAGTGCGACTGGTTGGGGTTGATGTAACGATCAGATGATTCAACAGCAGCAAAGAACATTCAGTGACCAGGTAATCCAAGAGATGGATATATAAATATTAAGCACAATATGAAGAGTAACCAGTGGATCGTATATGACCACACATTAGTACACAGTGAACAAAGAAACAGAGGCTGGTCGAGATGCATAGCCAATGGTGTGGGAGACGCGTTGGGCTGACGCGCTGAAGCTCCGCACCAGCAGCACCAACAACATTAGCCGCTGTTTCCCGCCTGGGCTTTGCTTCATAGACCCTGGAGAGGGCTGAGGCGTAGAATGCATTTTGAAGCCCAGGTACGAGCATAGGTGATGTAGGATGAATAAGATGGTTGATCAGACATGAGCAGCTGGTGTACCAGACAGACGCGTCATGGTGGCTCTGCGACCGACGTAACCGGAGGCAATAGCATCATGGACACGAGCAGAAAAGGCGCCCGACCAGCCCAGAATGAGCGGGAGAAAGACGGGAAAAGGGGACAGAAGACAAGAAGAGCAGCGCTGCAGAGGAATAGGGCAGTGATAGCAGGGCCAGAGGCCAACAGAGACGGCGGACGGAAAGAAAGGGCGCAGAAGCGCAAGCAAGCGTACCTTGGGATGACGGGCTCTCTATCATCACCTGACAGCAAGTCACCTGCCACGGGCAACAACAAGACCAAACGATCGCGACTCGGTTGACTAACTTAGAATCTAAGATCACAACCCGGGAGAAACTGGTGTTATTCAAACAGCGGATTTTCAGAGAGCCGGCCTGTTGTATTTCAACGGAACCAAAAAGATAAGGAGGATTTTACAACGGAAAGAAGGGATACATGGAGGAGTAGAAGCGCGAGAGTCGAGTAGAGCGAGAGCGCCCTGCTCACGTGGCTCCTGCCCTCTGTGCTGGGCGCTGATTGGTGAAGAGCGGGTACGGGAGACGTTAATAGCCACAGTGGCAGGTTGGTCACCTGATCCAAGGTGGTTTTCTCGTATGTAGTCGTGATCTCACTTTCCCCTCACATAACAGAGGATATGGACGTAGTTCGGTACTTTGATGATATTATTATTATTATCATTGTTATTAATACTATGATTATGATCTCCCCCCCTTCATGCTTTCTTTTCTTACTTCTGGTCCCCTCCCCTTCACTTCTGTCATGTGCTTCGATCCCGTGCCCCCCCAGAATGAATCCCGTCCTTGGATTGGCTGCCGGATGGAGGAGGGGCTGACCCGACAGTCACGTGGATCTTACCTCACCAGTCAACCCTTTTCGGAAAGAGGCCTCATACCCTAAACACTCATCAGCATCATCAATCATCTCACCTCGTTGGCTGCAAGAATCCCCTTCGGCCCGTTCCTCCTGCGTTCCTGCTGAAGTAGCACGGTCCAGGTGAATCCCCAAATTGCATCTCCTCACTGCAGTGGACCACTGGCGGTCAACCTCCAAGCGATCAACCTGGAGCACAACATACAACATCCTTCCCTACAGTATGGAATAGTCTCGTTGGGGTGTCCTCAAAAAGGATCTGAATAAAAACTCCGATTCGCAGATCAACCCCCCTCCCCACCTAAAGTACCTAGGTAGGTATACATGCAAGGCCTAGCTTCGTACTCTCTTATTGGCAGTCATGAATCCAATTTATCCCTCCACCATGATGGATCTTTATTCTCGACGGTGTGACTTCATCTGACCCTGGCGTCACCTGTGTGTCTCTCACCTCCAAAATTCAAGATATATCCCCGGTGGATTGCCCATCATCTTCCCTATCCTGGCGACGACGATGCTTCTGCGGCTTTCGATCGATGATGGACGGGGTTGCATCCTGCAACTTAAGTTCATGATATGCATCATCAAGCGGTTGATCTCTTGGTCATGCGATGACCTTAGCCCTCGGGCTTTCTTTCCCGTAGTCTTCTTATCTCGCCATCCTCTACTAGGGTTCTCCCCTTGAGTCTAGAACCAGCCGTCGATGATGATGACGCTCTGTCACATGGATGAGACATGCAACCTTGAGTATGACCCTCAACCAAACGCACATGATTTCGTAACCCTGTTTGTGTGAGTGTGTGTGGCGACCAGATATATCCAGAATCTTGAAAAACAAAGCATGCATCCACTCTTTCAATATCATCCCTCACACCCACTCTTAGGATTCCCATTCCAATAAACGTACAAATCCATCATGCCATGATCACATTGCCTCTATTCCCAACCATACAGATTCAATATACCATAATACTCTCCGAAATCCCATCCATCCCATTAGTTAGTCTGACGATTTCACCAATCCAAACACCATTTTAGGGTCGTCCGTAGTATCGGCAAAGCAGATCGCCTCACTCCCCGCGCCCATCATATCCCAGCAAAGAATCTTCACATCAAACGGCTCTCCCTCCTCACTGGACGCCTCCCCAGAAGCAGAATGAGGCAGGCTCCGTTGCTTAATCGCAATGATAGCACTAGTCCCAGCATATCTCGCGAGCGGATGGCCATCTTCCTCCCCAGCGCGATTCGCAAAAACAATAACGACCTGTTTCCCCCCCTCCTCTTCATCCCCCCCTTCCAACCCCCCTTCTTCCCCATAGTCCATCCTCTTCTTCACCAGCGGCCAAAACCGCTGAACCCAGTAATTAAACGTATTCATATCCGGCTTATCCGCCAGCGCGTCCAACTCCTCCCGACTCAACAGGGTCAACCACGCCATCGACAACACTACCAGCCGGGACTTCGACTCCAGCACGCGATGCGCAAACTCCCACGCCGTAAACGGCGCCTCAAACTTATACGGGTTGATATCCATGCAGATCCCAAACGAGGTGGGGACGACGGCGGCCGTCTCCTTAACCGCCAGCGAGTGAAAGCTACGACCTGCATCGCCTTCCGTCGCCCACGTCTCATCCGTGTAGTACAGAAACGTCTTTCGGTAGTTCAAGACCACCTCGCCTTTCTGATCGACGACCAAGAGCGAGTTGTAGTAGCACGGGCCGGCGTCGGACTCTGTCGTCTGCTCGATCTCCGGATACCCCACGCAAACCTTGCAGTGGTATTTTTGTGCGGTTTGTCGCGCCCAGGTGCCGCATGGGCCTTGCCCCGCAGCCTCTACATAGGGTTTGATGGCTTCCAGCGATGGGAAGTTGTAGCCTGGTATTCATCGGTTAGTTTAAGTAGCTGGGACGTAAAGACAGAACTAGGGTGGGTATGGGTAGGTTCGATTGTGGAAATAGTAATACCCACCTGTTAATGCCAACTCTGGTAATACTAAGAGGTCTGGCTTCAGTGTTTCAAGCCCGTCGCTTATGAGGGGTCCGTCCCCAAGCAGTTTCCCATGCTGTAGAATCTCATTGGCTCTTTTAATGTTTCCCTCAATATCGCCTAAATTTGGCGCAAATTGTAGGGTTGCAATTTTCATAGTCCTGTGTTGTTGTCTGGGTGTATATAGACGTGCCCTGAGATAGAAGTTGTTTGGCGTCTGAGTGGCAAACGGTGGGCGGAACAATGGAACAGGGAGGCGGGAGAGAAGGGGTCCCACTTTGAGGGGATTTAAAGCCTCGAATAGAGCAATTATGATGGTTTATGCGGAGATCCTTTTACAGTGTGTTTGTATATGTGGAATCAGTTGGACGAGACAGACGGTTGGAATCAGTTCAGGAAGATTGCAATTGGTGGGGGGGATCGCAGTCATGTGATCTAAAGTGTACAAAAACTTATATAAAGCAATCCGTTGTTGACAATAATATGAATATATACCATTGGGAGTATGGATGATTTCTTCGCTAAATCCAATACATAAGATAGAACCTTCCAATGCCATGCGCAAACCCAAACCCAACCCATATGCTGGCCAATAAGAACCCAGCCATAGGAATACTTGAACGCCGGTGATGCAATGCTAGATTCCAGTAATCCCACAACAATGAATACCACCACCACCGAGAGACATCATTACAATTGGGGTACAATCAAACAAAGGTAAAACTCAATTATAAACAGGTAACCGTCTCATTTCGACTTGCGCGATTTCTTGGGCGTAAAGTCTAGCGGTTTATACGCCAGACCTTTGCCACCAGTAAGTCGTAATCTTTGCTCCGTTCGAGATAGCGAACGGCCAAGGCCAAGATCAGAGCCAGGTGCAAGAGCAAGGTCATGGCCAGCCGCGGAAGACTGTGGAGACATACTACGCGAGAATTGCACAGACGAGTGACTATTGCGAGGGCTGTATGGTCCAGATGTATCAATGTTTCGCGGGCTGAACGAGGAGCGTCGCGTGTCTGGGGTGGTGGAATACCCATCCCAGATCTTAGGTCCCCGTCTTAGGGACTCCGCGGCTATGCGAGCAGCAGATAGGAGGAGTTCATCCTCGTCGACTTGGTTAGGCGTCGGGGTCTCGGGCTTGAGCCCAGCTGCCGGTTTCCTAGAAATCATTGACCGGACTTGTTCCAATATGGGCAATGTCGGTAGGGGTTTGATGGATGACAACGCCATGGATGTTTTCTTCCGTCGGGGAGGTGCCTCCGGTTTTGATACTTTCGATGGCTTGGCGCCACTTTCTATTATCGCCTCTCCCTCATTCAAAGGACGCTTGCGGCTAACTGATATTGTCCGTCGTCGCTTTTCGGCTGCTTCTTTGAGAGATTTTATCCATAACGCGTGTTCTTCACCCGCATCAGATGCTAAACATACGATTTGTCAGTGATATGTCGGCAATGCAGGGAGCAAACAAATGCAACTTACGCTTTAATTCGTGATCATTGGCAATCTGCTCCACTGATAAAGAAGATGTTTCAAGAGTGACACCTGGCTCCGTTGGTGTGCTGGCAGATGCTGAAAAGACGCCGAATTCTGGTAGACTGGCCTCCTTAGGCACTGGAGGAAAAACTTGGGATTCGGCATCATCGATAAACGGGGGCTTCACGGAAGTCATTTCCAAATTCTTCCCATTCTCCACGAGTTCTTTCGTTTGATCTTGCGGGGTACTCTTCTGACTTGCATCGGGTTTGGTGGACCCCTCCGGGACCACAGGTCTCGGAAACAATGAGTCAGGTGTTGGTTGAAACAAGGATGCGGAAACTATATATGCATTAGTATAGGCTATTTAACATAGATCAATATTACAACACGTACCATCCTTCTCCGGAGCGACCTGGAAGATAGATGAAATGTTTGAAGTCATCGGCTGTGCAGGTTCTTGAGGCTGGGTCGGTGATTCGGATGGCTTTTCATTTGAAACAGGTGGACTGAAGATAGAGCCAGTAGTTGGTAAATTTGGTGTCTTCAAAGAATCAAAAATACTAGATGCGGGCTTTGTGGGGGACACCTCAGTTTGATTGAATGGTGAAGTTGGTGAGTTTGTTGACGAACTAAACGGCGAGGCCCAAGTGGTCGTAGCACTAGGAAGAGTGGGAGGAGGTGCGGTAGTAGAAGGATCATTGTTCTCTACTTGTGCTGTACTCGTGTTTGATATCGGAGCAAAGACAGAAATAGGTTGCTCATTAGATGATTCAGTAGAAAAGATTGAGTGCTGTTCGTTGTTGGGTGGTGTAGGGGAGAATGGCGAACCCTTTGACTGTTCGGAGGATGGAGCAAAGGGGGAAAGGGAAGGTTTCAGCGGCTGACTTGGAGGAGCAGTGGTCAAACCATTAGTC
Source organism: Aspergillus nanangensis (assembly GCA_015844325.1). NCBI lineage: Eukaryota > Fungi > Ascomycota > Eurotiomycetes > Eurotiales > Aspergillaceae > Aspergillus > Aspergillus nanangensis. Next base: position 376,261 of record VCAU01000005.1, on the reverse strand, counting down.
GTGAGACTGGGCTGGACAGACTCCACCGGTGGAGAGAATGATGGCGCAAAAGGGTTTAACGAAGCTGATGAGGGCATCTCCGAGGTATGAGATGACTGAGGCACATTTGGTGGCTGGGAGAAAATGGCTGCGGCATCTGATATGTTGCCGATTGTCGCCGGGGAAGGCATTCCAAACACATTATGTTCAAAGCTGGAAGAAAACGGGGATTCAAGGGGCGTCCCCTCTTGGCCGAGGATGCCATTTGACTGCATGCATGAGGGCGGATAGATATTGCCTTCGTCGCTCACAAACAGGGCATTATCGTCTGCAGCAACTCCCACGGTGGAAGGGAGAGCTAACGTTCTTTCGGGGAGGAGGGAGCTATCGATCATCCCTAATTCCGACGCTTCTTTGATGTTCAAGCCAAGGACTATGGCGACCGGCGATCTACCTGCACGTTTCGACTCGACAAATTTCTCAGAGAACGCATGCTCCGAGGAAGGTTGAAATGCTGTTAATTCATAAAGTTAGTTGGATTTTACGAGACATGAAGCCAAGGAAAGGCCGGAGGTTTCTTGCGCCCCTGGTACGATTGGCACAATAAAGAGGTCGAACGAATAAACTGTCAAGAGCAAACATACCGACTGAGTCAACAGACCGGCTACCCCAGTTGAGAAATAGGTCACCATTTTGATTCTGCGCAAATTGTAGGTCTTGTTCCTCACAAAACTTAAGCGTCTGGTTGTCATCATCCAAGTAAAGCACCTTGGTCAACTCGTCCACCGTCCACTCCTCGTTTTTGTGTTGTTGGGAGGCTGGGTAACGACAGTAACCTTTCCATATCGAACGAATAGCAGTCTGTCGTAAGTGGTTGAAATATATCTCAGCAACGCACGCCAGTAGATATGAAGCAGCCGGAGAGTCAACTAAGCTGAAGAAGCGGGCATAGAAACCCTGGGCAATCGCATTTGGCCTTTTGGCATCGAGAGTGCCTTGGTATTCCCATGTGTTTCCAGCGGTAGCGAGCAATTCTAGAGCTAACTGAACCTGGGGTGAGTTCCGTAGCTCGGCCGGCCATTTCTGAACGCGAGCTTCCAAGTCAGGTCGCTGGTCATGGATCGAAAAGACGATATAGTACGCCCGGAATTCGTTTTCATTCGGGAAGTTGACCCGATCTCGGTTATCGTCGTAGTAATACATCAAAGACAGCATGGTATTGTTGAGTTGCTCACGTTCTTGATGACGATCGAACGGCTCTTCATTTGCTGGATTGGAAAGTAGATGGAGCGACATAATATGAAAACGAGCAATTCTCTCCAGACAAGTAACTGCCATCCGCACGTCGTCCTCTTGCGTTACTTGCTGGACCGACAAGTCATTGCGGATTGATCGAGTCCGATCCCAGACAAATTTGTGAATCAGTCCGAGAGGCTCGGGCCCACCGAGGACATGCCGAATGAGATAATTCATAGTTTGAAGAAGCGTTCCGGGTGTTCTAATATCGGACGGCAACTGTTCGTCATACCCAGCAGCAGATCTTCGAAAGCGTTTAAGCATCTTCAATTCCATGGTCTGCAGATTATTGGTCGCAGGGTGGAGAAACTACGACGTATGTAAGCACAATCCACGACAGGTCGTCGGACATTGACGGCCAACAAACCTTTTCGCTCTTATCAACCATTTTCTGGACGATCCGTTCAACTCGCTCAAATTCCGGACACATGCTTGTACATGTGCCAACGGGTGTAATAGCTTGGTTTAAATTAGTCGGCTGGTTAGGATCAGCCATTTGACCGTCTCGAATTGCACTCTCCCTTTCTTTGGCGCGTTGCACCTTGAGCTATCGATTGGTTAGTATATCCAAATCGTAGAAAACACAACAAAACAACGGACTAACCCTCTCATATCGATCATTGTAGCTTCCCATCGTCGAAGCATTCTCCACAGGAACACTAGACCCATTACCATGCGTAGAAGTCCCGGAAGAAGCCCTCGATACGGGTAGTTTCCGAGGGTCCCTACTAGAATCAATCGAAGTCCCGTCGAAGTGTGAGCGAGATGCAAATGGCGAAGCTAATGCGACTCCGGGACTCGACATGACCTGCATTGGCTGCGAGGGTTGACCAAATGAAGATGTAGGAGGCCTATTCTGTTTCAACGCATGCGATGGTGAACTCGAAGCGGCGGGGTTCGACTCAGGCTTGCGCCAGGTATTGTTAACGGGTCCGCTTCCTCTTCCACGACCACGACCACGGCTACCTCTTCCGGTACCTCGCGCCCGACCGCGATAGTTGGGATCACGGGGCGTACTTGAGACATTCGCTTGGTTGGGCGTAGGGCGCGTGGATTCCCCACCACGTCCACGTCCTGCTGGTCCCGTCATGCCATCTCTCTGATTTTGAATGACGGCAAATGGGTTCGCAGGACCGGCCATCTTGCCGCGAACAGCAGGGGGACCGTGGACGCAGCCGAGTTAATCCCTCCAAAGTATATCCAACGCGTCGACTTGTTGTAAGATAATTGTTGAAAGACGGTATCACGAAGATGGGAGATCGACAGATGATTTGAGACTAGAATCGCTGGCCGCCGGGAATCGTTGGCAAAAGCGTGACGAAAGAGTTAGCTCGCATGATCTTCAAGAATGAATTCCCCATGGTGGTAGGGCGACTGCGAAAGAACGACGAGCGAGGGAAAAAGGAAGGACAAAGAGACGCTGGGAAGTTCATGACGAGACAGGCGACGCGCAAGCATTAGACGAGAATAGCGTAGTACCTTCAGACGCGAGTATCAGTGGTTGTGACGTGCAAGCCGTCAGAATAGAGCTGTTCCAATGCGAGGACTGAGGAATCCAAAGATCGAGATCGAAGTGGGAGCTGGTTTGATCAAATCGATGCGGCGTGGGGGAGGATGATAGGGGACCTCCGTCAGGGAAAAGTCGCAAGCACAACCACAGCAGGAGACTTCTCGGAGGAACGATCTGATAGGCAAGACAAGTTGGAGAGTTGCCAATTCGTCTAACTCGCTCGATGTCGCAAAACACTAAGACGGGGTATGGCTTTGTCTTTGTCCGATCAGTAAGTCGCGCGAAGCTCGGTCAGCGGACCTGCGTCAAGGCGGGCATCCTGCCGCCTCAACCGCTAGCCGCGCGTCTACCTCGATGACCAAGTCCTATGGATTCCCCAAATGACCTCCATGAGATGAGAGCTCAGCTTGCAATATTCACCAGGTTTTCAGCCTACTTTGGTTTATAAACCTTACGAATTCCCCCTTAAGTGTACTTAAATCAGGTAATGGGCATAAATTGCTTTTGTGAAGGAAAATAAAAACCTAGAATTGACCCTCAAATACAAAAAACAAAAAAACACTGCGGCTCTAATTCGGCCGTTCGCTGGAAAACAAACCAACTCGCACCCCGGGCTCCAGGAGGATTGGACTTAAACAGTCCACCCAAGCGCCTTCGCTTCCCAAAGTCTATAGCTAAAAAAAACAAAAACATAAACAAGACTTGCACACCATACATCCATTCCAAGGCGCCATTTCCATCAACATGAATTTCTTTTTCCAAATAAAGGAGGAACATTAAAGCAGATCAAGCAAAAACATAGATGGCGAAAGTATATATAGCCAAAAATATAGATAACAGAAACGAAAAGAAAAATAAATAAATAAATAGAGAAAATAAGAGAGAAAAGACGCGTGAAGGCCATACATATCCTAAGGCGGCTGAAACCATCATTCACGCTGGCGAGTTTGACGAGGGGTAATATTCTATCAAGCATTCGTACAAATCATGAATATCATTCAAGAAGGAGCGGACACTTGCTCCGACTTGCAGACCCGATGACCGACTATACCGTTGTGGTATGGTGAGAGGTCATCATGTTTTGGTGGCCGAGGGACCCAGTGCGAAAGGCTTTGTGGCTAATGGGCTCGGGAAGGCCATGAGGTTGGATGTCCTGCGCATGAGGTGATGGAACAGGCATCTGATATGACATGGGCGACTGAGAAATTGTCTGGGTTGGGCCAGTGCCGTACTCCAATGGGTTGTAGACATTCTGTCGGAAAGAGGGGTTCCAAGAATCAAAGTGACTGACGGAGTGTTGCATTGGCATCGCTGTCGGACGGTGTTGGGAAAGCTCCCCGGCAGTGGAGGCGGAGAATGGCGCCTGTGTCATGTATTCAAAGGAGCCAGTCGTCTCATTTGGACTCACGAGGGCTGAGGTCACGGGAGTCTTCAACATGGCGTGTGGGGAATAGTCGTCAGTGTAATCGGGAGCTGCGGAGTAGTATGGACGGTCGGCTCTAGATTGTTCACCAAAACTAAGGGAATCGGGGAGGGGAAAGAGTTGTTCTCTATCGCTGCTCAAATGCATGGAGCGACCAGGAATGGGCATGTCAACTGAGGTGAATGAGGACGCTTGTTGAGCGGATGTGGAAGGAGGCAAGAAACTCTCTTCAGGGTCTTCGATTTCCTCCGGCTCAACTTTTTGCTCGGGTTCGCTGACAGAATCGGAATCTTTGTCTCCCTTCTGGTTTGCGTCTCGGTTGACGACATACACCATGGTGTTCGAATCTTGTGAAGTATAAGCTACTGCTCATAAAAAAGATCGCAAGTGAATACATACCAACTTCACCTCGCTCGAATCGCTCCTCCATTCGTCGCACTTTGAAAATCTCGTCGAGGACTTCGATCTTAGATGTGGGTCTCAGTTGTCTCTTTGAGTCATGGGCAACCTCCTGCAACTTTTCGGGGGTGATGTTGAAGCGTCCGAGCTTGCGGACAATGTGAATCAAAAGCTTGATGCGTTCTTTGAAATGTCAGTGTTTGAGAATTATGATAGATAGAAGGAACACTTACGTTCTTTGCGGAGATGATCGGGTTCCTTGTGGACGACCCCAGCAGGCCACCACTCAGGCTTGGTCTTTTCCGGGTCACCTTTTTCACCAGACGCAGCGCCGGCGCGAGGCTTACCCCCATTGTAGGGATGCTTAACTTGCTTCCGGGGCTCAATGAACTTAATGAAAGCTTTCGCGATCTGTCGACAGTTGAGTTGTTGGAAGTGCTTCAAAGCATTCTCATAATATTCAAGGACCTTTTCGGTATCTCCGACCTCCAGCCCAACCATGTTGGTTGTGGAGTAAGGAGGTACTTCCTCGACAGACTCGGCGTAGTGGTCAGCATAGTGCATATCAAGACCAGGGTCCTGGATCGATGCCTTGCGTCGCTTGACGTGGTGAGAGAGTTCATCTGGGTGAGCATAACCATACGCCGATGGACTGACACCGGAGAATCCTGTCAAAGGGCTGTCAATATACAATGCCTTCATGTAAAAGGGCACTAAAAAGTCACTTACTGCGGATGAGAGGCTTGTGGTATCCAATCTTGGTTCCAAGGATCTCCAAGAACTTTTCGCGTACATCGGAAGTGAAGACAGTACCATTTTGCTCCCGGATAGAAGGTGACTCAGACACCTTGAGCTTGCCCATGTTGTCCAAGTAGATCATAGCGTAGTGAGTAAATGGGAGGTTGACAGATGTGCGCAAGGGCATACCCATGGGCTAGATAATCCTCCGAATCAGCTTATGTAGTTGTCATAGCTGACCTTGCATCACTTACGGGTGCATTTTCCCAACCGACACAGTCCTCTTGCATAGAGGAGGAGGGTCTTTTGACAGCCCCCGTCGTGGAGACAGAAGCACTAACAACCATGGTGACTTTAGGGCTTCGAAAATAAATGCGGAAGAAAACTAAGAGATTCAAGTAAAGGTCCGCACTTAATGTCGTTTACTAAAGGCAGATGGGTAGATCGGATGTGTTGAAGAGCATGAGAGAAGTTTCCGCAGTGAGATCGATGGTGGCGCGGACCGAGTCGGCAATTTGTACTCGCAGGTAGAGGGATAGAACAAATTGATATTTGCGGAAGACTAAAGTCTAGATCAAACCGTCCGGGAAGGTCGATTGTTCTGAGCTGCAAATCTCCAAGTCTGGTAATGATGGCTGAGCGCCAACGGCTAATAGTCAGCTTCCTGTCCTTGTCCTTGGGAGAGTGCAGACGGCAACCCTTGACTGTGAGAACCAGTCCGGGAACAATACCACTGAGAAAAGTGGTGGTGGGGGGATGGAAACGCCGGCCATAAAGTTAGGGATCCCAGCAATGCTGTGCGGTTTCCCAATAACGAACGGCATGCTCAAGTCCATCGAGTCCATCCATGTCTTTCAAACCAACGCGGGGGAACCAATTTACTCACCGGAAGCGGTAGCAGGCGAGGGACAGTCCCTTAACAACGGCAATCACAGGCAACGAGAAATGTTCTGAGGCAGTCAAGTGGCTGCACGAGAAGCTGTTGGTAACCGTTTCCAGTACACAAGTATAACAAGCGTACTTCTTTGTTGCGCCGGGTACGATGAGGTAAACGGGAGAGGGGATGGTGACACGAACGGTTGAAATAGAGCAAGATGACAAGACCAACCCAATCTCTTGTGTAAAAGAAGAACGAATGAGGAACAGGAAGACCTGAAAAGACTTGTTGGTGGTTGGATGATAAAGGAGGAGGGAAACTGTCCAACAGGGAGGACGGTCGAGAGGGCTTTATATTATAAAGAAAGGAGAGAGACACTGGACTTTTTTTTTCTCAAGTGCTTTTGTTCTCTGCAAGATAGAATAATGATTGATCGAGATTCAATCTGCGCAAAAGCAAAAGAACCATTCTCTCCACATCCTGGCAGCGGCCCCTCCTTGGATGAATGAATGGCATCGAACCCCCCGATTTGGAATCGGATGTCCCTGGCCAGGTGAGCGATTCCGCCGTCATGGATCATCCTGGCAGAGCATCAAAAATTAAATAAAATTAAAATTATAAAATAAAAATAAATTACAAAAAAAAAAAAAAAAAAAGGAAAAATTAAAAATAAGATAAAACGCGAAACACGACAAGGGGACTAGAAATTACACCGGTTGCAGGTCTGCAAAAGGACATGCAGTAGGGCGATATTTGGGGAGAGGGGGGCAGGAGAGCAAAAGAATTTGATTTGATTTTATTAATTATTATATTATTTTATTTTTCTTGATTAATTATTTAATTAAATCAGGATATAATTATTTATTTTATTTTTCTGACGTCCTCGTCTTTTTTTTTTTTAGTTTCTAATTTTTTATTTTATTTTATTTTGCTATTTGCAGATCGTGAACCAGCTGAAGTGGCGTATTGATAGTAATTTGATCCCCACAGCCCAAGATTCTGGAGCCGGTACTTTACCATGATAAGGAATAGATTAAAGAATTCTGAATTTATTTTATCTTATAATATTTTTCACCTAGATATGTGTTTTATTTTTATTTTAACAATATAGTATCAAGACGAAAGGATGTATTCCAGCACAATCCCTCAACAAAAGGACGAGACTAGTCCAGCGTTATCGAGTCGCTAGTTAGTTTAGTTTAGCTTGCCCATCTACCGCCACTGAGCGCCAGGGATGGCGTCTCCGGGGGACACTTTTAGGGTACTTTGGCACCTGGCTCGGGCGGGTACCATTGGTGGTCAACCGCCTGTCAGCAAGAGAACGGGTTTGTCTTGAGTGTTTGAGACCACGAAATAAAACACCCCCCAAATCGTCTCCAGTTATCACCGGTATCAAAGTAGAAGAATATTTGTTTCCAAATCAAACACCAAACACATTTATCTTGCTTGTACAGTACACTCCCTTAAATCCTGTAATATCCCAATCGAGACATCTCTTCTCCCAACTAGTTGGGTTAGTCGCCATGCTATCTGCCTAGAGTACCTTTTCTTTGGTTCCTGGGCCGCTAGCGAGTCACAGATCAGCTGGGCTCGGGGACACTGGGGAAAATGCCACCAGGCACGCTATATATATAAAGTACCTTTTTTTTTTTTTTTTTTTTTAAACGAGACAATGTAATACTGAGTCCACTTAGTCATCTCATTCTCCCCTCCATATTTTGTACGACCATTACCCGAGTTTATGTTTTTAACAGCCAAAGATAGGCATACAATATAACAACACCAACAACAATAACAATAACACACAAAAAACCAAAGAAAAAAAGAAAAAAGAAGTTTAGAGACCCAATCGATCCGAAACAATTCTTTCCCCAAGATGGCTTGCAGTTCTGTCCCACTCGACGCGAGGAACTCTCAAAAAGACAAGTAATTAACGACTACCCTCGAGATCACGCACAGGCCGCATATCGTCAAGCCCCGAGCTTGGAGTCGTTTCCCTAAATATCCTAGTACTGTACGCTTGGACCAAAGTATGGAGCACGGTCACCTGTCAAAAGTACCGTTTTTATTATATTTTTTTTCCCTTAATTTTTTTTTTAATGTATACCTAAGTGTCAACAAGGCTATTATTCTGGAGAAAGGGATAATTAGTTGCACATTTTCCTTGATAAGCAGATTACTTCAGAACCAAAGATATCAGACTTGGTACCAGGTACCCGCTTTGTCTCCCAACCTGCCCTAATTGATGGAGTAGCTGTAACCTAGGAATGCCCGTACATATACATAGCACACGGAGTCGCCGCCACGACGCCGCCATCGTTCACCTGACTCAGCATGAAGCACTCCATCATACATGCATACTGTACAGAGTACATCGTGTACGTAAGTCGATTCATGTGCATGCTTCCTTTATTATTACTATTATTACATAGACTTTGTCCCCCCCAGTTACCTGTAGGTGGCTACAAATTATAAGCGACGTTGGCGCTGAATAATCACGATAAAGAAAACGAGAATTATGTCCACAAAGATCGGCACAATAATAATATTACGGCCTTTTATCTATTATTATTTAACATCTATTCTGTAGAGCCAACCCAGATCGAGCCAATAAAGGCAGCAAAGATAATAAGAATAATAGCCAAAGTACTGCACTAACTGGGGAATAATTGCGAACAAGCGAGTAAAATTACGATGGACGAGGGGGAGAGAGACAGAGAGAGAGAGAGAAAGAAACAAAGAGGGGAGGGAAAAAGGGAGGAGGATCAGAGCGGATCTCAAAGGATGTGCCCCGGAGCTAGTTCCAGCCCGCTAAGGCACCAATGAGGAGCTGGAGAAGCTCCCAGGCGCTGGATGATCATCCAACCGTAGGAACGACCGGCTGAGGAGGCTTGTGCATGGCCCAAATCACTGGAATGGTTGTATAAGTGAGGCTGGGCTGGAAGGTTTTGTTCGTATCTTCGGAGATGTAAAAGGGATATTCTCCGTTAAGTGGCTAAGTTGGGTAGCTTATACGTTTTCAATGTCTGGTCGAATTCTAATATGTCGTCTGTGGTGTCAGTGTACTACTACTAATCGACAGGCAGAAGAGAAAAAAAGAAAACCAAACGATGACGATTAAAAGCGGTTAAGGGGGATAACATTTGTCGGGGAAAAAAAACTGTTTGGCTGTGTGGCATTGGCATCTCATTTCTTTTTCTTTCTTTTTTTTTTAACTAGGGTTTTATTTTTATTTTCCCTGTTCTGTCGTAACGGACAACCAGGGCCCTAGTCCTCCGTCCCGCCGCTAAGGTCGAATAGCTCGGAGTACTAAATCCATCAGTTATAGTTGTAAGGGTGTGCTTTCGCCAACTTATCTGAGGCAAAAGCGATCAATAGGTTCTCCTTGATCCGAGTTGATAATCTTCCTTTCGATCCAAAGCGGCGTTCGTGTCAGGAATAGACTTAGTTCCTTTTCATCCTTTGATATGGAGGAACAAAGTTTGGCTTGGATCCCCCCCTAGCAACTTAAAGACTGTGCCCGTACCTGGGAACTGGAAATGGCCAGGAGAGATTAGAGGCCCCGGCGTTGTTCCAATCGTTGCTTCAGGTTTAGATCGGGTCCCGACAAAGAGGTAAGTGTGAGCCAATGCCCTAGTGTTAGGAGTTATTTGTCATGGCAGATTTACCGTGCACTGCCCTATGTATCCATCAGTGGAAGAGATGGCGTTTCCGATGATAGTATATTCGGTACTTCTACTGTAAGTACACTGCTACAACTGACACTGACTAACTTGATTACATTACGTACCTACTACCAAAGCCCCTCCTCTCGCTACGCGATACAACAAAGAGAATGGGTCACCCTCGGTTACATTGCCCTAATCTTGTCGCAAAAATACTATTTCGTAACTACTACGTCAAACACACTGTTTGCTACCTATCCAGCTGCATAGGGCCCTAGACAAGAATCTCCCCTGTTCATTTGCCGCTGTCGGGGCCAATATGGATCAAACAAGATCCCAATCTCTTGATCTCATGCAAGCAAACGCGAGGCATACTCCCCTGACGGCTCTTCCGGAGGCAAACATGTCCTGCCCCCCCTCCCTCCAATGACCCAAAAATAGGGTAAGCCATGCCGTAAATATCTCCGAGGGAGGGGGAGGGGGCGGGCTGATGATGATCATAAAAAAACCCGAATCTTTGGTCCCCGTAGATAAGATATATTGCCCAGGAGTGTCAGATTCAGCGCCTACCACGAAATCAGTATAGCCCTATCCCAGAGGAAGGGCCATGGGATTCAATGAATACGAGTACATTTTCTCCATTGGGACGAATACCCACTTTTCAATCAACTTGCCTGTCAGAATCTCTTGGCCAAGACATCCCGAATTCTTGGGTTTGTTCAACTTCGCCCCTCTTCCAATGCCACCTTCCACTTCTCTCATGGTCCCCAACAATTGGTAGGCGTCGGATCAGTGTTTGCCGGGTCTCTTTGTTCCTACTGGTCAAAATCCTCCCCTGACCTGGTGACCAGATGAAAATCTCACCCCCCCCCCCCCCCCCCCTGCCCATATCCAAAACCATGGACCGACAATCATTTTGACGTAAACAGGGTCATCGGTTAGGGGGGGAGGGATAGGGAGATGGGGGAAGGATGTCCTAAGTCTAGACCGTTTTTCTTCAAGAATCTTTAATTTTGCCCCAAATGTCGGTCGGTTATGACGTGCACAGCCAACGTGCTGTTGTTGTTTTTAAATTTTTTTTGTACAACAAAGTTTAGAATTTTCTTGAGCGTGGTCTCTTTTCTTCGCAACGTGGCAAGCAGAGTTGTAGTACATGCGCGCGTACATATACCTACATAAAGCCACCGAAGATTCTTGCATTGAACGGTGTGTGATTCGAAGGATGGGAGCTTCCAAGGAGGACTCTCATCTTCACCGCCACGATATCAGGATCAGTCAGCAGCTCGGTCAGTGTCCGCGCTTGAGGCGGGCATAGATGGATTTTGAACTCCAGACTTAGTTACATGACGAGAGAGGTAAGGGTGAGCTACTAGCGCCGAAATATTGGCATTATGTGCCTATGACAGCTGGTCATTGCGTGTGTCCTCTGGTAATTATTCGCATAAATTACCCAGCACAATTACCGCCTTTCCCGGGGGATATATTTAGTTGGGCGCAATTAATATGAAAAGGTTCCTCCTCTCCCCACCTCCCCCCATCAGAGAGACACCCCCCTCAATGCTGCGAGAGCCGCTAACCCTAAGAAACAAAATTTTGGGATATGATCATATCTGCAGGCTGTTGAAAAAGGAAATCGTCACCCAGAAACAGTGTCCCTGAAATTCGCCGGACGGGAAATTAGGGCGGTTGTGACGACACCGAGGATGATGACGGGGGGAGATGGAGGGGCATGTGCCATACCCGAGGAAATTAAACATACCCGTTAAGGCTGTTGATTGGGGGGTTCAGGTGTCGGATATGGCTCAGGACGGACTCTAGTTCTTCACTACGCAACTAGCTGGGTGCTAAAACTCGCTGTGCCTCGTAGTCGGGACCACCTTGTCCCAAAGCGGGATACTGAGCCCTAAATTAAGAGCAACGTAGTCTCCATCCTCGACCGCCCCATTTATTGGGATTTTTATTTTTCATCGTATCCTCTCACAGAAAAACACGGGAGTTAGTTTATCAGATCAGTTACCCGTCATGGTAAAAGCATTGATTTATGATGATAAGCGAACCCGCCCTTACCCTCCTGTCATGGAATGATATGACATGATTAACTACTCTGATGGGGATCCAGGGGACGGGTTCATGGAGCTGTAGCCGGGAGGAACTCTAACCCCCATTAATCCGGCCTCTAGGCCCACCACGAGCCCTTCCGGTGGTATTTTGGCCGAGGACCGTGTTCCCCCTCTTTGAGAAGTGGGCTTGAGTTCCAAGATGGCATCATGGAAGAGGGAAAGTTCCGATCGATTTCAGAATTATCGAGGCCCTCGCGATATTCGGGAATGATTTCCTTGATACGAATGGACCAGCTACAAAAGGATTCTTTGGCAGGGACAGTAACTCCGCGGCGAGGGCCGCGAGGATACACACGTTTCTAGCGGTCTCATGACGATGCAATGCACGACAGCCATGCAGGTCCGAGCATCAAGTGCGGCCGCATCGAAGAAGTATTATTGATGTGAAACTCCCCAAGAACTAATGGTACTTTATCCGATATAGACGGTGACACTCGGAGATAATTTTGGAGAAATGTCCCAGAAAGGCAGGTGGCAGTTTCCTGTCAGAAATCTTGAATTGGGGGGATAAAAGAAGGGGGTGTGGTAATTAATTAGGTCTAATTATTAATATTAATGTTTATTATTTATTATTTATTATTTATCATTTATCATTTTTTGTGTTTTGGGGGAGGGGAAATCATACATCCAATTAAAATAATAATTACACTAGTGGCGGGTCTAGCCCATTGACCCATAAAACCCACTCAAAACTACTGGTAACTTTATGGGGCGCGGCCCGCGGAGGGCGGACCGAACGTCCCCAACGCTTGTCATGAAAAGCAAAATGACAAGATCGCCTGTCACTCCCCTGTCAGTCCAAGTTCCAGACCCCACTGGGCGCCTCATGACAGATATCGATTAACTCTTGTTCCTGAGATCGAGCTTGATCATTGGCCGATGACCTTAAATCGGTCCCAGGAATTTAAGAATCGATCGCAGGTGTTAGTCTCCATGTTCGTTTATGCGTCGCGGAAGGTTCCGGCGCCCTGGCTGACCACAAAGTACCGATATGCTGCTCCCGCACCTCTTCCTCTTCCTCATCCTTCTGTCTACTCTGTAACATCATCCTGCTTTTTAGCTCTTCTGGGGAAGATGACAGGGGGGCCTGGAACAAGGCACCGAGTGCCAGGTAGATGGGATGGGATCCTTGCCCTTTGGCAAATGATGGAAGTATTCTCCTACATGCGATGATACCTTTTGCTATGTCCTGGAGGTCATTTGCCTTCTCCACGTCAGCCAACAACGGGAGTCATGACAAATACTCCTTAAGTGGTTGATGGCACCTTAAATTTGAAGTACCCTTGCAGTTTGCATGGATCAGGGTCTCTTGTTGGGTTATATTTAGCTTCCCGTGACTGGTGTCTATAGCTTATTATCATGACATTGGTGTGCGTGTGTATACATATACATATATATATATAAAGAGCTTCTATTTATTTTATTTATTTATTCATTCAGAATGAAAACGAAACAAAAATTAAAACATTGAGAAATAAAGATTGGTTTCTAACTAGGTTCTACTACCATTCTATCTAGTCAATCATTAAAGAGATATTTTCCCAGGTGCTTAAGGTACCTATAGATATCCTGGTATACCACTTCCTGGAGAATAAAATGAATCCTTCTAAGCCGAAACCACTGTTTCCCCTAATGCGCTAAGCGACCGGAGAGTGTCCGACAAAAGGTATCTGTCAGCATTTGGATTCAATAGTGAAGAGTTGATAGATTCTCTGTCCTTGATCGGCTGGCCCCATCTCCCGACCGGGCCGAGCCTCTGCAGAGGCCATGCACGTAAATTGGAAAAATTAAGTGTATGCTGTACAACCATACTACTGTGTGTGTGGGTGTATATGCGTGGAATCCAATGTGGGAATGTGATAGATGTCCAGGTAGGTTAGGTAAGTTATTCTCCGATGAGCTGATTCCGATGATTTGGAAGGTTGCAATAGTGGGTGGGGGTGAGGGCGGCGGCCCCCGATATTGAATATTGAATGTTAAGCATATGAATATATGAATATATCGAAACTCTGCAGAAGGAGATTTTGGCATGACAGAAAATGATCTGCAAATGCGTTTTTCTTCTGAAATAATAATAATAATAATAATAATTAGGGAGAGTAATTCTGGTAGGTTGCGGGTAACAACGGAAGCCCTCTCTGAACCATGGAACCGTCCATATAGTCACGCAAACTATATCTGTACCTAACGATCCCTCGAACCAGACTTTCCATCCATTAAAAGAGGGGTGGATTGGAGAGGCTAAGGCATGTCACAGAGAGTAACATCAACATAAAAAATAACAATAATAGTGGAATAATGATAATAGTCAATTATGATGATTAAGATTAGTATCATCATCCTTCTCATCCTCTTGAATCCTTTTGCAATATCAGTTCCTTGATTTTTCCCGACCGAATGTGGGAACCTCAATATCAGAGATGGTAGACGAGTCAGTATATCATCTGTATGGGACGCTTTCTCCCTTCCGTCACTGCGTGGATAGTGGGCCGATTAGGTTCAATCGCGACCGCTGCAAGTCACCATCTGCATTGGTGGTTGGAGCTGGGTGATTACCTCCCATGTGTTGGCAGTGGGACAAAGCTCCTCTTCCGAGTAGCAATAATTTGTACTGTTTTTCTATCTATCTACCTATCCACCCCCCACGGACATCATCCGGCGATTTACTCCTCAAAAAAGACCCCTCTGTCAGAGTGGATATGAACGGCTAAACTATTCCAGAGAAGAAGAAAAAGAGAGAGAAAACGCCATCGGATCGCCCAATCTGCAGTCGTGCATTGGCGCCAAACTTATCTGACTCGCACCATCCCTGTCCGGCCAGTGACCGTGGTGAGTCTTTCCGGGTTGTGGATCTCATCATGCAGCCTCGTAGGTAGTCCTAGAAGATGGCGCATCTGATTTGCGTTTGAGTCGTGGATTTGACTCCCAGCTGTCTGGAGGGGGGAGGACATTTGGCTGGCTGGAGCCGATTATTGGTCCCGATCGGATTATACTCAACAGGGATGATCCATGTTGTCGGATGTTGGGGGAAAAAACTGGAACGGTTTTATGAGAGTTGATCTTTCTGATATCAGAATGTACTTTTATTCCTAGCGAGTCAAGTGCCTTCCTTTCTTTTCTGGTTCGTTCTTGTCTCTTTCCGCTGGCGAACTATCTCTTTGGCCCTTGCATCGCGGAGTCTTCCCCCCCGTTCCATCCTCATGCTGCTCGCTTACGTGCACTTACCTTAACTTACTGGTCCTTCGCTTTTGCGCTTTGTTCTCAGTTCGGGGCCTTTTCCACGAGATTGCGGCCGCCCCCTGTCTCAATCAAGAATGTAAACACGGAAGGGTGCATAGTTCATCATGGAGATCGCACGGGGTGTTCCTTGTACGGAATAGAGAGTCAATATCCCCGTGTAGATATAATGAACACATAACATTGTATATTGGTATACCTCTATCTGGGTACCTTTATTTACCTACCTCCTACTTCTCTTCATCCAGGGCCTTAACTCAGGGCATTTACTATCTACGTAGCTAAAACATGACCTTCTCAGGGGTTTACTTTCTCTATGACCATTCTCGGCGTATCAATAGTAGGCAGTCAATTCAATTGAAACATGGAACCAAGGAAACAGAAGAAGATTCTGCAGGCCGGTTTCTGCACCTGATTGCGGATCCGGAAATGGGACCTCCCCCACCAAAATGACACGACATTGACAGGTCAACGATTAACGCCCTGGTAGCGAGTCGCTCATACTGTGTTTCAGGATTATCTGTCATTGTCTCCACGACTGATTATCATCGCGATCTGATCAGGTTCGGGAGAAAAATAAAATAAAAATAAAAAGGGAGAGGAGAGGGTCCATGATCCACAGACGGGGTTGGATTCCCGGATTTCCAAAGTCCCATGCAGAACAAGAAGGTTCGGGACAAGGTCCCTGACGATACATTGACCAAGAAAGAAAAAAGTGGTTGAGTACAGAAGGAGATGAGTGGGAACGGAGATATTGCTCAACTAGGAAATACCTACGTTCAGCTGTGGTCCAACCCTGTTGAACATCATGAAAATCGATAGTTCGCAGTAGAGGCAGATGAAGAAGAGGAATCGTCATCCGGGATAGGCATGCACTGCGGTTGAGTTAGAACAAGCTCTTCATGACGATATTGAACTTTGTTCGATGCTATTCAGATTTCATCAACCAATTCATCCCCCCCCCCCTGCACGGCCACTCAGCCACGGATCTGCCTGCTTGGAAGGGAAGTTAATCTGGGTTGATTTTTATTTTCGGTCTCATCGTGGCGGCACATGCATTATCCTTGTCTTTCATGGAGAGGATCCACGGCGAGGCCCGTTGTGCGGCTGGACAAATGGATTGGATTGGAGCCAGCTGGCCAGTCTCCATGAAACTACTGTCGGTCCATGTGGAGGAGGAGAACTCCGATCGAGCAAGAAAAGTTGCTCTCATGATGTCCAGTCTTTGCTTTGATACTGCCAAAAACATGATGGATCAAATTGATGGAGAGACCCTCTTTTCCAAACGGCCTGAGCGTTATTTTCTCTCGCTTAATCTGTGTAGTGTGTGTAACATTATGCACATTAAGAACAATTAGGAATATTGGCTGTTTTCGATTGTCCTATAATCGAGGAACAATGGCAATGATCTGGGATGGAGAATATAGGGTTAGTCGCCTCGGGGGATATTTTGGTTTAAACAAGGAGGAAAAGGCAACCAACAACTGCCAGCCCTAAAAACGAGATTGATCTTGCCCCCCTCCTCCGGGGGTTTTTTTTTTTTTTTTTTTCTCCTACGCAAGAAATAACCTCCTGTCCATCGAACTGAGATCTCAAATTCCAAAAAAAAAAAAAACAAAACAAACCCTCCTCTATCCCGCCACTCAAATTCTAGCTAGACATCTCCGTCCCTCCCCAAGTCCCTCTGCACGACGCTTAAAACAGCCACGATGTGGATAAAACCTATCCACCTCCGATCCTCCAGCAAGTCGTAGATATCCAATCCTGGAGGGTTTTTGCCCCCTCGACCCGAAAACCAGGTTGTCCTGGACGGATCCATGCAAGATCGGTCTATCTATCGAGTCTTTATCTTATTTTAATTTTATTTCCCCCCCCCCTCCTCTCTGTCTCCAAGTTTCGAGTCTTTCTTAGGGAGAACTCGAACCGATTCGAACTTTTGAGTTGATGGGTTTGGATCCTCTTATTCGCTCTATTTTCCCCTCTCTCTCTTCTTTGCTTTTTCTTTCGGCGTTTCCGTTTCCGTTGAGGGTTTGACTTGCCGACCTAGGTAAATTACCTCAGGGTTAATGTATAGTTATTTAGTGTTGCTTCGGGTATATCTTTCCCTCCTTCGCCGTCGCCACGCGACTTGCCTTGTGGCTCGGCATTTGTGAATCAATGGCGATGACGAAATAATGTGATGCAAGGAGTTGAAAGCCTATTGTTCTTTTTTTGGGGTTGTTTCCCCTCCCCCAAGTTAGTTCACGATCTTACTTGCAAGGGACGAGGTTGAGTTCCCATCTTGCTTTGTCTTAAGGTTCTGTCCGTCCTCGATCTTCCCCATGGTTCGAGGATTGAAGAACTTTGTCGTCTTCAGCTGTTCACTTTCATGTAACCCGATGTGTTTTTTTTTTAATTTTTATTTTCTTGCGGGGGTTTGATCTTGAGTTCTTTTAACTCGGTGGCAGGGGATGATGATCGTCCTTTCTTACCTAATGATGAGTTTACTAACTTAACTATATCATTGTAATATAATTAATAATATTATTATTTACCATTGTTATTATTCTAAATATTCTTCTTATGTCATGAATCCAAAATAGTTAAACCACTTACTGCAAACAATCTCTCTGCTTTCCCCTCTCTTCGTGGCGTTGCATGGAAGGTGCAGAATGCGAATGCAAGACCCTCGTTTCTTTTCCACACCGCTACTATTGACACATCACATCCTCGTCTTCATTCGAAACATTTTAATTTCCACTCTTCAATTTTTCCCCCATTATGTGCAGCGTTTATCCTTCTAAATAATACTATGGATAGGCATGATAGCAAAATGGAGCATGGACAAGAGTTTCAAGATCATCACCAAAAAAAAAAAGTAACACCTGTACTTTTAGGCTGTTTTACCAGCAAACATATACAACAACACACTTACTTCACTCCGGAGAACCCAATCTCTCTCTCTCCCCTCCGAGCTACAAAGAAAGCTCGGATCGGCATCTCTGAGAAATGTCCATATGACCAGGGATCGATCCCGGTCCCTCCCTCGCCATGCGCACAGACTCACGATGGATTCAGGTGCCATCCATGAGCCTGAAATAGGTTCAACCAGGATGCAGTCATCCACAACGCCCCTGATCTAGACTGGAGGGGCTATCGGTTTTTTTTGCCCCTCCATCCGCTCATGCGTGTCACCGTACCGCAGGAGAGAAGCACATGGATTAATGCACAATGGCAGTTCCATCACTGTCAAGCAACCCAGCCTCTTTGACCAAGTCATAGAATTTGCCGCCACGCTGGATGAGCTCGGCAGGGGTGTCAAACTCAACCACCCGACCCTTATCCAGGACCACGATTCGATCAGAGTCGATGATCGTGTTGATGCGATGCGCAATTGTAATAATCGTGCGGTCATGGAAGGCGCTACTGCGCAGGGTGCGTTGAAGTAACGCATCAGTTTCCACGTCCACCGCCGCCTAAACGCTTTCGTTAGCAACCACTCATGTCAACGGAGAAATTCGGTGTGGCAACGGTGACTTACTGTCGCCTCATCCAGAACAAGGATGTTGCTAGGCGTTAATAATGCCCGCGCGAGAGAGACCAGCTGGCGTTGGCCTTGGCTAAGATTGGATCCTGTTGCAATGATATTTAGCCCCTGTCCCACACGAATTACGTAGCTACAACGAGGTAGGGATGAATGTTATCTTCTTACCTCCTTCCTGAACTCGGGCATCCAGCTGGCCATCCATCTGCGCCACGTGATCCTTCAGTCGTGCATGCTCTGGAAAATAACAAGTCAGTCAACTGCAACGCACTATCGGTCTGCAACGGTTGGCGCCCAACGTACCGAGAACACTCCACAGTTCTGTGTCGTCATGCACGTGTCGAGGGTCGAGGTTGTCGCGTACAGTCCCCTCGAACATAGCGGGATCCTGCGGAATAATTGCAAGACGGCCTCGTAGGTCAAATAAGCCAATGGTAGACACGTTCAAGCCGTCGATGCTAGATCATTCTAATATCAGTAATGTAACAATGACGGTACAATCACCTAAGGCACTCACCTAATGCTACCGGTATCAGGCTCGATAATGCGGAAAAGAGCTAGAGTAAGCGAGCTCTTCCCAGCACCCGTGCGACCAACAACGCCAATCTTCTCATGGGGTTTGATATCAAGATCGATATCCTTGAGCACAAGATCAAGACCCGGGCGATACCGTGTGCTATACTTCTTGAAGGACACGGCACCTTGCGCTGGCCACCCGATAGCTGGACGGTGCTTGAATATAACATCAGGGGCTTCACTGGGGAGGTTGGCGTACTCGAGCACACGCTCGACGGAAACGATATTTGTTTCAACCTCCACCGTCTGTCGCACGATCCAGTTCAGGGACTGTGTGATCTGAAGCGCGTACGACATAGCCAAACCGACCATTCCCGCAGTGGGACCGTTGCCGGATGCGACAGCACTGATGGAAAGCACCGCAGAGGCTAGGATAATGATAGAACCGATGAACTCAAGGCGAACAGCCAACCATCGGTTTGCGCTGATGGACGGGAAGTAAGCGCGCAGATTGGCATCCATACGCCACTCGTTCTCAAGGGTGAACCTGTCTTGTTGTTTGTAGGCGCGGATGGTAGAGATACCACCAAGGGACTCTTGGAAGTGTGCGTAAATTGGGCTCCGAGTAACACTATCCAGCCGTTTCAGCTCCCGCGATGTGCGCAGGTAATATTTCTGGTAGCTGAGATAGACGTAGCCCAATGGGATAATGACGATAATGAACGCAGGTGTCGAGGTAGAGATTACAATCATTGTGAAGATTGCCTTTGCGGAGTTGCCAAAAAGCATATTGAATACGCGAGCGAGGACCTCGTCGATGCGATAAATATCACTCGAGAATCGGTTGAGGATCCGTCCCGAAGGCGTAGTCTCGAAGAAGCTCATCGGGGAGCGGAAAATCGAGAATGCCATTCGCTCATGGAGCTTGCGAGAAGCTTCGATCGAGCAGAAGATCCAGAGAATGAGATTTTGAACGATAACAAGCAGGGATGATCCCAAACCAAGGGCCAGGTAGACTACAATAAACTTGCCAACTGGGGGTTTCTTTAGCACTTCGCTCATTTCTGACCAGTGCTTAAGCCAGTAACCCGCGAGAACTTGGGCAGTCTGCGAACCCAACAAGGCCAACATGTAGAATCCGACCGCGACGATATTACTGTCTTTGGCGTACTCAAGATAGACGCTCCATTTGACCTTACCCTGTTCCGAGGTTTCCTGGGTTTGCTTGCTCTTCAATGCATTTTCTTCATCTCCAAGTTTGCGTCTAGGACCTTGCCAGCTTGCGGTGCTAGCACGTCGTAGAGTGACCGTGCTTGCTCGTCGTTGGGCGCCAGTGCGAATGGGAAGAAGTGACCCGATCTCTTGTTCAGCCGCCTCGGTGTCCGACACATCGGAATCATTCTCAATCACGGTAGCCGAGCCAGAGCTTTGAGGACTAGCAAGACTACTATCGTTTCCCTCATCATCAGATTCGTTCATGGTCGAACGGATGAGGTTGGCCACCTCGCCTTTCATAGCCATTAGCTGTTCATATGTACCCTTTTCTATCAGAGTCTTGTTTCGGAGCAGGCCAATGAAATCAGCCTCCTTCAGGACAGGAATGGCGTTCGTGGCGAGAATTCTTGTTTTGCTGTTGAGAAGTCCGTCCTTTCCAAGGACTCGGTTAATAAGATGCCTACCAACATGCTGATCAACGGCAGACAAAACGTCGTCAAGGAGATAGATGTCAGCGCGAGCATAGACAGCTCTGGCTAATGTCAGGCGAGCCTTTTGTCCTCCAGAGAGTGAAATACCTCTCTCGCCGACTTCGGTCTGATCACCATCGGGAAGGTTCTTGAAGTCATCAAGTAATGCACATGCTTCCACCGTCAGATCGTAGAATTGTGGGTCCCATCTATGACCGAACACGATGTTTTCTCGGACGCTGGCGTTCATTACCCACGACTGCTGGGCAACGTAAGCGATGCGGCCTCGGACGACGACTTCACCGTCGGTTCTCCAAAGATCACCCAAAAGAGCCTGGAGCAAGGACGACTTGCCCGCACCGACACGGCCAACAATGCAGCTGAGTTCACCTTTTCGGGCACTGAAATCAATGTTCTCCACAGCGTGAGAACCGTCATATCTATTCCAGGTAAATGAGGCATCACGAATGCGAACAGACTCATCCCCAACATGGGTCACTGGATCTTCGTGCTTGACAGCGTTGGTCTGCAATTCTTCGGCACTAAAATATTCTGTCAAGCGATTCACAGCTACCGAGGCTTCGATGACAGAGGTGATGACCATAGGCAGAACCGAAAGCGGGAAGGTAAGCAAGTTGAAAAGCGTCAAGGCGGGAAACACGACGCTTGTGGTCAGTGGCCGAGGATCGGTGAGGGCGAAAACAGTAAAAGTCGAGCACGAGACGAGGAATGGTGTTGACTGCCAAGTAAAGTTGGCGACAGACTGTGTAGCCCCGATCTTGCGCAGCGTGTTCAATTCCAGGTCATTACGAATATGGCTAAGCTTGTTCATGAACGCGGTGTTCCAGGCATATAGCTTAATGCTCTTGATATTGTTCAAGATCTCGGTCATGAGCCGAGATCTCGCGTCCTTATTCTTCATTTGGACCAGTTGCAGCTTCTTCATCATCCGGGCGATCACGCCATTCAGCGGGATCATCAAGATCATAACGGCAATACCGGCAAACATGCTCACTCCAACCAGCTGGTAGAGCGACAACATGCATAGAGTAATTTGGAACGGCGCGGACCAGAGCTGCATACCAAACTGAGTGAGATCAGCCAGTCGCTGTTGGTCCACGGCCATATGATTGACGATATCACCAGTGGTTTTGGAAGCACGGCCCTCGCTTGAGAGGCGTAAAGACTTCGCATAAATCATAGCAGTCAGGGCCGATTTCACACGCATGCCGGTGTCAAAGGCTCTCTGGAAGTATTGGTGAAGGCACATTGTCTGAGTAACAGAAACCAAGAACATCGCAAGAGCGATCGCAACACCTCGGACAACCGGCTGAGGCTCAGCAGTTTCGTACGACTTGACAAAGTCAATCAGGATTCGCAAAAGCTGAGGCTGAATGAAAGCAAGAATATCGCTTCCGCATTTGATGATGGCTCCACGAAGGTATGGGGTACCGAAAGACTTGAATAAAGCCATCCACAACGATGGTTTCTTCTTCTTCAGTTCTTCCTCCCATTTTTCTTGCAGGGCATTGCCCGTGACGCTTGTCGTATCCCGATGGCGAAGATTCCACAGGTCGTCTTGCGTAAGATAATTCTTGTATCCAAACTTCATCATGGGAGTCATCCAGCCGAAAGTGAGGACAGAAAATATGTCTGCGTACTGGTAGGGACACTCGTCTTCGTCACCAAGAGCGTCATAGGCGCTCTGCTTTTTGGGAACAAAGTATTCCAATACAAACTCGACAAGTGCCAATCCCAGACTAACATTGAAGCAAACGAAATAGGGCAGTTGGTCCTTGTAGGCTTGTTGAGCAACCAACGATCGCAGTTTGATTCCATACGCGATGATGAAGAAAACCCAATAGAACAATACCACCCCGTTGGGTTGTCTACTGCGCCAGTGTTCATAGTATTGTACCGCAAAAATTACACCGAGCGAGAGAAAAACGGTTACCGAACTCCAAAAGCGGAAATCGGCGAACCAGGTCTTTGAATATGATTCGGCTTGGATCGCGGCTTGGAGGGCGGTGGTGAAGATTAAAGCGGCCAGAACACTCTAGAGAGCAAAGTTTTGTTTCAGTCAGTCACCGAACCACGAGTGGGTAGAATCCAAATTCCGGACTCACCAGTTTTGCATAAAAGTGCCAATTCTTCGAGACGGGTTGAGGAATGCGCTTCTTAAGCAGGAGCCAGAGAGCACCGGCTCCGAAGAGAATGCCCCATGCTGCAACCACGGCGACCCCAAGATCCAAAAAACACGGGGTCAGATCGTATCGTAGTCTGCTGACAGGACCCCAGCCTTCAACATCTCTGCAGAAGGGGTGAAGCTGGGGAGATTGGAATGCTGGGCTTGGAGTTGGCGACACCGGCGACCCAGAGTCTCCTAGGACCACCTGGGAGTTGCCATCAAACATCTTTAACCTCAGCCTCAGAATCCCCGGTAGTGGCGATCCATATAGCGAGAATAGAAAGGAAGAGAAGAGAGTCTGAAGGTAGGAACGTTGGAGGGAAACGTGCGGCGAAAGCGTGGTTCGTAGTGAGCTGATTACTAAAGCCTCCGCAGGATCATTGGTGTCTCGGACTTTGTCACGATGTTATTACCGACGATTTGGATTAATAATACTAGGTATCTATTTGATTTTCATCGGAATATGATTATTATTGGACAAAGGGAGAAATCTCCTTCTTAAATTAAATCTTCTAGTCATCTCCACCATCCCCCCTCACTCTTCATGGAATGTTTGGTTCTGTATGATCCTTGCTGCTTCTTGAAACGGAAATTGTTCTTATCTGCTTATGACACAATGTCTGGTCTTGGCATTCTAGCCCGCTTGAGAAGTATTTCTTTGAATATATCACTCGATACACAGTATTTAATCTAATTACCTCCTGGAAGGTATCGACCTAAGTCACATACGATGGAATATAGTTCTCAATTTAATATACCTCTAGTTAAGACCAATATAAATCCTTCGACCAGGAGTCTGGGTTTCATTCGATCGCCAACGATAATGATGTAATAATCAATTGACTGACATCCTTCACGTGCCCAAGATAAGGTTAATTTGCGAGTATTGACAGGTCTATTGTTAGATTAGTTTACTACAGTAGATGTTTATCTTTTGTATCAACAAACCTACCTCGTAGCCTACCTACTTTGGCATCTAACGTGCCTGTTTAACTGTTCTCTGCTCGGTTTGTCTTCCTCCCTTTCTTTTTGGGTCTTCGATACCCTTATATAATACCCCAGCTCTGATTGGAGGAGGCATCATCGCATCAAGATGGTCTAGACCGGTTATGTGACTCACTATTTCTGCGTGGCTGGCAGGGCTGATTGGAAGAAAATCATTATTATTACTGTTATTGTTTTTATTGGTGGTAAAGCTGGAAATAACACGCTACATTGAGACCCCGTAAAGAAAAATATATATCTACTTGCTAGTACTCCGCTGTAAGCAAGAGATGACACAACAGCAATGAGTCATGATGGTGACGAGCGGATGAGGTTTCCGGTCTCACTTGTTAAAAATACACAGACAACAACAATAATATAATAATAATGCTGCAAGAATAAAAGTCTAGATTCGAATGTGAAATCCTGGAAATTGTATTGAGGTACCTGAGAAGACAAGGCGGTGAGAAAGTCAGCGTGAATTTTGCCGGCGCCCCTCACGAATCTGATTCCCATACAACATCATCATCTACGATATCCGCCGCAATTGACCTCAGCATGGTCGCCGAAAACCCTGGTGTCGAGGAGTTGCTCAAGAAACCACTATATGGTAAGAAAACAAATTGATTCTTGAACCTCCTTGGTTTTCCCTCCATCTTCTGGCGACTCTAACGTGCATTTTGCATTAGTCTATGACCTTCCACAGGAGCTCCTCACCACATTAGCTACCAAAAACGACGGCCAATCGATTACCGTCGCCGAAGACAATCTCGAGGCTACACAGGAAAACCCCGATGATACGGCCCAAGAACTTGCGATTGCAACCTCCACTTCCTGTACCCTCTGTAAGGTCTCGTTCCTGAATGTGCAGGAGCATCGAAGCCATGTCCGCTCAGACCAACATCGCTATAACTTGAAAGCCCAGCTTCGCGGAAACCCCACCTTGGATGAAGTGGAGTTCAACAAGGCGATCGGAGAACTTGATGAATCTATCTCCGGATCGGAGTCTTCTTCTGGCGATGAGGAAGAAGACGGCGGACAATTGGTGGCATTGCTGAAAAGACAGGCCAAAATATCTCAAGTCGCTGAAGAGGCCGACGCGTTGCCAGACCGGAAGAAGAGCACCGGGAAACACCCGTTGTTCTGGTTCTCGAGTTCACTATTCCCCTCGAACACGTCCTTCGGAATTTATAGGGCTCTCTTCTCGAATATCGAACAAGACGAGCCAAGGCACCTGGTTGATACGCTACGGAAGAAGCAGCTTGTCCCTGTTAATGCTCCGAGAAAGGCTGGCCAGGGAGGTGGCGAAAAACCACCAGTGTCGACGAGCCCGCATATCTTCATGTGTATGATTGGCGGTGGTCATTTCGCTGCAATGCTGGTTTCTTTGGCCCCGGAGATCCATCGGGGACAGGGGGGCGTTGGCGAGCGACAGGCGCGAGTGATTGCACACAAGACATTTCATCGGTACACGACCAGACGGAAGCAAGGTGGCTCGCAATCAGCTAGTGACGCTGCAAGGGGTGCTGCGCATTCTGCCGGTTCCACCCTGAGAAGATACAACGAGGCTGCATTGGAGAAGGAGGTCAGGGAACTGTTAACGGACTGGAAGCAGATGATCGACGACGCACAATTTCTATTTGTCCGTGCTACTGGCAGTACGAATCGGAGGATTCTGTTCGGCAATTATGATGGGCAAGTTATGAAGCAGAATGACCCCCGGATACGGGGATTTCCGTTCAGTACTCGCCGGGCCACGCAAGCCGAGCTGATGAGATGTTTCAAAGAACTCACACGGGTGAAAGTGAGCCAAGTGGACGAGGCCGCTCTTGCGGCAGCAGAAGCCAAACAACGGCAAGAAGCATCAAAGCCATCAACGCCCAGACCGCAGCCGCAAAAACCGAAACTATCTAAAGAGGAGGAAGCCGCTATTCTTCATACCACGCAGATACAGGCCCTCATCCGTCGGTCTAAGATTCCCGCCCTCATGTCTTATCTTTCCAAAAACTCAATCCCTTCGTCTTTTACCTTCCAACCATCCGATTCACAACAGAATTTCCGTTCTCCGACGCTCCTTCATCTTGCCTCCAATCTCAATTCATCATCGATGGTTCTGGCTCTCCTTACCAAGGCTGATGCTGATCCCAGTGCAGTGAATGGTGAAGGAAGAATGCCGTTTGAACTCGCGGGAGACCGAGCAACCCGGGACGCTTTCCGAGTTGCTCGGCACGAACTTGGCGAGTCAAAATGGGACTGGGAAGCTAGCAAGGTGCCGCCGGCAATCTCTAAAGCTGATTCTGACAGCCGAATAGAGAGGGAGCGTAAAGCTGCCGAAGAGGAGGAGTCGAGTCGGCGGAAAGCCGAGATGGATAGGCTGAAAAAAGAAGACAGTGCCAGGGCTGCGTCTCAAGAAGCGAGGCGGCCCGCTGGCCGGACGTTGGGAGCAGTGGAGAAAACAGCGCAAGAGAAGAGAGAGGAAGAGATGCGAGGGATGACACCGGAGATGAGAATGCGCCTGGAGAGAGAACGCCGGGCTAGAGCAGCTGAGGAACGGATGCGACGCCTACAGGGGAATTGATGGAAACCAGAAACCCTCGATGTTTAATGGAAGCATGACTGGAAACGGCATGTTTATATTGATGACCCTAAATGAATGTAACAACCAAGTCTGCATGATTAGATGAGCTGCCATAATTAAGCTACTACCTACCATATGTCTGCCTTCGCACAGCCCCATATATGCCACGTGACCCGTATATATATCAAACTAGCCACAACTGCCAGTTTGCCTCCCATTCCAAGCCACTAACCTCTTAACCATCAATTGGCTTTGAGAACAAAGCATGTTCCTGCTGTCATCCCCATTTGCCTATCGGACCCCCGAGGGGGAGCTGTTGCCCAAACCTTCATGGAAGGACACTCCGGATGCTCTACCTGAGCAAAGGCCCCGTCCACTCACTCCTCCTTTGCCGGACAATAATGCGCCTCATCCTCCAGGACCCAACACCCCTCTTGGAATGCTTGGGTTGGTTGCAAAGCAGCTTATACGAGGAAAGCCGATCGTCCAACACACATGCGGTCAAGGACAGTCTCCACTACTGCAACTGCCTGTGGAAATCCGGCTGTCGATCTGGGAGCATTACCTGGGTGGGCATCAGCTCCATATTGTACGCACGAATCGGTTTGAGTCCAAGACTGGCCGAGGTCGGCTGGTGGGCATCAAATGTGGAGAGGACCCAGAAGACTTTTGCGCCCACGACTGTTGGGGTAAGATTGTTGTCAGGAAGGCGGGATGCGTAGCGGATGCTGTGACACCCGTTGAGCCACGACACTATCTGGGTCAGTTCAGGGACTCGCCAGCCGAAGAGATCAACTTCGTTGCATTGTTATTAACCTGTCGATTAATGTAAGTACCTACCTAACCACTTACGTTTCTCTTCACCTTCACTGGCTCATTGGTCTCTAGTTATACCGAAACAGTTGATATTTTGTATGGGCGGAACACCTTTGCCTTTGACCACATAGATAGCATTATTAGCCTCTCGAGAACTGTCCTGCCACAACGGCTCGAGAAAATTCGTTCCGTGCGATTGACTTATCACCACCCCAGGCCACTTGATATCGAGACCGAGACTCATAGTACCTTTTCGGCAGCATGTGCTGCCATAGGCCAAATGTCTAAGCTGGAAGAATTGACCATTCACTGCCACCCCAGAGCGCCCCTGATGAATTTACCGCGATTCCGGGAACTCGTGATGGGCCCTTTACGACAGATAAAACCACCTCGGGTTTTTGTCGTGCACTTATTTGACTTCAACCCGAGCAGGAAGGAGGGAATATCTGTCGAACATGTGCCATTTGAACTTGTGGTGCATAACTCCATACACACCTTGCGTCTAGGATGCGGGGAGAGGCGCTTGCAAGGATGATTGCATGAACTGGACGAGTTCGCCCTAGAAAACAGAAGGATCGTGCCTGATATTAGGGACGAACGGTAAAAAATGGGAGCACATGCTAACATTGTCAGTACGAGGAGTTTGTCGCGGAGAAGTCTAAATCCTGATTGAGGGACCCAATAAAAATCTTGAGCCTCTCTCTGTCTGCTAGGATCAGCATCTTGGATCCCGCTGGCTGCCGAGAGAGCCAACGCATATTTTCATATGCTCACGAGGAGGTATCGGAATGGTGGACATTTTGGCCGACGAATTCCATTCCACAAGAGCAGTGTATTTGCAGTGGTATCGATGAGATGTTATGAGTAATCCTCTTTTATCCCTAGTCAAAGTGGCACGGTGGGAAAGCTGCAGGTTTGATGTGGATGACAATAATGCTGGAATCATTCGATACGCTCTTGAGAACTCCGAAGACCAAAAAAAGTGTTCTAGTTTGCATTCAGGATACTTCCGTCGGCGAGAACGGCCTTTCAGCCAACTCATTGGAACTAGGTTGGGGGGTCAGCCTTAGTCTCCGCGGTTCGATGGCTATCACTATCAAAGTGAGATTGGTGTGCTTTTGGCCCCATCTATATCCCTGCATACTATGTGGGGAAACAAACAAGTGCCTAGGCAGTGGGAGTTGGCCCAAATACCGAAGCCATTAATGCTGATGGGTCTATTTTCTGGGCACTGGATGTCGATGCACAGGATCCAGATACCGTGCCAGATTCCTTCAAACAAGCACAGACCGAGTACCAATGAAATGCAAAGAATCAGCAACTCGAGTCATAGATCCCCACAATAATAATATTGAAAAAAAAAAACAATATCAACAAGGCTCAATTTGAGTTGATTATACCGGGCCGGGGAGTTTAAACGACTCTTCCTCTGCGAACCGGCCAGACCCTTGTCAGGGGTGCATAACTGGCACATCGCAATTTGGGATTTTGAGAACTAAGCACCACCAAATTGGTACATACACGCTAGTGGGCGGCCCCCAGGGATCCTTCGCAGGCCGCTTTTTCATCGTCCATCCTCGATTCAACTAATAATAGGGTTGACAAGAATTAGGCGGGGTGGATATGCCATTTAGGGTTAGGCCTAAGCGCTGATCGAGGTTTCATGATGAGAGCCAAAAAACATACTTACGGACGATCTCGCCCTAACTTGTCCCTTTCTTTTTTTTCCCCCCCTCATATTTCTTTCAGTCCTGGGAACTTCAGATAAGAGACAAGAATCCCTATGAGCGCCGCCGGATTGCTCATTGAGCAACGCCGCCATGAATTCATCTTGTCCACACCCGTTTATTGACGAGTCGCTTTTTCCAAGCATAGGGGGGTGTGAGTATCCATTCCATATCAAACACACAATATCTCTATATATGCACCTGTTTATCGTTGTCTTATGCTGACGGAACGACAGCGGTTTCTAGTCGATGGTGTGAATCGTGGGGGGATGCTTCGTGCTGTCTCCCATGTCCCATCAGCTATTGGAGATGGGATCATGTTACATGTAATTCAAAGACGCGAGAAATTATGGATATAGACTGACTAACACTTTCAAGGGCTCGTGGATGATGTGCGACTTGCTCTATGGCCAAGCATTCCTGTGCTTATATCGCTGGTCTTGTTACTTGTCACCTATATCATCTTCCCTCCACACATGACGGAACGCCATTATCTAAATGTCGCGCCGACCATTGGTTTCATGTGCATTTCGGTATTTATTTTACCTCGTCGCAAGACCCTGTCCAAACTAACCATGGCTACCAGATCGGATTTATTGTTCCTTCGAGGGGCCTCCCTCAAGAGTGCTATAATGATATTACTCCCAATGACATTTCAAACGACGCAATATCTGCTCTCACGGGAGTCGTCTTATACTTTGGGGCCTGGATAGTGATTATTAGCGGTTAGGATTTCCTATACCTTTTTGCGCCAAAATTAGTACCAGTACCGTTGTTGACGATTCCCAGCGTTTTTCCGATCATTGGCATTGCATCTCGCCGTCTGTTGGGAGGTCAAACTCACCCACATTTACCAGTATATATCCTTGGTTGTTATATTCGTCGGTTCTAGTATCCTCGTCGCCATTGTTATGTCCGTTAGCGGTATGCAGTACACCTTCGGCCGGATAACCTATATCGTCCCAAACTACGACCGAGGGACCTTTTGGGGTCCTCTTTTGGGGATCTCTGCTGCGTCTTTGATTCTTCAATTTGTCACCATAGGATACTGCTCCACGCTTGTCCTTCGACCTTGGTATAATTATCAGATGCTGCGCTGGTGGGGGTTCACGCCTTCCCCCGACACCGAGCGGGCCACTGGTGTCCAGCGAACGGCATTGCGAATCCGAAAGATCATGAAGCTGCAATGGAGAAACAGTCTCATTACAGTTGTGATTCTTGTCTACGTCTGTTTCCTTGCCGGCGTGTTCATGCAACTTCGCCAATTCCATCAATACCCCGAAGCAGACCGGGTCGCCTGGTTCCAGTGCCTGGAATCATCTAATGGGAATAAGGCCAAATGCCTCTCACTTGCCTTACCGTTGGGGCCTACTGAACCGCAGTTGATAGCTGTTTTGGTCTTGCTTGTAGTAAGCTCTCCTTATCATTTCTTTGGCACCTCTTTTTTTTTTTTCTCTCCGCTTCCTGCTGATCTCTTGTTTTTTGTCTGCCCAGCTGAGCGGAACGTTGGCTATTGCCTTTTTCTACCGAGCATCAATGCTTCGAGCCTGGATCTGCCTGGTCAAGGGACAACCTTACCCTGTTAATCGAATGAGCTTTTCTCAATCTCAATCTAGATCCAGATCTGGACGACGAGGCGATGTGTCTGATTTTACGCATTCGTCCGGTCAATTCAGCCAATTCGACTCCTACAGCATGACGAAAGGATAAAACATATGATCGAGGTTGTCTCTAGATGAATATAGGGGAGAGTAGGTAGGGTGGCTAATTGTACACTCGCGCATCGGGGTTATCGGGTTTGAATTGGTCGTCTGGTTCTGGGGAAATCAGACGATTTGTTTTGTTTTGTTTTTTTATATATATATTTATTTATTCGAATCCCCCGAGTTCAAAAGAGCTGTCGACAGGAAGGATTTATCGACGCCAGCAGACATCATCCATCCATCAGTTGGATATTAATTAATTGGTGAAAGCTTGACCTGTCGATCGTCTACGAGTGAATGATAACATATTGTTGGTGTAGTTTTAGTTAATAATAAAGAAAGAATACAAGGACCTCGGAAGTTTCTCCCACAGCATCGTTGATTTCCCCTTGACTTTGTCCTTCCTCATACTAATCATACTAATACCATTTGGCAAGGCGTACACACAAAGTACTTCTGGTGGGAAAGCTAAGCCAGGATCCGATCAAGGCCCGAAAGTCCATCTTTTCCCAGAGAAGATCAACAAACCATCCTGGGAAATAAAAGGCTCAAGTAATCCCCCGTTCCTGCTCTAGTGCATCCCCCAACGAATCCTTCATGGGCCATTCTGGTTAGTCGCAGCCCCGACGATGTCGATCGCGGGACAATGAGTCGGTCGTGCTTTCAATCAAATTCAATTCATCTTGGCTTTGGGGGGGTTGGGTCTGGGGTAAGACAAGTCGTCTATGCCAACTGAGGGGGAAATGTTGTTGGGTTGGCTGGGCTTATAATGATCGACAGGCCGTCGGTTACCACCGTCTGGAGAGAGGAGAAGAAACGCATCTCAGCTGTGCGTTTGAATCATGGAATAACTAACTACGTACCTATGTCTCCTAGGGGCTGTTGAAGGGATTCAGCGCTAGCAAACCCACCCCCCGGACCGAGCAGGATTTGTTCAAATCTCTCTCTCGCTACCAAAGATACGAAGGAAAGCAAAAAAAATCGCCGAGGATGAAGGGATACGCTAACAACATAACCCGTTCCGAGAAGGATTGCTGGAAATTTGTCGCCATCATCAACGATGAACTCGTTGCATGAGGATTCACGCTAAACGAGTCTCCTCGTTTTGGGAATGATCGCCCATTCTCTGGACGAATGCATTAGATAATTTGGTTTCCTCGTGCCGGGAATAAGAAAAAGGGGTAAAGAGGAGTTTATGATGCATGTATAGGAATTATACATATATAGTGGCAGGCATTGTTGACGAGACAGAATCCCCTCGTCCCCGACTTCACCTTCTGCCCTGTCCCCCCTCCCCCCTCCAAAAACAATGTATCCACACGCCAATAAGCTATTTGGGCTAATCGCCATTCTGGCGACTTTGGGCCAGGCAGTGGAGGAGCTGCCAAGGCTCTATGCTGAAAAGAGCTGTGCCCTCCCCACCACCAACGAGGGACATTTCGAAACCGCGACCCCAGAGGAGGTGGGCATGACCTCCCTCGAGCTGGACGAGGCACTGGCCTATGCGAACACGCATGGACGCCTGTCGGTACAAATCTTCCGCAACAACTGCCTCGTGGGCCGAGGAATCGCCGATTTCATCACAGATTCCCTGCCGACGCAGGTATGGTCCATGACGAAGTCCGTGGTGGGGATGCTGGCCGGCATGGCCATCGCCGATGGGAAGCTCGAGCTTGACCGTCCCATTGGCCACTATCTCCCCGATGAACCGGGCTGGGGCGACGAGGCCCACCGCGCCATCACCGTGGAACAGATCCTCACGGAGACCGCCGGCACCCAGGAGGCGCTCATCGCTGAGGCGGCCACCGTGCTCACCGATCCCAGCGCCATCCAGGAGTTCCTCGCCCAGAGGCTCGTCCATGAGCCGGGTTCTTACTTCGAGTACGGGCAGCGCGATGCCGACGCCGCCGCGTACCTCGTGCAGAGCGCCGTCGGCCGCGATCTCCAGGAGTACGCACAGGAGCGGCTGTTCGGCCCGCTGGGCATCGACAAGTCGTCGTATTTCTGGCTGCGGGATCGTTCTGGCAATTCGTATGGGTATGCGTGGCTGTTCATGGCGCCGAAGCATCTGGCGCGTCTTGGACTGATGATGCAGAACGGCGGCGAGTATGCTGGGAAACAGGTCGTGCCAGCGGACTGGGTCAAGGCGGTTGCGAAACCCTCGCCCAAGAACCCCTGCTATGGATATCTCTTCTGGAATAACCGCGGCAAGCCCTGCACGGGTGCCAATATTCCCGTGGCCACGACGATCCAGGATACGAGCATCTCGAGTGCGCCCAGTGATCTGTTTGCCATGGTGGGTGCCATGCACCAGAACAACTTCATGATCCCCTCGCTCAATATGACCGTCACCTGGACGGGAATCTTTGGCGACACGGCCCCCAATCTGTCGGTGCTGTTGAGTGCCACGCCGGGCAACCTCTACTACGATTTCTTCCGCATCCTGATGCGCGCCATGT
Source organism: Aspergillus nanangensis (assembly GCA_015844325.1). Classification (NCBI taxonomy): domain Eukaryota; kingdom Fungi; phylum Ascomycota; class Eurotiomycetes; order Eurotiales; family Aspergillaceae; genus Aspergillus; species Aspergillus nanangensis. The sequence goes on along the minus strand of VCAU01000005.1, from coordinate 342,838 downwards.
CCAACCCTGAAGTCCCCGACAACGGGCCCTATAACTCGCCCCCGTTCAGTCTCAACGTTAATCCGTTGAACTATTTGAACCCCGAAGTCTTGCTGCGCGATCTGTTCTCGAGCCCCCAGTGCAACGTGCTGTTCTGCAACGGTGGCATCCCGACCCAGGGGCTGTTCGACAACCTCGAGGCGATTCTTGGATACCGGCCCACCTTTAAATAAATATCTCTTTCGTTTCTTCTCTTGTAACTAGTACTGGTAGAATATTATTATATTAGTCACCTTAATAAGATCATTCTGGTGTTGGAGGGATTCAAGTATCAATCTGATACAGTTATATCACAATTTTTATCAACGTTTCTCAACTATCCTTCAGCCCCGTGTGTTGACTGCTAATGATTCTCCTATCCGGAGGAAAGTGTTGAAGAATGACGAACTATAAAGTTAATGTTAATAGACACCTCTGGATACTTGTCATCTATTGATCATATTTAGTATAACATCTGTTCCCTGTTGATATAGACATAGTGAATAAGTCCAGGAAGGGGATGTCTGCAATTACTAGACATCAGTCCCTAAACAAGGTGTGCGTTTTATACATAGCATTTGCCCTGCTTATATCGTTTTTCTACATTTCTCTGCACTCCTTCCCATAATGCATCATACCTACGTCAGATCTGATCGACTTCATGCCTTATCTATGGGTTCACCATTGGCTTGGTGAGTGCATATCTCCTCTCTCCCCCTGGTCATCATGGAATCTTGCTGATGGTCCTAGTGGCGATAACCTATCTTTATCATACACGTCCGGACATTCATCACTATGAAGATCCACCAGTGGTGGCATATGCGAGGAGCTTTGTCCACGGTTGATCGGGACTTTGGTTTAATAGGCCGGCATTTATCCCATCACATCATAGAGCACCATGTTGTTCACCATCTTTTTCCGTAAGTCATTCCCTGTTTGTGTATTTAGGACTAACTACAACTGATACATACCCCTTTTCCAGACGGATTTTGCAAGAGCAGTTGACGAAACCGAGATATCGAGCATGAATGTACTGCGGGAAAGTTTCACGGTCCTCTGGTGGATCATATCCTTTGTACAAGGCATAATAATTCTGCTGTAGGCCAACTGCCCGTTGCGTCGAGGCACGCAGGAAGTTGCCCCCTTGTATTATGGAGCAGCGAAACGACCAGACCAGCTATAACGAGATATGCCGGACACCTAATTAACCTCTTCCCTTTAAGAAATCTATGATATTGTAGAAAAATAGGAACATATAGCTGCATATACACATCACTATGCCTCGACGAGACAATTTCTCCCGCCCTTCCAATCACTCGGCAGTCACCATCCAGCTGCCCCAGAGGCCCACCAAGGATCCAATCCCTAGCAGAATACACAGAGCCGTTTGAGCAGGGTCAAACATCAAAGCCGAGGCAGTATACCTTCCGATTGCGCCTCCCACAATCCCCATCCAGACGACGAAAAACCCGACTTCCCAAAGCCGAAGCCGCAACTTCGATTGCTTGGCAAACTCCTTCTTGGAACGCATACTCGTGCCCCATGAATCATGCAGAACAGTCACAAAACTCCAAATCTGAATCGCAGGGAGAGGGAGATGGTAAAAGAGGGTAGCGGGGAAAGTCCAAAGCCATTCCCTGAGTCGGGGCCGGTACGGGTTCCGTAGAAAGAGGTAGACAAACGTCAACACCAGCCGTTGTAACAAGTCCTGAATTGTGAATCCCATGAATGGGATGACGCCAGTGACAACATAGATGGTCACGGATGTTGGGACAAGAAATGCGGCGGTCTGTCGTCTCATTGCCGCAAAGAATAATATGGGCGATTGCATGAGGTAAACGCCCGGGCGGTGGAAGCTTTCAACATGTACAGCGCGTGCCCACCGAACCTGGGGGAATATTAGTCCATACATAGCTAAAGGAGTAACGATCCGCGACGGGGAGGTTTTACCTGTTGCAAGAGCCATCGACGCAACGTTGTTGGGGACTCGGTGGCAGTGAGGACATCCGACGCGAAAACAACTTGCCATCCCTTCAGGAGGAGGCGCGTGGTCAGATGTCTGTCTTCGTTGACAACCTGATGTGGGGGGTTTGGGTTAGATTACTGGAATATCGAGGAGCTTAAGGGAAGAAGAATTCAACTCACCATCCAATGTCCGAGCACGTTTTGCTTATACCAGCCGAGTAACTCAGTACGGACTGCCGGCACTCGAAACACGGCCGAGGGACCGCTTTGGCAATCATTCGCCGCAGCCGAACCTGTAAATGAACGCGCCAGGTATAGCTCATTCAAATAAACGCCCGTTCCCAGCTTCGTGATCAAGGTCTCGTCCTTGTTATGGATGTAAAGGGCCGTGCTTGCGCCGCCAACTTTCGGATCCGTACTGAATGTGCTTATTGTGCGCGTGAGGGTGTCGGGAAACACGATGGAGTCCGAATCCGACGTCCATAGATAGTCGATACCCAGGATATCGGAGACAACCATGGAAATGATGAACGATGTAAACATGATTCCTTTCTTATGCATGTGTCGCTGATTGACACAAAGTCGAGAGATGGCGCCTTTCCCGGAGAAACGGACACCCTTTTCGTTGAGAATCGCCCGGGCAATCGAACAGCATCGAGCCACTATTTCATTTTCGGATGTGCACGAGTTGCTCTCTTCGTCCATTTTCAGGGCTATATCGGCGAAAGGTACATCGAGGTGGATCACGGCGGAATCTTCCTTGCAGGCCTGTAAAGTAAAAACCCTTGGCGTCAATACATAGTAGTTTCTATGCACTATGGGATGAATTGTAATTTACCTCTCGAAAGACATCGATCATCTCTTCGTCGTCTTCCGTATCGCCATCAATGCAGATGAGAAGAAACCTGCACCCTTGAGCCTCTAGATAGCTCTCGAGTGCCCGTTTGAACAACGCTGGCTCCTCTCGGTATCCAACCACGGCGGCAATGACATCGGTGTCAGAAGGTGTGGTGTCGCCTTTTTCTAATAAATAAAGCGGATCGTCACATTTCTTGGGTGATGTCGCACGCTTGCGACGCTGATTATTGGCCCATCGACACCATTCGGCCAACACGATGGTGAATATAACGTCAATGGTTAAGGGCTGTTTGGAGTACTTGATCATCAAAACGAAGACAAGGACACCCAGGACGCAGCCCGAAAAGTTCCATATCCTCTGCAACCAAGATACGGAGACCTGATTCGTGTCATGTATCGATTTCTCCGAAGCGATAGACATCTCGAATTATAGAGAATAAGAAACAAGGTCGGGAAAAGAAAAAGATGGTCGCACAGATACAGTCAAGAATACCATGGAGGGAATAAGTCTTTATAATCATTGTCCGTGCCTGATATTGTATTGTAGCCCAGGCATTTTCCTTTTCACCCCCATGTAGATCTTGTATAAAATTAGCAAATGTTCATGCGTTCCAATTAAAAAAAGAAGAAGAAAAAGCCACAAGATATCTGATTTTGATATCCTTGTCTAGGGTATACTTTGTTGAACCCGTTTGGGCGAGACAACAGTGGGTATCGTAAGCTGATGAGACGACTGGTATTCCTTCTCAGGGGCATTGTATGAGATTTTCCACCTGAAGTCTCTAGGCTATACCAGCTGATGGGTCTTTGATAAACGACTGCACGTAAGAATATAGCCACAAGCATCATGCACCGATATTGCACGTGTGGGCCGGAGAAATGCAATTGGACTTGAAATTCCGAGTATAGAGCGTTCGCTCCACTTCCGATTGTGTTGGAAATCTGCCTTATTCTGACTGGTGTGAGAATGTCGATCTATATACTACTGGGTAGTTTCTTGCCCCCAATAGGCGGCATTAAGCAGCACGACTAATTCGAGACCTCAAGGATACCTTTATTTATCTTGTGGTTAGTTGGGAGAGTGTAGTTCATATAGGTCAATTGAATTCGTTGTACCCTAGGTGTGGGCAACGGTACCTTATGTGTACAGGGTAAATCAAGTGGATAATATTAACTATACACCACATGGCTCAACGGCGGTTCTTCGGATATGGAGGCTGAACCATGCCGGAAGTGGCATATGTTCCGTAGTCTGTATAGAGGAAGTTACTATTGCGGATCATGTCGCCATCCTAGGCTAGCTGTCAGGGGTTGCGTGCGCACTGAGGGCGATCATCTTCAATTTAGCACTCTGTTGGATCTCATACACCGGCAGGATTCAGCCTAGCATAGCCACTTTTAGCCAGTTGATTCAAAGAGATTATAATATTAGGGTGGTGTGATTAAGTGTGCAGGGTGCTGGCTGCTTGGGGGCCTCAAATGGACCATCTCGCAAGATGTTTGAATATCGTGCCCATGAAGAAAGTTTAATCAATCAACAATGCCCCAATCAAAACATGACGTGCCACCGCGATAGTTGGTAGTTGGGGGTTCTCCACATGTAAGATGCTGAGAGAGAACTAGTCGTTTAGTCTAGAGTATGAATGTTCCTTTTCAGCTGATCGGCAGATGCACAGCCAGAATGATAGACACATCCTAATTTTGTTGCAAGGCTTTGGCCCGAACGGTTATGAGGCGTACATTGCTTAATTCTATGTTATCCTGTTTTTATCTCTCTCTTTTAGATTCTTATACTGTCTGGCCAATGCGCTCAGACAGTCTGAAGAGATAGATTAATTAGTACTTACTTTATTTCATATCAATCGAACCCCCTTTCTCAAATCGAATGTGATCATGATTCCTGGGCCTAACAAGAATGGCCGACAAAGCTGGTTGGACGGCCTGCGAGGCATTGCAGCCGTGATAGTGGCATGGTTCCATTTTACTGTCGGCGAAATGCAAGTTCCATTTCGACTGTTCGGAGAGGAGCCTGCTGAGCAAAACCGCTATTTCATCCAGCTCCCCCCATTTCGAATCCTTTTTGCAGGCCAGGCGATGGTCAGTTTGTTTTTTGTTATTTCGGGATACTCTGTGCCTATTGCCATCATTAGGCTCCGTGGACAGAAAGGCAATGCCGAATTTTACCGCAAAATCACGTCGTCCGTGGTTCGAAGAGGGTTCCGCCTCTATATGCCTGTCCTTGTGCTATGTATCATATCGCATCTCCTTTTCTTCGTCGGTGCCTATCATTTCGTCTTTGGCGAGGGCGAGGGGTGCGCTGGTGCGGAACCTTGGTCTAATGGCCTGTCACATTTTAAATGCTTCATTCTGTCGATCCTAAGCACACTTCAACTCGCTGGCCCCTACTACACCGGTGGCCTAAATTCACAGCTTTGGACCATGTTTGTCGAGCTTAAAGGCTCATTGGCAATCTATTTGACCTTGCTCGCCTTGGTGTCTGCCAGTTCGAGGACTCGAGCCATCACAATCGCATGTTTCGCTTCTGTGTTTGTGTTCTTTGGGATGCATCAATTTTTCTGCTTCTTTGCGGGTCTGCTATTCGCAGAGCTCGACACAATGAGCTCTATCTCGCCCGGTTCAACTCTTCCCACGATGGACATTCAAAAATCCTCCAAAACTCGGTCAAGGTTAAATCAAGCTGTAATCTTGGCCGTCTTCGCCTTGGGAACTTATCTTCTTTGCCTCCCATATAATGACGACTTTCCCAGTGATTATTGGTTTCCCTCTGACATCGACATTCTGCCGTTCTGGGAGGGAAGATCCATCCGCATCTATTCCTGGTATTCCATCGGGGCTGTGATGCTGGTCGGAGCAATCAGACATCTTACCACGATCAAAAACCTGCTTCAGACCTCATTATGCCGATTTCTGGGGGAAATATCATTTTCTTTATATTTGCTCCACCAAACCGTCATCCGCGTCTTCCGCAACCCCATCCTCCAGTTTGTCTGCTGGAAGCTCTTTGGAATGGGATTCAGGCCCACTCGTGACGATGAAGCAGGTGGGTATGTTTATTTCCTGTCCTGGGCGGTCGCAGCTGGTGTGATTGGGCCTGTGCTTGTTGTCTCCGCTACATTCATGGCGCGAGTGATTGATCGGCGCTCCATTGCTCTGGCTTACCAGGTGGAAGAGCGACTTTTGGGCAGTTGAAGGAAGAAAGACACGCGGCCCCTACCGATTAGCCCTAAGTCTGGTTGGCCTCATCGGGCTTAGCTCCAGGCCAATTTAACCTCCCGCCTGGGCATCGGAATCTCCACATTTGGAAATGTGTTTAGCTTTTACTCTCGATTTCTTTTTTGGGTAAGAACAACCCAGCAAAGTACATTATTATAGAATATACTCCACAAAGCATCTCAGTCACAAAAAAAAAAAAAAAAAAAGAACTCAGAAATTCGCCGAAGCAGTCACCTGCTCTCCAGACGCACAACCTACATTCTCCACCCGTACAACCTTACCCGACTTGGAAGTCACTCTCACATCAACACTATCTGTACCAAAGCCACTATCGTTTTCAAAGTAGTTGTAGGCTGTCCGCGTAGTTTCCTGCCAAGTATTTCCGCCATCGGTACTAACTTCAAGCGAAACGACGCGTTCGTTGGCATTGACAACCTGCATAGAGAACCAGTATTCGGAAGTTCCCTCCTTGTTCTTGAGGCTGAGGGGTGACTCGATACCGCAGGTGACGTAGGACCATTCAATATCGATGACACCCTCAGAGGTAGCAGCGAGCTCGCCAAAGGCATTCTGGAAGAGGTCCAGGTGGTTTGCGGCACATTCGGGGCATTCATCAACGATCTTGAGGCGTTTAGTAATTTTCTCTCTGGGGGAAATGTGGTCCCAGTTCAGAGTAAGAAGGGACAAGGGTTAACCCACCATGGCTTTGATGCTGTTGCCACTTGGACCGGTGACTTGCACACAGGCTCCACACTCAGCTGCGTCGCTCCATTGAGCTCCTGAAAGGGCTGTTCCAAAGACACTTGAAGGAAGGGTGTATCCAGAAAAGGAGCAGGCTCCGACGGCGACATCGCCGGTGAAGTAGGTGGCTTCACCGGAGTAGGATTCACCGCTGGAGGCATTGGAAGAAGAAGATGAGGAGGAGGATGCAGAAGCGGCAGAGCTAGAGGTAGTGGATGTAGTACTAGATGTAGTCGGTTGGTGTACCTGGCTTGTAGAGACCGTAGTTGTTGTCGGTTGAGGAGCAGCGGCGGCAGTAGTGGTTGGGTGCGCGGCGGCGACAGTCTCAACCGCGACCAGCTTCTCTGCAGAGGACGACGAAGGCGAAATAGAGGAAGTTTCAACAGACAAATAGACACTTGTCTCTATAGAAGCAGCCTCAGAAACAACGGGGGCAAGAGTGCTCTGGATATCAGTTGTAGCAGGGATACCAGCAGCAGATGTTGTTATCTGAGGCTGAGTTGGCTCGGCCGGAATGACAGTGACTGTCTCGGTGAAGGTAGAGGTAGCCTGGATCGTGGTCGTCGGCTCAACCGACGGAGTTGAAGTCGCGGTAGGCTCCACGGTGACAGTTACATAATATACACTCATAGTATGTCCTGGCGGGCATACTTCGTCGCGATGAAGAAGCGGCCCAGCAGAGACGGATGCAGCGACGCTCAAGGCAGCGAGGCCGTAAGAAGCGAATCGGTGGTACATCATAGTGAAAGCGATCAAGATAAAGAATGTCGTCTTTTGAATAGTGGTCAGTCAACAAGCAAATAATTTATGTATTTTGCTGTGGTGCACACGAGGTGTAGATCGACAAGAGAACGAGAGGGCGTGCAATCAGCACAATATTCGATCCAAAAGAATGAACGTCCAGATGTTAATATCTAGGACAAAAAACAGTGACCTGTACCAGACAGAGATTTGAAAGAGAGGCAAGTCGCAATAAGAGAGGGAGAAAAAGAAAGGAAAAAAAAGAGAGAGAAAGAGAGCGAAGAAAAGGGAGAAAAAAAAAGGCGCGCAATCTCCTCACCCACGGAGTCAAAAGCCTCGTCTCAGGCTGCAATAAAATGAGATGACATATCCAGGAAATGTAATCTCAGAAGCGCCACAACTTTAATGAGGTGAGTGGATGGAGTCGGGCTCTATTGCCTGCTAGCGAAATGAAATCTCAATCTGAAACGCCCGGTCGTGGATCATAACGAGAAAACGATCCAGCCCGGCCCCATCGAGTCACAACCACTGGATCTCTTCTCAGAACCGATGTCTTAGCATACTTCTTGTTCGTGAACGTTGGGAAATTAGGCTACGAAATGGTGGACCCACTGCGAGAAACTCGTCAGTTTTCAAACCATGGAGAAAATGTGAGGTATGAGGTTTGCGTGGTGCAGATAATATCGACAAAACTGAGTTGCATCTATTCAAAACTTGAGACAACACCAAGGGGTCGCGTCTGCTGCTCCAGGCATGGGATACGAACAATTTGGATATAATAGGAAAAAGACAAGTCAACACCACATGCACACTACCGGGAATCCCACATGACCTCATTCAACCTGAGAAGCGCATCTGCGCTAGCTCTCTTCGCAGACATAAAGTCTTCACGATTCTCTGCGCCCCGAGGGCCGCGAAGAAGATCCGAGAAGGAGAGATCGATGAGTACTTTGAGCTCATCATAGGAGAAAGGCTCGCCGTTTCCTGCAGCCAATGCTGTGTCTGGCTGTTCGGCAAAGGCCTCCTTCTCCTCTTTCGCATAATCAAGAGCGTTTTCGGCGCCTTCCATAAACCAGTCAAGGAACTTGGCGCTGCGTGGTAGTGCGACGATTTCATTATGTTCCGCTATTTCGCTTTTCAAGGCCGGATCATTCGCCATGTCCACAACTGGATCCACAATGATATTCTTAAGATTCTGCTGCAGGACGAGCACATCTAGTTGTAGTCGCAGGGCCCCATTTTCGTTCATTGCGCCGATATGGCGAGTAGCAGAGACGAACGTCTGGTCAATGAACCGAGCCAGCCCCGATTTAATGAACCAGCGTTCCTTGACACCCAGGTACGATGACATATTTGTATCGAACGCAATAAGATCATTGTTCAATTCCAAAATAGTGGGGGAGGCCGCAGTGGGCTGGCTCACAAGAATGTGCCACCAGGTAGTATTTGACGGGGAAGGAGTCGCAGGTTCGGAATGACGAATATTCGGAGGATTAGGGCCAGACATTGTTCGGGTGAGCATATGAATCACGCCACACCTGATGTCAATGTGCAAAGCATAGAGGGCGGTAAGAGCCAAATCACGTAGTGATTGGAGTGTGGTATCAAACACAGTGACCGTTTCGTTGTTTAATGGAAGGTATACGGGTTGGGTGATGCTATCGCGCTTCGGTTTCATAGCCCCAATCAGAGTCCATCGGCGATTTGGTCTGCTCTCAGATTGTGACTGTCGCGCCTCTGATATTAAAGGCGCACTTTGGCGTAGTTTTGATAGGTGACTTGCCAGCCATTGCTTTACTGATGTCAGCTAAATGTAACAACAAACGGTACAAACTGAAGATAAACCGACCATGCTGTTGTACAGAAGAGATAGAGCCACCACAGACTTTGGGTCGGATATAATATCATACGGTTCCAAAGTCACTTCGTCCGTACGTTGGAGAAGAAGATTCGTTTCCTAAAGAAAAAAAGTTAGTTTTTTCTATTGGCAAGGCAATCACACGAAACTGGGCAGTTCGAGAAAAGTATACCTTGTCAATCAGGGTCTGCTTGCTGCCAGAGTTTTCGTTCCATAATTGGCTGACAATATCGTGGATATCACCCACATCAGCAAACTGGGCGGCTGCCTTTAGGCGGACTTCACGTTTATTCCGAGGTGAAATTTTCGTAACCATAGCTAAAGACATAATTTAGAAAGATCGACGGAAAGTGATCATGGAATGCGCACCTTTATACCACCCACAACATTTGTCATAGTATGTCACAATCTGGGAGATGAGAAGTTGAGAGAATGCTTGATCGTGGGGAATGCTCGACAACATTTTACTGAACTCTCGGACGATAGACATGAACTTGACAGTACCCTTTGTCATAAATCGTTAGAAAGGTGGTTCAATTTTTGAACTTAGAGGCGTACGTACTTTGAAAACCGGGCGAGGAGAGACCGCCGACCATTGAGGGTCTTGCATGAAGGCGTCTGGTGCAATGAAACTCAGTGTACACAGATCTGTCACGGTTTCGTCCAGCTGAGGGAGAAACACATTAACGAGGAAGTCATCCAAAAAGGACGTCAATGTGCTCAAGGCGATGTCTGAATCCATTGGAACTATCTCCTTCAGCCGTTGAATGAAAGAGAGTGAAGGGGGCAGAAGAAGGCTCATATTAAACACGCTTGGTTCAATGAGAATCTTATGGCCAGTTCCTGCCTGTCGGGAAGAAGTATTGTCGCTTGCAGCAGATTTCTCCCTGGTTTTCGACACGAGACCAGGAACAGAAGATTTGAGTATTTCATCCAACTCATCCTGTTCAGCCTTCATTTCACTCGAGTCATCTGCTTCGGATAGTTTGAACATTTTCTATCAATCGTTAGTTACACATGAAGATTCACGACATGTTTTATTGAACAAACCTTGTTCTTGTCTCTAAAAAGGAGGCGTTTGTTTTCGGCATCTTCTCCTGGCGCAAGGGAGGACTCTCCATCAGTGGCAAGATAATCGTGCATAAGAGAACGAATCTGTTGAAACCATAATATGTCAGACACCTATATCGAGGAACAGTACAAACGTCATTGCTTACCTCGCTTTGGTAGAGCTTCCAAAGTCCCTTAAACCCGTCTGCGAGAGAGCTGCTTTTGGGGATCCCTTCACGCTCAACTATTCCCGCGATCACATCATGAATGACACGGTGGCCCTCAGCGATGGCCTCAAACTTGGCATATAGCGTCCAAAGAAACTCGGACAGAACATGCCCACGCTGCTCAATGATCTCCGTAGGGAGCGCATTCTTACTATCCTGAGAACCAAACCCGGCAAACGCACGAGTTGAGTTAGGGTAACGCGCATCAACCTCTGCATTAGTTTTGTCAACAACCGTAAAGAGTTCAACGGGCAACCGCTGTTCAATACGGTCAACTGCAATATCCAAATGGCCCATCTTGTTCAATGCTTCGATTAGCAATCGAACATAATAAAAGGTGTCAGCCTCAGGGTTACGGGAAGCATCTTCCACCATCGGTGTAGAAGCATCCAGCTTTGACAGAAATCCATATACCGGTCTCTCCCAAGTATTGCCGCTAGTCAAGCTAGACGTGTTGCTGGCGTTACTTTCTCCCTCGGGCATCGGCGGTTTCCACCGATTTGAACAATAAGGAGACTTTAAATATAGATGATCATGTAACTCTTCTACCAGAATATCGGTGAGCGATGATTCTTGGTTGGAGAAATAGGCGCGAATATCCGCAAGAGCGCCAATATTATCCAGTTCTGACCGCCGTAAGAGTCGAAATGCATCATGAAGTACTTCAACCGCCGCGAGGAATCGCTTGTCCGATATCCGGGATTCTAGCTTCTCCGGTAAAGATTGGATCTCCTCGATTTGACTGAAGAGCTGGATTATATCATCGTAATTCTGGGAGGAGGTGGCAAGACCCGACAGCTCGGGTTTGGTCGATAGCAGTCCTAACTTTGCTCCTTCTAGGGCATTCTTCAGCGCACGCACTCGGCCCTGCGAGCTTTGTATGCTGCTTTGGATCTTGTGATAAGTACCGATAGAACTGTTGAACCCCTGATGGTGCTCTAATAGCATTATCTCAGCATCAATATGTCAAAAGATCCTTTTCAGATGTACCCACCATTGACGACCGACTTAAGCGTCTTCTGTATCCGATCACGCATGTGTATAAAGTCCGGTTCGCGATCTGCCTTCCCTAGAGTACTGGTGTCCATCAATTGCAGGGCCACTTGCACCGGTACACAGTCATCGGAAGCAACAAAGTCCCAATCATGTTGGATAGATTGCAAAACATCTAGAATGAGATACACGAATTAGCAGGTGCACCGAAATTTCGTATAATGAGTACGGCACGCCAGATATAGAACGCGCAATATAGAGATGAGCCACATAATGAGGCAGAAAGAACATCGCACCTTCAACGGCTTGGGGCCCTACTGCACCGGTGGTAGCACGGGGTGTCCTCTCCTGGCTTCTTGAGGCCAACCAACTCGCCTCTTCGTGTGCTCGACCATCGCGTGAGGGCGGAGGCCTACTCTCAGCCTGTGGTTCCCGGTCTCGGGTCCGCGAACGAGATGAAGAATATTCGCGATCTCGATCCCATCTCTCGCGGGGTCGCTCTGGCGAGCGTGTGGGAGGGAGAGAAGGTTGCTGCGATTCCTCTGGATAAAAACCACCGTAGCCTCCAGGGCGGCGCTCCCGGCTCCCTCCACCACCCCCATAGCCGTTCACGCCTAGATTGTTGGTGTTGCCGTATCCACCATCGTCGCGGTCATGCCGGCTGGTATCGGAGTATCCGTATCCGTTGGCGTAGCCACTTCTGCCGCTCATACCAAATTATTGTTCGAGGTGCGTTGGGCGGGATATAATTGATATTGCGGGGGACGGGGGCAGGTGCAGCTCTGCGCAATCTTCGGACGATAATCAATGGATGGGAGAGGGGGATTCGTGTCGTCTCCAGGCTGATTGCGGTATTCCGGCAGAAGAGCTGTTTGTTCGTTCAAGGGGACTCAAGCATGATCGCCGAGAATTTGGAGAAAGAATAGATCGATCGATAATCGCTCCACATGTGCGAAATCTAGGAGGTAGGAACAAGGGTTGACGGAGGTGGTGGACTGCGACAAGGTTGAGAGTTGAATGAATGTCCGTGTCGGGTTCTCCACACAAGCAGTCCGAACGGCCCAGCCACATTCCGTAATGCGTCAGTAACAACAACCACGGAAAGAGGTACTGTCCACCTCAGATAATTTTCAAGCTCAGGTATCCCCCCCCAAAAAAATATTGATAATAATAATAATAATTTACAGGATCACTACATCATTCGTGGATGTTCTCATTCCAGGTTTATGCACAGTTGACTACCCACTAGGTACCTTACATATGCCACAAATTATATAGAGATCGGCTGCGTCTCCCGCTGAAGCCAGGTGCGGGTATACTCATCGTTCTGGAAGAAACCGTTCGTCTTTTCCCACACCTCCGCATGATAATCATTCACCCACTTGATTTCGCCGTTGCTGAGAAGCGATGGCTCGATCAACTTGCGACCAATAGGAGTCATGGTGACATGCTCAAAGCCCAACCAAGGTCGGTCACCAAACTTGTGGGTCGTTTCTACTTCACGCGCCATGATGATATCTATTCTCCATTAGCTGTCGTACCTTATGGAAGGCCAGTGATTGCGGGACTCCTTACTCTCGATTCGAATACCAAATTGGCCGTCCTCATAGAACCCAGGCTCGTTCGAGATGACATTGCCGGGAGCGATCGGCACTTCCGTGTATTGGACGCGGGTTCCAACGCCCATAGGACCCTCGTGCACATTCAGGTAGGAACCAACACCGTGTCCAGTTCCATGGAGGTAGTCCAGTCCCTCCTTCCATAGGTGTTGTCTAGCAAGGACATCCAAGGCGTACCCGCTAGTGCCCTTGGGGAAAACGGCAGAATCCAAGGCAATCATTCCCTTCAGAACCAAAGTGAAAGCTTTCTTTTCGAGATCGGTGGGTTGCCCAAAATGATACGTTCGGGTAACGTCCGTAGTCCCATCAAAGTATTGGGCACCGGAGTCGCAGAGGTAAATGGCCTTCGGGTCGATGATGGAACAACTACCCTTCTCAGGCTTGTAATGAATGACAGCGCCATTGGGCCCAGTGGAAGAGATTGTATCAAAGGAAAGACCAGCATAGAGGTCGTTCTTGGATCTGATCTGCTCCAGCTTGTCTGCGGCGTCTACTTCATCGAGGGTTGTCTTCTTGTTGATCAGCTCATTTTCGAGCCAGGCGAAGTACTCTGTCAGAGCTGCTCCGTCTCGGATATGGCAAGCACGCATGCCCGCCAGCTCCGTGTCGTTCTTGACAGCTTTTGCATCAGAGATGGGACTTCGGACTTCTTCAGTCTGCTCCTCACCGCCGAGACTGAGACTCAATGCCCAAGATGTTTTATTTGAGAGCAAGAACTTAGGAGTGGCCTCGGTGGCATCCCGGTTCCTTGCTGCACTGAGTGCCTCAGCATCAGCATAGATTGAGCTATATGGCTTGACGATAACATCTTGTCCAAGGTGTGCTTTGACCTCAGGGGTTAGCTTGTCATCGTCGACATATAGCTCCGCGGTTGTAGGGGTAATGATAGCATAGGAAAAGAAGACAGGGTTGTAAGGGATGCTGCCATCAATCATCAGCCAGCCTGTTAGAAGATCAAAAACTTGCACCCTATGTACTTACTCGGTTCCTCTCAGGTTAAACAGCCAGGCAATCTCATCCAGCATAGCTATCAATCCAAGTTAGCCAGGTGTTCATGCGTTCCACACAGCTAAAAGAGCCTACAAATGACGAAACCAGCCGTCTTCTTCTTCTCCAGCTCCTTGCGAAGGTCACTGATCTTGTCTTGGAAACTCTTTCCTGCAAACTTTTCGGGGTGAACAATAACCTTCTCTCTCGGAGCGGCCGGTCTGGCTTGACCCCAAACCAAGTCGACAAGATTTGCACGGACTCCCACCAAGGAAGAGCCATTCTTCTGGAGGGTTTCCGAAAGACTACGGGCGCCCGCTACAACCCATCTGTTAGTTCATTCAAAGCCAGCTAGCCCATTGAAGCATATTTGACTCACATGCTGTAATAAGAGCCGGGTCAACACCGACGACTTTCCCACCTTCGGCCTGTTCAGTTGTCCTAGTCACACCTCAGCTTCTTGTACAATTTGGGCCACCACTTATATGGACCACTATACCATTCTTGCCAGGTCTGAACACCCTCGACACCGCGCTTTAAGAGGGCCCAGTTACTATCCAGCTGCTTGGCAGCCTGGTTGAAGTATCGACCATCCGTAGATAGGGCGGCTTTGCTCAGAGAGATGATCGCAGTACCCGCGGATCCGGAAAAGCCCGAAATGAATTCTAGAAGGGAGAGTGTGAGCCAGCTGATAGATAACGGATGGTGGCGGGGCGCATGCACGACGAGCGGGGGAGTAGGGGATCGAAGGACGTTGTTCTAACCTCGGCGACCATCACACGGAGCGATGTATTCGGACTGATGGCTATCTTCAGAAGGAACGACTATAGAAGTAGTGAGAATCAATCGCTAGATCTGAGGCATTTGGACCAAGTCATACTATACACGTCTACCTTGTTGTCCTGCATCAACTGCCTCAATCTCGACAGGCGATCGGTGGTATCGACGGTCCCCATGTCGATGGCGTAACGTGGAACGGAGAGAGAAAAGAACCTTGGGCGAAGGAGGGGTACCTGGCGAGCTGATCGGAAAGCTGATGACCAGGCGAGTCGAATAGGAGGCTGTGTCAAGAGCATGGACAAGAGAGGGGAGGGGATAGCCGGAGGGGCGGTCGCTGCTATCTATGGTATGATATGGTTAGGCTGTTCCTGTACCTCTCAGAGCAGAGCTCAGTCGAGCTTACTTCATCCGCCTGCCCCATCCGGTAATCTGCTGGTGCTAGTAAGGCACCTTTCATTATGTCCCTAATTCAGAACTTTATCTTATATAAGCTGCCTTTGTGGCCAAGCGGTAAGGCGCCCCACTCGTAATGGGGAGATTCGTCGGTTCGATCCCGACCGAAGGCATCGTTTTTTTGGTGTTGCTTTTTTAACACATCTCGGCGCATTACCTGCTCGATCTATCAAACAACCGCCCGGGAAGAAATTTTGTAGTCAATTAAAAAATCCTGTGCAACTCACTAACCTGGACTTTATAAGTGCTCCTCCCTATAATCTCCCACAGCGCATCCATCTGCTTAATCTCAATTGTTCAAAGACCCACAAACAAACAGACCGGCGCCAAAAACCATTGCGAACTTGGCCAATCTTTCTGTTATTGGTGACTGAACCCGCAATGGGCAGCTCGGCATCCTTTGTCGCGGGGCATCGATACATGTCCTCTTCTGCAGGTTCCCCTGGTCCATCTCTGTGAGGTCGTTTTTTTGAATCAACTCTTCTGGAATCTTTTCCCTCCCACTTTTCCCTCCATTTCCGGTGATAGTGTTATCATATCAGCACGTGACGCCCCTTTCCCGTCGCCTTCCACTACTAGTTAAGGTTGTCTATCGATTATCTATACCCTAGTTTCGAATTTCATCCCCACCACTACTTCCCACTGCTTCGGCCATGTCGGGGGACCGCTCGGCCCAGGCCTCAGATGTCCAGGACCTCCTCGGTGAGGCTAGGGCAGTAAGTTCACCCGTCATTCTTTCTTACACGTAACATATGATCTAATCGAAGTCCAAGCTTGTCTCCCAGCTCTACGATCCCGCAAATACGGGCAACCCCGCCAAGATCAAGGCGATCCAAGAGCATCTACAAATTCTCCAAAAAAGCCCTCACGCATGGTTGATCGCCAATGATCTTCTTGGCGATGATAGTACGGGATCAAGGTTTTTTGGTGCCCTTACTTTCACTGTGAAAATAAACCAGGACTGGTGCGTATTTCGATCTCCGAAAAAAAGAAATTACCAAACTATATTGGTCATCTAACAATATCGACGGTAGGCAACAGTTGAGTGAGATCGAAGCAAAGGAGCTTCTCTCCCGCCTTGTTGATCATTACATCCTTCTGGTGAACGCAGGAGAACAGCCTTTGGTAATCCGCAAACTAGCTACCAGTTTAGCGACCATCTTCCTCAAAAGGAAATCCCCTTGGATACGCGCATTATGGAATCTGGCAGCTTCCTTTGCCAACGGGAGCTATCTCGATGAAGATCAATGCCCGTCTGTTGATTTGCAAACTGCAATTCTCCCTGCGTTGACCGAAAGGCAGGTGATCACCCTTCTCTATTTCTCCAATGTCCTAGCAGAGGAAATCAATCGATGGGATCTGGACTCGCGAAGGAATGCAGACAGCAATCGTATCTCAGATAACACCAAAGATGCTTTTTCTCTTGTCGAGTATGTTCTGCTTCACATCCTCCAGCAGGAATCTTCGGGAACACCCGTTTCCGATGGGACGACTGGGATCGAAGCGATCAATTCATATCAAGTTTGTCCCACCCACCTCCTAAAGGCCACGCTGCAGAAACTTACTGACTGTTCGTATTAAGTCCTGGATGTCTGTCAGGGCTGGATTCCAATTGCGGGACTCAATATCGACCTCGGAATTGGCCTCGGCTACAAATTACGTGTTGCAAAGTTTGAAGATTTCCAGCCTGTCCAAAGCTTCAACGCAAGTTTTGGTCGAGCTGATTGACTGGCGGGATAGCATTTTCAACCAGGATCATATTCACTCCATCCTAGAATATATTGTCAGTGACATTGGGACCGCACACGTTGCTTCACTCATGGATGCTGATTTTGAGGATGAAAACATGACATATTTGGAACTCCTCTTGGCGTATGCGACCCTCAAACAAAGGGAGCTTTTGACGCAGGCGTTGGATCCTGGCCATGAGAAGGTTTTAGCCTTAATTCACGCCTTATTCAAAGCCCCCGGTTATGCCGCAGTAGACGACACGGCATCACCTCTAGCTCTCGAATGGTGGACTGAGGTTGCAGACGATATTCAAGAAATTTTCCTCGATTCAGAAGAGCAAACAGGGCTTGGTCCCGCAAAGCAAAATCTCGCACGTGCCGCCATGGACTGCTTCGAGAAACTCCAGTATCCAAACCCCGAAGAGCTGCAGGATTGGGGTGACGACGATCGCAGTGAGTTCTCTGCTTTCCGCCGCGATGTGTGTGACTTCCTTCTAGCCATATACCCCATGCTTGGCGTAGAACTGGTACAGGTATTCCAGGAGAAGGCAAGGTCGTCTCTCATCCAACAAGATTGGAAAACGTTCGAGGCTGCAGTTTTCTGTCTTGCGCAGCTTTCCGAAGCCGTTGATGAAAATCAACATGCCGACGAATGTCTCAACGCGATTTTTTTCTGCGACGAATTTGCTCATTTGTGCGAGAGCAAAGACGTTATTATCCCTGACAAGCCCCGTCAAACATTGGTAGACATGCTTGGCAAGTACCAGTCATATTTTGAACGCACCCACACTCTACTTCCTCGAGTGTTGACATTCTTATTCGCATCCTTGGATGTCGCTCTGTGCGCTCCAACTGCGTCCAAATCAATATCTCACCTGTGCAAGTCATGCCGGAATGCACTCACCTTAGAGCTTCCGGTGTTCTTGGACCAGTTCGAAAATTTCCGGTTCAAAGCAACTGCTACCGCACTTACTATGGAAAGGGTTCTAGAAGGAATCTCTGCTATCATACAGACCTTACCTGATGATGCAGAAAAGGCACAGTTCCTGGAAAGAATTTTGAAATTCTTCCATGAACAGGCTGAGATGGCGCGAGACGAAGCAGCTTGCGGTCTTGTCGAACCTGCTCGTAACCGTGGCCAGTTCGCACTTCGTTGCATTGCCAGTATTGGAAAAGGTCTCCGAGCAGATAATGAAATCATCTTAGATTCTAGCGACACCGGCAGTAGCGACCCTTATCCACCAACATTTTGGAATACGGGTAACGGCGCGGCATCCCAGAACCTAATAATGCAGTGCATGCAGCTGCTGATGACTGATTTCCCATTTGATGTGGCAATTATCGAGGCGGTATGCGACATTTTAAAGGCCGGATTTACTGAACGAACCGGACCATACGTATTTCCCCCAACGGTCACCGTCAACTTCGTTAAGAATATACCACTCGGTAGTTCCGGAATTGATATGGTCATGGGGACTGCCTCGGCTTTCCTCGCATCACACAGTGCACATCCGCAACAGATCCGAGAAGAAGCCATTGCTTTGATGGTTCATGTGTATGATGCGTTCTGTTGGATGCACGAAAAGCCAGAGTTTTACGACCCTGAGGTGGCAAATAGTGGGATTGATTTCCTTACTCGCTTGCTTCCCAAGTACCACCGATTCCTATTTGCATTGACCGGGATGCCGCATGAAGCATCCCAAACAGAAACACAGCGGCCTCCTGTTCTCCAAGCAATCCTAAACTTTACCCTTCTCTCCTTACAGGGCACCGAGCCACTACCCCTCCGATCTGCGTCTCAGTTTTGGGTGAGTGTGCTGACTCTCCCGAACGATGAGTCGGTACAAGGCGCCCTGCGAGACAGTATTCCTGCTTTGAGTCGTATTCTGATAACCCAGGTTGCTGGTCGGTGTGCTCGATCAGACCTTGAACACCTCTGCGAAGTGCTCCGGAAAGTCATCTTCAAGCAGCAAGCACTTGCTCGGCCACATCTTGCACATGCACTAGATGAATTAGGCAACGACCATGCCAATCCGAACCAAAGTCCAGTCCCACCGCCCGAGGAGAGACAGCGTTTTCTTGCGTCCATCCTCGCTGCTAGAGGCGCTAAAACACAGACCAGCCAACAGACTCGAGCTTTCTGGGTCAAATGCCGTGGGGCTGGCTTTAATTATATTGGGTAGATAAACGAAATACTATGACAACATTGAACAAGCCTCTTTATCCGTCCCGGATAGGATATTCCCACAATAAACAATGGAAAGTTCAAAGTGAGGCTCCAAAACCTGATGTAAATTATACCGCGACCACAAAATCCGCAGCAAAGCAAGTTGACATCCCCAATAGGATAGCGACAGCGGTATGCGCCTTAAGACCCCAATCGGACAGATGTCCACACCGCGTGATACTAACAATAGCCCGTGCCACTTTTCGTGTGGGTCATATTGCAGCAGCCTCAGCCACTGAGGCGGTGCATATTTCAGGCGTCAATAATTCACTTCATCGTGTGAGCGCCACTTGTCTTGCTAATAATTCAGTACCTCGATCTTCTTGGGGTAAGGCTTTTCTGGAGGTAAATCAGTCCCACTTTGACATGGTGGTTGGCTGCTGTCGCTTTGTTGTGTCTGGTGGTCTGCCCTACCGATCCTTCGAATATTCGAAACGTGACATTCTTTGATTAAATTAATTTTTTCATATTTAATTTATTGTCCAGGCTCCCTTCACATATTCTGGACAGAAATCCCAGACTAAGCATCCTGTGCTTCAAAATATGCCTCATATCACCAGCACCCCAGAGTCTATTATGTCCCGTGCGGATTCGCTCAACCCGTCAACGACATGTAGAGGAATCACTGCTAACGGGCGACCATGTCGTCGTGCTCTAGCATCCTCGACAACTCCGACACCTTCAGGAACGCCCATGAAACATGGTCGAGTCGGCGCTGTTAATCCAGCTGCAGCGTACTGCTGGCAGCACAAAGATCAAGCCGATATAGCGCCTCGGCCTATCAAGCCACAAAACACATTCCAGATGAAGACAAGAACAAGCATCGACACATTAATGGACCGGTTAGGAGTCTTGGATATCAATGAAAAGCACTCCAATTCCAAAAAACGCCGCGATTCGAAGAAGCCAAACACGGCTCCCAAAAAGCAAACTAGAAAGACGATCTGCTGCTGCTTCGACGTGATCATTGAGGACGTTGCAACTCCATCCAGACCAGCGCGTCCCACCCACAACCCCCCCCAGCATTCTCCGCCGATGCAACAAATGCCTAACGGTTTATCGACTGGGCAAACTCGACCTCAGAAACCATCTTCGAAACCATCATCCCAGGCTGGGCTCCTATCGCCAAATCAGACGCCATCTCGACCGTCTCTCCAGAGTACGCCGAATTCTTCATCTTCACAGACGAAATCCCTCCTGTCATGGATTCCCACCACTCTCACCCCGCAGACAACCTCAATTTTGCTCACCGAGTTAGCAAAACCCATATCCCCGGCCGACGAACCGGGGTACATCTACATGTTCTGGGTGACCCCAAGCACATCATCGCGGTCAATGCCCCCTCCATTAGACGTGGCATCGTCCCTTATCCCCAACGCATTAAGTCCAGAACCGACCCGTGGCATCAGCGATGCACTTCAAACAGCCCGCGACCTCAACGCCCTTACCTCGAGCCCCACGAGTTCCAGCCCGGGTGCACTCCGTCTCAAGATCGGCCGGACCAGCAACGTGCAGCGCCGAATGAACGAGTGGACGAGACAGTGTTCCCACGACGTCACCCTGATTCGATACTATCCCTACGTGCGCAACCGCCAGGATCCACGAGGTACGAGCATTGTACCAGGACAAAAAGTGCCCCACGTACACCGCGTGGAGCGACTGGTCCATCTTGAACTTGGTGACATGCGACTCCGAGACCTAGGGCAATGCGAAGACTGCGGCAAGGAGCACCGTGAATGGTTCGAGGTTCCAGCGGAGAAAATGGCGTTAAAAAGAGTGGACGATTGCATACGTCGATGGGTAGAATGGGCCGAGAGACAATGATCGTATTTTTTTTTTCTTCTTCTTTTTATAAACAGGCTCGATTTGAAGCGTATTTACTCTTTTTTCCTACATAGACAGACACACATTACAGGAATGCAAAAGGAACAGGCTTGTTCGATAGATCAATTAAAACTAAACAAACAAACAAATACACACCGATCAAATTAAGTCCCCTTCCCCGTAAATTGCATCAGATACTGGCTATATTGTATCGCAACCTAACAATCACCATTAATTAAAACGCACCTGGCTCCACTCAGCATACCTCATAAGAAGATCGATCCAAGAAAGATATCATGAATCAATCTCTCCCAAGGACTAGAAAAAAAGAAGAATCCATCACACACTCACCCACGCCGTCTCTCCCTGCTGTTCAGTCGGATGACCCTCCTTCCCCTTTCCCTCACGCTGGGGTTGTTGTTGTCCTTCTTCTTGTTTTTTCTTCTTCTCCTGATCCATATACCCATCGACCAGAACAAACAGCGTAACCAACCACCCAACCCCCCACATAACGCACGCAGCAAGAGAGCTCAACACCGCCGCGGGAAGCAGAAAAAACAAACCAAACGGCGTAAGCGCCAAGGCCCCCAGAATCGAGATAGCAGCCATGGCAATCGTAAATGTTACAGCATACGGGAAAACGGCGATGAATTGCGCCATGAAAAAGGTCCCGAACGCCGCCACCGCCAGGGGACCTGGTGGTTCAACGGGATCAATGGCATCATTGGGATCGGGGGTCTTTCTGTTGTGGAGAGGCGATCTGGCAGGGGCGACGAGAGTATTTCCATTATTAGGCGGAGGTGGGAAGTGGGAGTTAAATACATCGACAACCCGGTCAAGGGGGCTGGCGTTGAGGTTGGTGACGAGGGTGGATGCGAGCGTGGGCATGGAGGTGCTGATCGGTGGCGAGGGGACGGCGGCGACCTGTTCTGCTGGGTTTGGCATGGGGGGTGCAGGGGGGCAGGCTCCGTCCATCATGGCCACTGGAGAGGACGGGGGATATCTGGGGTCTGCAGCGAGAACCTGAGGTGTTGCGGTGGGCAACATGTTGGCGGCGACAGTGTAAGGTCCTTCAACTTCTGACATTGAGATAGAACTGAGGAGGGAAGAAGGGAGAAGAAAAGAGCCTTGATATCAACTCGAGAGGAGACTGTTTATTAGTGAGAAAGATTGCCTTACTTCACCATGATGGCAACTCGGAACCTCTGCGAATGACGCAAGCATTTCTATACGGCTGGATTGCGATGAAGCTCTTCACTGAGAAGTTCCCGGCCAATAAGTCGAGGATGAATTAGGTTGAGAGTGGATAATCCACGACTTGGATTTGTCGATTGATTAAGATTTCTGTAGCCAGGTTAAGCTCCCATTTAACCTTCCAAAACTGTTGTTATCCAAGAATAAAAGAATTCCTTCATGTGATTCATAGCTCATAACCAAGGTATAAGCGTTGTCTATCTCCCCCAAGGGGACCCTAGGTATTTATTTACCCAACAAAAGTGTTCGTGATGACATGCATGACTCAACTTTTTTTTTTTTCGAACCAACGCCCGCAATGAAAAAGTAAAGCAAGTATCGTAACATGACCAATGCCAATACTTTAAAAAAAAAATTTACCAGCCGCGCTTGGCCAGCTTATCGGCATCTTGCATCTGAGACACATTGATACCGACCATAGCCTCGCCAAGGCCCTCGCTTACCTGCGCCAGAACCAGAGGGTCCTTGAAGTGAGTCACAGCCTGAACAATAGCCTTGGCGCGCTTCTTGGCATCACCCGACTTGAAAATACCAGAACCGACGAAAACACCATCACAGCCCAGCTGCATCATGAGCGCCGCATCGGCGGGGGTAGCCACACCACCGGCGGCGAAGTTCACAACGGGCAGGCGGCCCTTCTCCGCCGTCTCGCGAAGGAGTTCGTACGAGCATTCCAGCTCGCGAGCGAAGGCGCGCAGCTCCGGCTCCGGATCCGAAGAAGATTGGAGGATGGCACGGGCACGAGCGACGTCGGCGTTGACGGTGCGCATGTGCTTGACGGCCTCGACAACATCGCCGGTACCAGCCTCACCCTTGGTGCGGATCATGGCGGCGCCCTCAGAGATGCGGCGCAGGGCCTCGCCCAGGTTGCGGCAGCCACAGACGAAGGGGGCCTTGAAGTTATGCTTGGTGACGTGGTAGAGGTTATCGGCGGGAGTGAGGACTTCAGACTCGTCGATGTAGTCGATGCCGATGGCTTGGAGAATCTAAAGTGTGGCAAAATCGATCGGGGGTTAGCCTTTTTTCGTAAATTCTTTTCGTGGATCAGATCTCAACCACCGATTGAAGACTCACCTGACACTCGACGAAGTGGCCAATACGAGCCTTGGCCATGACGGGGATGGTGACGGCAGCCATGATCTCCTTGATCATGCTGGGGTCAGACATGCGAGCAACGCCACCCTCGACTCTGATATCGGCGGGGACACGCTCAAGGGCCATAACAGCGGCGGCACCGGCTTCTTCCGCGATGCGGGCCTGTTGGAGTTAGTTGTAGTTCATGGAACAATTTCAAAGGAGCATACCTGTTCCGCATTGACAACATCCATAATGACACCACCCTTCAGCATCTGGGCCAAACCGGCCTTGACGATGAAATCATTGGAGAGACAGCTGGAACCGTTGGAAGCCATTGTGAAAGGAAAGTAAGAATACTAAAGGAGAAAAAGAATGGAGGGTAGAGAAAGAAGTAGAAGGATAAAAGGAAGAGGAAGAAGCAGAAGAGAGTCTAGTATTTGTATAGCAGGAGAGGTTGAGAAGAAAGGAAAAGAGAGGATGGGTGAGTCAAACAATACTTTTGGGATGTTCATAAGTTCCCCGCCGCCTTTGGCTCATTTCCGCGGAGGCGTTGGCCAATCAACGGCCGGCCGTCCCTCCGCCGGACAAACCTTAAATGATCCTGGGCGCGCCGATTTCGGTTTCCCGCGGATACCTGCTGAGAAGTACCTCCAATGTACTCTTTGAGTAGGTGGGACTGTGGTGGTACTTAAGTATCTACTTCTTTCTGTACAGTTGAAACGCAGCATGTATGTGTCTTACTGTAGGTACCTGGAGAAGGCAAGTGTAGGTGTTGCATAATACTTTCCCCTTTGGGAAAGCCCCGCTCTACCTTCTCGATCAGGCAACAATATATGCACGGTAACTACACCGTCCAGGTGGGCAAAAGATCTCAAGACTCCAACTTAGAATAACTTAGTTGATATTCGGGGGGAGGGGAAGTGTAGCTCTGCAATAAATCTATAGAGAGAGAGATCTGTTTTCAATGCATCCTTTCTATGACGTCATCCTCCGCATTCCATCTCCAACTTCCTTCCCAAGTTCCAGCCGCCTCCTCCAAACATATGCTACGTACTGCATAACACACGATAACACGGTATCCCACATATAACCCAATCGCACCACACAACATATAATCGCCATCCATAACACCCACGCCAATCAATCATGGCCTCCTTGCTCATCTCGCGCACCTCCGCCGTCCTAGGCGTCGGTCTCGGCCTCGGCTTCTCTCTTCACCCCCTTTCGCCCTTCCGTTCTACCCCCATCCGTTGCCAATATTCACCACCTGACTCCCGGACCGACTCGTCCTGGACAATTGACTCTCAGGAGCCTATGCTTCGCAAAAAAGGAGCAACCAGTCGAGGGAGTGGGATTCTTACTGCCTCCAATATGCGGCAGGTCAGCCTGGGAAGTGTACTGGGTCTGGTGGTGGGGGTTGGTCTTAGAGCATTTTCGAGAGCGCTGGTAGTGCTCCTTGGGATGGGCGTGGTTGTTATCGAGGTATGTCTAATCCCAATTTACTTAAAACTATAACGTGTTGAGGGAGTAAATATATATATACAAAGCAAAAACTAATGACTGGTTGATTACCAAGTGGGCCGCATCGAAGGGATATAATATTCTCCCTTTGAACCGGATGCAGAAATATGTTAAGGGCGTTGATTTACAGAAGGCCGTCTCCCGGAATGTGCCGTTCAAGATGAGCTTTGGGGCGACGATGGCGTTAGCAGCATTTGCGCAGTTCTAGGATAATAGACGAAAAGCTTTCGAGGCATTCTGGATTACTTTTGACGGAAGTTGGTTGTACATAAGTTTATTTGGTTTTGTGGGTATACAATAGGATTATATTTCATTGGGGTTCAAGATATTGGAACAGGGCTACTTTTTGTTTCGCTTGTATGCAATGTTATACAGGGTATCATCAATCATGCACGGTGCCATATACATCTACGGCGTCGATTTGGTGTGAGCTGACGTGACCATTAGCTCAGAATCAAATCCTCCAGGACTCCCTCCATCTCTTGCCGCGGTAAGGGCACACCGAGGATCTCCATGCCGCTTGTGTCCATTCGGGAGGTGATCATTTGGTGGTCGTGGAATTCCTTCAGCAACGTTCGGAACATCATTTCCGAGGACGCAATGAACTCCTCGGCCGCTTTCTGGTATAGCATGCGGAATTCAATTCCTGGCTCTTCCTTTCCTCCGTGATGTCCTCCCTCACCGTCTGCTTCGTCGTCCGAGTTATGGCCTTCGTCGAATAGGGACACGATCTCCGTGAGAAGTAGTCGGTACAAATTGCGAGCGTTCTCAGGAAGACTCTGCAGAACGAACTCCACACCTTCTTTGCCGCCGATACGACGGCCCTTCCGGCCTAGCAAGCTGTGGACCTCTTCGACAACGTCAAATTCGGTTTCAAATGGCGAGAAAGTGGTGCAATCGTGGAACACAAAGTTGAGCTGGTCGCGAAGACTGATATCCCACATCAACAGGAAGTTCGGGGTGTCGGCTGTCACCAGAAGATGGATTTTGGGCGTTGCGGCCAGTCGAGCCAGAAGGCCCTGGTTTGCCGCTCGGCGTAGAGAAGGGGCATCGACAGAATTAATAAGGACAGTAATCAGGGTTTGGGCTGGTCGAGACTTCAGAACCGACTGTAATAGTTCCAACACTTCGATGGGCTGCGAGCCCAGTTTTGACGGAATATCAGCTCCCAGAACAGCTGTGACAATAGTGGCGAAAATCGAGCGAATCGAGATATTCGGCGTATGTCCGTTCACGACCACAATTGGGGGAGCACCAGACTTTTGTTTCTGGCAGAGCCAGTCGGCGTAATTTTCCAGGAGCTGCCTTTTCGAGCCATATCCATAAAGACAGATGTTGAACCCCTCATGAAACTCAAAGTCCCATTGCGGAAATGAGCGACGATGGAGGTCAAGCAGAAATGCCTTCTCTTTCTGATATGGGTCAGCGTATTGGCCGAGTTTCTCAAAGTACTCTTCGTGCGTCAATAAAGAAACTTTGTTCAGGTTGTTGTTCGAGGTTCGCGGGGGTCCGGCGCGATTCTGGAAAAAGTATCGCTCGTGCGCCGGTAATTCGCCCTCAGGAGTTGGGGATCGTTTGTTCTTTGCACCCTTCGGTCGTCCTGCACGGCGCTTGGGAGTTGCGGGTGTCTTGGAAGAGCCCTTCTTCCCCTGGCTAGGTTCGATGGTATCAACCACATCTTTATCATCCTCAATGGCCTTCTGCGAATCATTAATCTCGTCCTCTAAAATCTCCTCTGCTAAACGATCCGCTCCATCCCAGATATCGTCCTCGTCTTGCTCAAGAAGAAGGCGTGCACTCTTTTTCTTGGCCGATCGATCAGCATTTCGCACACGTGTTGGCGTAGAAACAGTCGTCACTTTAGATTTGGTAGGAGTTGAGAAGAGAGCTTTCGCTTTCGATCTATGTGTAGGTGTTTTGAGTCCGGATTCCTTCAACGCAGCCGGGGTCGCGGCAGTCGGCTTCTGTGGGGTGGATTTGACCCTTTTCGAGGGAGGCGCGTCAGTAGAAGCCTTGCCGTTGGTGTTTCCATTGGGGGTGCCGATAATGGTAGCAGTCCTTTGTCTCTTCGGCGTCGAGACAGGACGCTCATCGTCGGACTCGGGCTGTTTGCGTTTCATTGGAATCAGTACGGTTGCCAGAAGATTACAGCCAATTGAGAGAGAAATACCATGCGGAAGCAGAGCGCGCTCTGGAAAGATGCTGGAAAAGGAAGAAGAGCTGAGCACCGACGCAAGGGATGGAGAGGCTGGAATGTCGAATCGATAATGATGAATGTTTGGCTGAACTACTAAGTTTATCGGCGCGTCTCGATTGGGTCAACCGTGGGCCGACTGTTTCTCCGGGATCCCGGCGGTATCGGAGATGATCTGATAATATTTGGGCATTATTGCAGAGTCATTCGCATTCCACTTCTCTCCAATTTCTCCTCCACGTCGAGTTGTCTTCAGAACTCGTTTTCAATCCATTGGGATATTTGCCGTCTTCCTCCTGATCGGCGGTGCCTCGTCGTACGCCAGCCTGATTGACCTTTTTTTGACTCATTGGCGCTTCCGAGTCACACCGGCTGATCGCGAGATCTATAAATCCCTCCCCCACACCCCCCCCGAGCTAATTTGACAGTCCTCACTACTGTCTCCTGTACGTGGGACCCTTTATTCCTCCCTCCCTGACTCCCATACTGATATCCGTCACTTTCTTCTTAGCCAAACCATGGCCTCATCCGTCCAACCCGCAGTCACAATGGCTGCATTTGCTCGCATGGTCAAGGGCCAGGTGCGCAGCTACTCTGCCCCGGTTGACATGGCCATTCCCGCCGCCAAGCAGAAGTTCATTCCCTCCTCAGGATCCTACCCCAAGGGTTTCCTCGTCTCCGGTACTCACGTCGGTGTAAAGGCCTCCAACACCAGGTTCCCCGACCTGGCTCTCATCTCCTCCGAAACCCCATGCTCCGCCGCTGCCGTCTTCACCACCAACAAGTTCCAGGCTGCTCCGGTCCAAGTCAGCCGGGATATCCTTCAAACGCGCCAGGGCCAAGGCGTGCGGTCCGTCGTGATCAACTCCGGCTGTGCCAATGCTGTCACCGGCAAGGGTGGCCTGGAGGATGCCGTCGCAATGGGCAAGAAGGTCGACGTGTGCAACGAGGTCAACGAACCCAGCACACTTGTCATGAGCACCGGAGTGATTGGACAACGGTACATATTACCCATCCCACAAACAATACCAAGAATAACACCAAAAGCGCAAAACTAACCAACAAAATCCTCTCACACAGCCTCCCCATTTCCAAGATCCTCGCCAAGATCCCCGTCGCCCACACGAACCTGTCCTCTACCCACGACGCCTGGCTAGCCACGGCCCGCGCCATCTGCACAACCGACACCTTCCCCAAGCTCCTGTCTCGCACGTTCAGTCTCCCCTCCTCCCCAGACCGCACCTACAGCCTCGCCGGCATGACCAAAGGCGCGGGCATGATCCACCCGAACATGGCCACCCTCCTCGGCGTTCTCTGCACCGACGCGCCAATCGAACCGTCCGCCCTGCAGTCCCTGCTCAAATACTCCGTCTCTCGGTCCTTCAACTCGATCTCCATCGATGGAGACACCAGCACCAACGACACGGTGGCGATTCTTGCCAACGGCGCCGCCGGCGGCACCCCCATTGCCTCCTCCAGCTCCGCCGACTACACCGCCATGCAGGAGATCCTGACCTCGTTCACCCAGTCGCTATCGCAGCTTGTCGTTCGTGACGGTGAAGGCGCGACCAAGTTCGTGACCGTGCGGATCCAGAACTCGCCGGACTACGACTCTGCCCGACTGATTGCCTCGACCATTGCGCGGTCCCCGCTTGTCAAGACCGCGCTTTACGGCCGCGACGCTAACTGGGGCCGCATCCTGTGTGCCATCGGCTACACCCAGGGTGTCGCGCCTGGGACTGTCGTACCTGAACGCACTAGCGTGAGCTTCAAGCCTGTCGACGGTAGCCCTGTGCTGAAGCTGTTGGTCAACGGTGAGCCAGAGCAGGTGGACGAGGAGCGTGCCAGTGTCATTCTCCAAGAAGAGGATCTGGAGATCGTGGTTGACCTTGGTGGCGGCGAGAAGGGCGCGCAGGGTCTCAATGGTGAGGAAGCGGTCTATTGGTTCTGTGATTTCAGCCATGAATATGTCACCATCAATGGGGACTATCGCACCTAATTTGCATTTAGATTAGATTACTTTTGTTTATATACCCCACAACTAATTCTAATAGTTTTGGATCTGTAGTCTTTGCTTGTCTATGTGGCTTAGGATATATTTGTCATAACTAGAGGGAGGAGGTTAGTCAGGTTTATTGTACCTCAACCCCCAGCCTATCAGATTTTGTAAAGTAACTCAATTGGAGATCGAAACTAACGTCAATTAGATAGATATAATTTTTAGTATCTTTTGAAATATGGTTACAAACCAGGCGAGTGCTATGTACAGTTGTGGCATTACTTTTCCGAAGGAAAACACCCCAAGCATCCTAACCCGTACAAAGAAAGCCAAGTCCACTGCCAGCCACAACAGCGCACTACCCGGGAATGAACGGAGATTACAAAACAAAAAAGCGATGCAAGGCGACGATTCTTCTTCTCATGCTGCTCATCAAGAAAAAAGAAAGTCCCGGTTTAGTTACCGGGAACGAGACCCTTCAGGCCTGATCCAATGTCGCCCTCACGGGCGGCAATTTCGAAGTATCCATATATAATGCTGCAATACTGTTAGTGAATCCAAAAAAAAAAAAAAAAAAACAAATTGAATAGGTATAAGAAAAAAAAAAACTTACGTCACGGCAAGGAGAATACCAGTACCGCTGCCCAGTGCACCGAGAAGGTCGGAGGCGACGGAGAGGGCGCCAATACAGGCACCACCGAAGGCAGCCGCAGTGGGGATGACACGCTTGAGCTCCTTGTACATGCTCTGCTCACGGTGACCAGCCATGACAAGACCCTGATCCTTGAGCTGCTTGGCAACGTCACGGGGAGCGGAACCGGAGACTTCGATCCAAGTCTTAGAGAACAAGGCGCAAGCAACCAGCATGAATGTAATGTAGACCGCGGTGTGAATAGGGTCCAGGACAGCCTCCTTGAAGTTCAGAGGAGGAGACATATAGTAGGCGATACCAGAGGCGGCATGGAGCTGGGCAGATCCTTCACGGGGCTCCCAGACTCCGAGAAGCTTGACCAAGATGTTGTCCGAGAAGCGAGAGTACAGCATCTGGCTGATAAGGAAGATGTTGGAGCACAGCGCGGACTGGAGCATGATGGGCATGTTGGAGGTGTAGAAGAGACGGACAGGGTAAGAGCCACGCATTCCACGCTGGCGGGAAGACTTGACGGGGATCTCGACACGGAAACCCTGGAGGTAGATCACAGCGGCGAAGACGAGGAGAGTGGCCAGCAGGTTCATGACGTTGGGGAGGTTCTGGCGATAGAAAGCCTCCTGGAGAGCACGCTGCTTATCAGGCCAGGTCAACAGAAGGTGGAACAGAGCAATGATGGCGCCCTCAAACTCGGGACCACGGCCAGTGTTGATGGTCGTGGGAGAGAAAGCCTTCCACACAATGGACTCGCAAATGTTGGTCGCAATGAAGAGGGAAATTCCGCTTCCGAGACCGTATCCCTTCTGGAGGAGCTCATCCAGAAGAATGACCACCAAACCAGCGACCACCAGCTGAACAATAAGGAGCACACAGATACCGGCACCAAGATCGCTAGGCTGGCCATAGAGACCAGTCAGGACGTAGACACAGGCCTGACCGAAGGAGAGGATGATGGCGAAGAGCTTCTGGGCGGTCTGGTAAAGCTCACGGTCGGTCTTGAGGTCAAGGTTGACGTCGATGAGGTGGGTACCAGCGAGGAGCTAGTTCGAGCCACCATTAGCTATGGTCCAGAATATAATCCAAGGTGGAAACCAGATATTACAAAGTGACACGTACCTGGAAAACCATGCCGGAGGAGATGATGGGAGTGATACCCAGTTCCATGAGAGTACCACGGTTACTGGCCAGCATCATACGCAGCCAGTAGAGAGGATCCGAGGTATCGGAGGAGACAATGCCGTACAGGGGCATCTGACTCATGACCAAGAAGATCAACAAAGTCAACTAGAGGGATATTGTCAGCTTCGCGAGCTCTTTTGCGATCACTCCACAAGTCACATACCCCAGTCCACATCAACTTTTGGTTGAAGGGAACCTTGGTCTCGGGGGCAGCCACCTCCGGGAGGAGGGGCGTGAAGGGTTTAATCAGATCGAGAAATCGGACTAGATTCAAGAATCAGTATTTGTGAAGCCATTGAGATCGCGGTAGCGAAGGGAGTCGGAGTCGCGTGCTGGGGGGAGGACTCACGTCCGCTCATGATGACGGAACACCTCCCACGGTGGAATTATTGTCGAGGGATGGGGGGGAAAGAAAAGAAAAAGGAAAGAAGCTGGAGAAGAAGCCAGCAAAAAAAGAGCGAGAGGTGAAATAGAGAAGGGGAGGGGATAAAAAAGAAGAAGAAGAAGAATGGAGGAGAAAGGAAGGGAAAGGGAGAGACGATGAGGTTGCGGTTCCTTCCCCATTCGAAGTCGCCTCGCTGGCCACTTTCACCAGCCACGCTAAACCCCTTGAGGCCAGTTGGTCGCTTCCGACCCTCCAACAAACTCGAATGACCCCAACTACTAGTGGGATTATGATCCAATCTCCATTTCACGTCCATTGATGATAGTATAATAGTAATAACTCTGCCATTTATGTGGTTGGATTTCATATATAGTATATAGCTCCCTCTCTAATGTCACAATTCCGCCACAAATTCCTCCGTCATACAATGCTCCTCCCAGAGGTCACAATAATCAGATAGATATCATCTAGATACCCCGATTCGTCGTAAATACACACTTCTCGGATCATGTGAACCGGCTTACGGCCCCACGAGGCTCAGACAATCATCAATCACCAATTCAAGCTCCCCCAATCGGCCCTTTAATCCCTTGTTCTCCTCCTTGAGGATTCCCATCACACTCCACGCCTCAGAAGCAGGGACACCATGACAGATCGAGCACTTGGAGGCATTCCCCACCCACGAGCTGGTAATCCCTGTCGAGGTAAGCCCCTTAATGACGCGGTCATACGTGGATGGCCGGGGGGTAGGCGTCGGGATAGGTTTGAGTTCCTTCTGGTGCGTCACCGGGATTGTGGGGGTTGGGGTTGACAGGGCGATTTGCGAGATGTTCGGGGAAGGGGCCACGGTTGAGGCAGGAGATTCGAGCCCTTCTCGACGCGAGAAAACACTCTCCGCAAGACTTTCATCCCCCGAATCAAAGCCCGAGTCGCCGCTATTGAAGGTCGCATTGCTGGCGCGTTTCATGCTGCGCTTGGGGGTATGTAATTCAATACCCACGTCGGAGATACTTTCGTCGTCACTGGATCGGATAAGCATTACACTGCGACGACGAGCCTCGTCCTCTCTCCGACGTAGATTTCTCTCTTGCTCAAGCTCATCTGCCATGGCCTTCATCGCTTGCTCCTGTTGCAAGACCTTTTCGGCCATTCCATCCAGCTGGACCTTGAGATGCCCGACACGAGTGCGTGTCTCTTCAAGTTCCTCTTGTTTTTCACTCTTATCAGCCAGTGTCTCATGCAAGGCGAACGTCCGCTGCTTGTAGGCTGCCTGTAGTTGTCGAATGACGGTATCTGCGTTGCTCCGGAGCGCATCGAACGCCGCTTCTCCGCTAAGGTCGCTACTACCAGGCGGAAACAAGGCAGCGGCAATGTCCAAGTTTAGGAGCTCATCTTCAGCCGGCTCAGGTAAGTCCATTTTGCTGTCCGGGCGTTTCAGTCCGAAGAACGAGAATGGATTGGTGGATGTAACCTGCTTCAACGGTGATGGGGCCGTCATGCGTTTCTGTGTACGGTTCATCGAGCCGGTTGGGGTATTGGGTGATCCGTAGAGCTCTCGATTCTCCATATCTAGATCGGAAGATGGGTGCATGACTCCTAGGTTGACGGACTCCGACTTGCCCTGGAACCAACCCGATAAGCGTTTGGCTCCCTCCTCGAATCTCCGGCGGGCGATACTTTCGGTCGGAACGGAGGACTGATCGAGGTCTTCGAAAGTTTTGGCCTGGTCCGGAAAGAGTTGTCTGGCGGGAAGACGGGGTTGTCGTCGGGTGATCACTTCGGTATTGGCTCGACGGTGGTACGAGGGTTTATGGGAAAGGGATTGCTTTGCCTGTAGGGAGGGAGATAATGCATCGGAGCCGAGCACAGCTGCAGGAAGTATCTGGGGCCGTCGGACAGGGTGGTGACAGGACTGAGGCTCTCCGTGCAGGTCGGTGGGTATGTTTGTTGCCGTCAGGCTATCAATGGGGGGTGTGACGGTGTCTGGCAGCATTATTTCAGGATTGGGCGGAAGGGAAAAGGGATGGCGGTAGGAATGAGAGAGGGATGCGACCAGTCGCACCACTTGGACCAGGGCTGGAATGCCACGTCGAGAGGGCGGTCCAATCCAAGCAAATAAGGGAATGCACGAAACCCTGCGAAGTAAGAGAGAAAAAGGAGTTCTTGTTTAAGCGTGGAATGCGGGGAGTGGTCCGTTACTCGAGGGATCGATCTCGATAATGATGACGATGATGATGAAAGGTATGGATCTTCACCGGACAACCTCCTAGAATGGATCTATAGATCGAGAAAGTGAGAACAATCTGGCAATGGTTGATGGGGACGGAGGGAAGAGGTGGAAGCGTTGGAAGTTCGAGTCTTAGTTAAAAAACACGCCAAGCGACAACTGATCAACCCACACGTGCTTATCTCCCGTGAAGTGAAATAAATAATAATAAATAAATATCCTCGAATCAATCAATCTATGATAAAAAAAAATAAAAAAGATGATTTCTGATTTCTGAACAGAATAATACTATAATAATATTATAGTCACCATAATCATACTAATAATCCCATGCGAACAACTCTCCTTTAAACCACTAGCGCTTCCAAAGGCAAAATAAAATGCGGTGGCTGAACAGCAGCTCTTTTTCTCCATCCATCATGGCTGCTCCACCGCCATGAGGCCATGCACGAATCATCTCCAGTCAACTGTTCTTTCGGCCCATCGTTTTAAATTTATATGGGTCTTTTGCCTCCCGTCTCAGCTCTCAATCCGGCCGAAACAGGCTCAGTCGACTCTAGACAAGACGTAAGGTCTTTCTACTATTATCTCCACGACGTCATCAGAACGGTGACTCTGGTCGCTTCTACAGATTTCCCTTCTTTGAAAGAAAAAAGAAATCGATTATGATGAATCAGTCCAGATTTTAATTCAACCGGCCGGAGGAGTGTCCGTCCATTGATCTGAAACCATTGATATCTCGGGCGATCAGACCCCCTAGTGAAATTACCCCAGATAATGTCTGTTCCAGATATAGTGCACATCAACTGTCTCGAACATCCACAAACACTCCAAAGGGCATTGTTTGATAGTATAGGTTAGGTACTCTGTACAGAGTAAGACTATCGACAGGTATACATTTGATAGCTCTTGATGAGGAAAAGAGTCAACAGTTGAGCTGGGAGCTGGGAGCTGGGAACCATGGATGCATATACTCTGAGCTCCAGCTTCTCCACATCCCTCGGAAATATATAATAGAAAGTGATAGTCTCGGTATTCCTCTCAGTTATCATGACAGGCATGCATTCTAACTTGTATTGTACGCCCTCCCCCCGTTTTCTTTTACGTATATAATATATCGAATTCTCGTGGTATCATATCTTACATTCCTATGGTGGATGTCCTGGTAGAGCCCATAACACCGTGATACATATAACATTTCCCACGTTCGGCCAACGAATCCAGCCACTGCACCCTATACACTTGATTCTGCTGCAGGGGTCGAACTTTTTTGACGTACTATCACTTCACTAGAAAATAATTACATATATGCCTTGCAGCCAATTTGCATAAATCGATCACCTGACTTGGTGATTCCTTGCTTTTCTGTCTGCACCACCATCAATCACATTCACAGAGTGTTTGTTGGGGATTGTAGCCGCCATTTTCTGTCGTGGAAAACATAGTTGTCTCAATGAATATAGAAGCCACTGAACTTCTTTAACCTGAAATTCTAGATTACCACGAGTAGAGAATGATACATAATTCTAAAAGAATCTCTACTCATTTGGTGTACTTGATACGGAAATTGTGACATAAATCTAGCCAAAGAAATAGAAAAAAAGACAACATCAACACAAAGGCCCCCTAGAGATAGATAATAGGAATGAAAAACAACGTTCCCTTAGCAGCCACACACCCCCCTGTAACGTGGAAATGATATGACATCCTTGAGCGAATCCGTTCCCATAAGATAATGAAGTAACCGCTCAAAACCAATCCCGAAGCCCCCATGGGGAGAGGTCCCCCATCGGCGCAAGTCAGCGAACCAATCCAAAGAACGGAGGTCTTCCCCGGGGTGCAGATAAGGATACGGTTGCGCATCTGCAGGCGCATTCCGGTCTGGCGGACGCTCCTTACTCCACCCAGTCAAGAAACGCTTCTTTCGCATGGTATCAACCAAAACATCCAGGCGGTGCTCGCGAAGACCTCCACTGCAGATCTCCCCGATGCCCGGTAATAGTAGATCGAACGCTTCCGTGGTCTGCGCGGGGTCAATATGTATACCTGGTGGCAGATCATCTATACTCCGGACCGATTGCTTGGCCTGGAACAGGCGAATCTCCGACGGGAAATGGGTCAGAAAGACCGGCGAATCGAAGTGGTCGCACAGATACTTTTCCTCGTCCTCAGTGAGATCCTGTTGCGCGCCACCAGCAGATTGACAACCGGAGATGCAGCCCTTTGCTTCGCGAACCGGCTCCAGGAGTCTCGTCGCCTCTGCAAAGGTAATCTTCTGCCACTTGCGGTGTAGTAGCTTTTCCCAGCGGCGTAGAAGCTCGCCTGATCCGGACTGTGCCAGAACCTCCTTACCAGCGACACTTTCCTGCAGCCGCGAGACGGTCCCCCGGATAACCTCTTCTATCAGCTGGTACAGAGGATCAAGCGTCTCGATATAGTTGACAGCCACCTCCAACATCCAGAACTCGGCAAGATGTCGATCGGTTTCGGCGCGTTCCGCTCGCCAACAGGGCGCGAGAGTCCATGTCCGGTCGAGACCCTGGACAAAGGCCTCTGCATGGAAGACAGCGGAGACGTTAAGAAATCTGCGGGCGCCAAAAAAGGTCTCGTTCATCTCGGCGTCTTTGCGTTTAGAGTGTTGAGTTGGTGCTGCAAACACCTCCGCACCCCCCTCACAGTCTGTCCATGTGAGGATAGGGAGATGGACCTGATAGAAAGGGCCGTCTCGATGCGAGTCGAAAAGATTGGTTAATGCGGACACAACGGAGGATCGGAATCTGGCGATGAGAGCATGATTCGGTGTGCGGATGCGCAAGTGAGGGTTACGATTGAGAAAGTCTGGAGATTGCGTTTCCAGGGCAAGTGGAAATGAGTGAGGGTCCGCAGGGCCAATGATTGTATAGTCATTAACGTCCAAGGAGGGAGAGTCGTCATGGTTTACCTGTCCGTGGAGCTGGATTGTACTTCCTTGTGAGAGGTATTGGTGGTCTTTCGGCTGGGGAGTTGAGATCTTGGCTAATATTGGTGTCACAGTGGAGCCATCGTTGACAACAAGAGTGATGGTCTCGGTTTCACGCAGTGTCTTCTGGATAATGCCACAAATCGTGATTTTGCTTGAAGTTGGAGCCGTGAGGGCCTCCTTGATGGCGATTCTCTGATCCATATGGATGTAGTACTGATGATTACTTTAATGAGTCTTGTTTTTGCTGAGAAGAGACAAGTAGGGAGTATGTTTATCTGGCACCTTTTATAATCAGATTAAAACTCTTTGTGGTCCCATCGCTGTGCGACTTGCCTCAGGCAATCGCTAACCCTGCAAGAGTTTTTCTCTCTCTTCTAAATTCGTATTGTGTGCAGATTCCTTGCCGGAGATAACCCACAACAAGAAAAACTCTTCCGGTTTGGTTAATTTATGATAGATCACTCAGAATGACAGTTAGGTAGGTGGCTTATGATTTGGCTTTCGGTTCAACTATCGGTGAGATGAACCAGTAAATCATGGCTTGTACTGGTTAGCAGATATGCAAGCAGCATACCGCTACAATCAGACAGAGTGATGCTTCCTGGTCATTTGGTCAGGTTAATTAATAAATGACGAAATGGAAACGATGCGTAGGACAGTTTTTACTGTATAGTCACTTTGATGGTGAAACCAGTAGCAATGTATGTAGCATATAATAAAGCAGAGGTGGAAGAAACATCTGCACTTACTGTCAAGCTGTTTAAATCTTTATAACAACAACAATAATAATAATACTTGAGTTTATAATGATAACACTCGGGTTTCTCTTACCTCAAGGAGTAACTATGAAGTGTCCCAAAGTGTTCTGATTGGCTGTGATGGCTGGAAAATATACTGCCGGGCGGTGAACAAGAGAATGCTGGCAAAGGCCTCAATAATCAGGTATCCATAATTCTCCGGCCTCACTGACCCTATTCTTGCAAATTTGCTTGGACCTTATGGTTAATTCTGATACCTACTCGATGGTGAAGAGGACAATTATATAACTTTCACCCCTTCAGAATTCCACTTCAGACTCCAAAATGGCCAACCCCAGCGGATTAAAGTACCTCTCCAACGCCCTCGCAACACTCGACCAACTCTCCAATTCCTCCTCATCCATCGATGGCGTATCCCCAGACCTAGAAACCTCGATCCGCTTCGCCGGTACACAGCTGACCCAAGCGGCTGGAGTTCTGCTTCGTTTGTCGCAAGACATCATTTCCCAGGCAGTTGTCACATTCACCCGATTCTGGATCGGCGCAGAGGGAGGTAGTTTGCGGATCTATTCCGTCAAGGTAGGTAGATAGATACCCCCCCCCACGTTATCTGACTTAGCGATTAACGGAAGTATTGCTCGCGACAGGATGTCTCTGCCGCCGCACTCTACATGACCGCTAAACTCTCTTTCCAACCAACCTCCCCGCGCTCGGTCTTAAACGTTTACGCCTTCCTCCTTTCGCAGGACGCCTCGCCCCTGTGGTTCATCAATCCGAAGGGATCGCCGGAGACGCCACCAGCACCAGAGACTTACTGCCTTACCGAAGGAGGCTACCAGAGCGGCCGCCTGGTACTCCTAAGAACGGAATCGATCATTCTACGAACGCTGGGGTTCAATACACATGTGGCCTTGCCGCACACTATTACGTTAACATATCTGCAGACGCTGGGAGTGTCATCATCAGCTGTGGCGCGCCGCTCGTTTGAGTATTTGAATGCGGCCTTGTTGTCGCCGCAGTTGCTCTACGTGACGCATCAGCCCAATGCGCTGGCTGTGGCGGCAATCTATCTAGCCGCGCGAGAGGAGGGGGTGAAGCTGGTGGATGACGAGTGGTGGGAGGTGTTTGATGTGGATCGGGAAGAGCTGGGATTTCTTGTCGTGGGGATGCGGAGTATGGAGGGTTTTGCGCGCGCCGAAAGAGAGAAGTGGCAGGGCCGGACGATTCCTATGGTAGTGGATCAGGTGGACGGGGAGATCGAGAGAAGAAGAATGATGGAAGAAGGCGAGTGATTCACATGACCTGATGTGAATGCTTAACTTTACTCCTTCCATTGCACTGATGCGGTGCTCCGGGGTCGTCTTGGACGATGGCTCCTCCCGAGCAAGTCGGGGCTGGAGACGCCTTCAGCTTCTCAGGCTTTCCTCTCTACACGCAGTTCTTGAATGGCGCAGGATCAACTCGACTCGACTCGACTAGTCGATTGCGGGATCTCGGGACGAAACCATATCGTGAAGCGATAGAAGATAAATAGGCGATAATCATGATATATATGAGATGACGTATGAAGCGTGACTGGCAGCACATGATATCGAATGCTGAGTCAGGTGAGCGCCAGGTACCCCGCGGACTGATAAGCGTCACCGTCATTCGTATCAGTAACGAACCTCCAAACAACAATTCTCGCTTCCCTTCCCCCTTTCCCACTTATACCACTCTCCCCCAGTCATACTGTCAGAACATCTAAACACCCAGAGAGAGAGATAGCGAAAACCAACATGAACATCCTCCACTCCACGCTGTCTACCTGGCGCGACCGCCTCGCCCCCGTCTCCCGCACCTCAACCTTCCGCTCCACCGGCCAAATCACGCCCGAAGAATTCGTGCTCGCAGGCGACTACCTCGTCTACAAATTCCCCTCATGGACCTGGGCCGATGCCGCCACCCCAGCCAAGCGCGTCTCCTACCTCCCCCCGGGGAAACAGTTCCTCGTCACGCGAGGGGTGCCCTGTCATCGACGACTGAACGAGAACTTTGCTGGAGACGCCGGCCACGAAGATGAGATCATCCGTGACATGCTCTCTGGTGGAAGCGGCACAGGCGGCGATGACGATGACGGATGGCTGCGGACAGGAGGCGGAGGCGCAGACGCAGCACAGTCCCGTATTCGCGATGTGAGGACGGTCGATGACGCCGGGAATATGGGCGAGAGGGACGAAGAAGAAGACGAGATTCCAGATATGGAGGATGATGATGATGACGAGGAGGCCATAATTCGAGAACCGGTTGGGACGACGCAGTATGTTCAATCATTTCCCTCTCTTTCTCTTTCTCTCTTCCCCATAACAAAGCCATACTAACAAGGAAACCCTCTCTCTCAAGACCAACCCGCACCTACAACCTCTACATAACCTATGCCAACTTCTACCGCACCCCCCGACTCTTCCTATCCGGCTACCTCACCCCGTCCGAACCCCTCCCTCCACACCTCATGATGGAAGACATCGTCGGTGACTACAAAGACAAGACCGTAACGCTAGAAGACTTCCCCTGGTTCGAAGGCAGCGTTAAGATGGCTACTGTGCATCCCTGCCGCCACGCCTCCGTAATGAAGACACTCCTGGACCGGGCCGACGCCGCGCTCAAACTCCGCCTCGAGAAACTCAAACAAGCGCAAGCTGACCCTCGCTCGAAGCTTCCGTCCGCAGGCGAAAGCGGGCTTGAAGGACTAGTCGACGACATCAATCAGTTATCGTTGAATGAGCAGCAGCAGCAGCAGCAGCATCAGGGGGGCGAGGAATGGGAGGTGCTACAGCATGACGAGGAAGAGCAGGTTGCGATTCGGGTGGATCAGTATTTGGTGGTGTTTCTGAAATTCATTGCTAGTGTGACGCCGGGGATTGAGCATGATTTTACGATGGGGGTGTGAGTGTGACTTTCGGTTCCATTTATTTATTGTGCTTGGGAGTGGTACTGGGTTGTAGATGATTCTGCGGGAGTTGTTGAGGTCGGACGTAGGATGGTCACTACTGGGTAGGAATCGATCTACCTAAGCTAAGGTACCATTTATCTACTTTTTAACCTGCATTGATGATTTGGATGGCATTACACGAGATCATGAGATAATGGAGTTTTTTTTTATCGCATACATAAGCTTCTCTCGGGCTTTTTCTCTTAAAAGTAAAGTATTCATTGCCATGTATTTTTTCACGATTATTACATAAAAATAGCTAATCAATTTAACAATAAGATTACAATGTAATCACCACCTTGGGACAAAGAAAGGGGATCATGGGATGAAAACGAGGGGAAACGGGCAGAAAGGTTTTAGTGTCAAAAACACAAGGCCGAATGAAAAAAGGGATACAGGGTGAAATTAAACCAGGCCGTCAGAAGTAAGAAGAAAAGAGTAGATAAGATAAGAACGTGAAAATCCCAGCCAGCCATAAACTAAAAGAATACTAAGTAGGTAGTAAGGAGTAAGTAATACATAAGTCCGAAGTAGACAAACGGCGACATTGGGAGGGATGAAAGTATATCATCAACAGCAGCAACGCATCCAACCAAGGACAACGGATACTTCATGTTGACAGAAAAGGATGTGCAGAGTGAAAAAGAGGACTGGGGAAGGCTGAATGTGAATTAGAAAGGAAAAAAACGGGGGAAGGTGAAGGTGGGAATAGTCTTTGTCCAAGGTGGTGAGGGTTAATCTGAAATGCTCTATGTGTATACTGAGTATAATGTGGACTGGGGGCGATGAAAACCGAATCGATCAATCAATCAATCATGCAGAGCACTGGCAAGTGAATGCAGGCTGTGCCGGTTGGACAGGGACAGGGACAGGCTCAGGCACCTGCTCTGGTTCGGGGGCAGGGCACTCCTCAACCTCCTCAACGGGGGGCGCAGGAGCAGGCGTCGAAGGAGGAGGAGGAGCGGGAGCCGGGACAGTCTCGACGGGGGGCTTTGGTGCCTCAGTGGTGGGGATAGGAGTCGGGACAACAGTGACGGTGGGAGGAGGAGGAGGAGGCTTGGGGTGGGTTTCCTCATGGTTGGTGTAGTGGTAGTGGCTGTTGTCCATGCTGGGGCCATCGGGAATGCTCATGTTGGAGTCATCATTTTCGCCGGTCTGGTCCTGGGTATAAGGTTCACCGTTGTCGTTGGGGCCTTCGTGATGACTGGAATATTGGTTGTGGTTCTGTCCGAGATAGGGACCATCGGGGATGTCCATGGACCAGCTGTGGCCGGATCCAGAGTCGTCGTTGACCTGTCTCGCAATGATGGATTGATCATTGGATACTGGGGCGGCGAGAACGGAGGTAGGCCCGGCAGTCAAAAAAAGGCACAACAGTGCAGAGAGAGTCTTGGTGGTGTGCATTTTGTGTGGGTGGAGCGAAT
Organism: Aspergillus nanangensis; assembly: GCA_015844325.1. Lineage (NCBI taxonomy): Eukaryota > Fungi > Ascomycota > Eurotiomycetes > Eurotiales > Aspergillaceae > Aspergillus > Aspergillus nanangensis. The sequence continues at coordinate 300,933 of VCAU01000005.1, read as the reverse complement.
GGAGTATTGATTTATTGAGTGGCAAAAGAATGAGGGTTAAGATGAAGGAATGGATATGGCCAGAGACCCGAGGATGGAATAAGAATAGATGGAATGAATGTGAGAAGGAATGTGTCTGTCTGATGGAGCTATGTTGGGCTGGAAATCGAGGCCTTTTATAACTCCGTGGGCCTCCATATACCATCTGAACATAATAGAACCGTGCAAAGGATCCAGAGCCCTTTCGAGGGTGTCTTACCCTGTATACAACCCTCTCATGCAAGGCCAGTGCCACAAAAAAGCCCCTATCGATAAGCTGATGCACGAAGGAGCGGAGGGCATTAGCTCGCGAAGCTTAATCGGCTGATTCACAAGGGAAAGCTGATTAGATGGCTGGGGGGTCCTGACGCAAGGAGGCGTGCAATTATTGGCGCCGTCGAGTTGCTATAGTGAAGACAAGACATGACTGAGTCAAAAGAGATTGGTCTGGTTCATTTCAGTAAGTTACACGTCCAACATCGACGCATGTAAAGAGTTGTTTAACATAATTTTTAAAAAGGTCATCACTCATAGTATCCACAAAGAAAAAGCTGCAAAAGCACTCAGCGGTATATAACAAACCCCCAGTAGAATGTACCAACACATAAAAGAGAGCAAAAAAAAAAAAAAAACATGCAAGGTAAACATCAATGAATAATAAGGTATATCAGAGGAGGAATGCATGAAAGCACACATTTCATCGGATTTCGGTTCCAAAGGCAGTCCCAAAATTCGTAGTATTTTTGAATTTAATTTCAGGTTCCTGCTCGCCCTGAGGGGGTGGAGGATCAGCCATCGCCTCCTCCTGGGGGTCCGGGGCCCCCGAACGCCCAACGGCCTGCCTGGCCTCATCCAGGAGCTTCTGGTTGAGTTCATTCAGAAATCCGGTGTCATGCTCCTCCTCGTTTAACAGGGAGAGGGGCCCCTTCAGGGCTGGATCCTCAGGCAGGTCGGAGAAATACGAATCGGAGTTTTCTGCAGGCTGCCGTGGCGCGGTGTCTGGAGTAAGGGGGTCGTCGTCCTCGACCGAGGGATCTTCTTTGGGAGAGGGGTGCTCTGTATCCACATCACGGTCAATGAGTACCATGGGGGTGTGACCTGCATCCCTGACAAGGTTGTTCTCCGGGGGCCCCAGTTCGGAGAGCTTGAGCTTAAGACTGCATCGACGGTCGCAAGGAAACTTATGAGAGCTTGACGCCGGCGAGGGCTCCCGAGATGATGGGGAGGGCGGTGTCATCACGCGCGCGACAATTTCAGGTGGAAGAGCTGAAGACTTCAAATTGATGCCGTCCAGTCTGCTGTCAAGCTTCTCGATCGGCACCGAGATGCTTGCATTGGCAGCGGAGTCTGCCGCACGCGATTTAGGGGACAGCGCAGCATCAAGCGAGGGTGCCGATACTGTCAGATGGCCAAAACCAGGGCCACCTCCTTGCTCAGCGATCGACGATTGTTGTTGGCTTTTTGGGTCTGGTGTTTCTGAGTCGGGGAAAACTCTGGTGGGCCGGCTGCCGGGGCTAGAACCCTCCCACACCTGGGCGCTGGTACTATTTTGGGGGCTTTGATCAGGTGAACCTGTTTCTCGCGGGTGCCGAAACGGGAGCTGGAATGTGATAGAACGCTTCTGCACGACGGTATCCATTTGTGATACTGCTTGTTCGCTACTACAGGTGTGGCGGCTACTCCCTTGATTCTTCGACAACGATTCCAGTTCGTAAATACGAGCGAGGAGGATTTGCCGCTCATGCACCCACAATTCTCTTTCTTCTGCAAAAATGGTCCTTTCAGTTTCTAACAGGACGCGTTGACGATCAAGGAGCGCCTGTGCCTGTTGGATGTAACTGGCACTCAAGGTTGCAGAGTCGCCTTTGGTGCCAAGCATCTGAGCTCGGTGGGTGCTGCCGGGGACTGACTGTGTACGACGGACGGGGGTTGCAGTTGGAGAGAAACGGACTTCTTTATAGAGAGAGCCATGGCCATTGGGGACTTTTGTCAATGATGATTTCATATTGGAGGGGTGGGGGTGGTGGTAGCTAGACCACGCTTAGTGGGACAGATATAGGATGGGGAGGAGGTTGATGATTCCGGGGGAATTGAACAGCACCCCTCATAAAAAGGATGCGAAGACAAAGAGGATGAGCACGGGGCGCAGAAAAAGGGCAACGAAGGCGATTGATAGTCACGACGATCAACGAATCAGGTATACTAAAAAGGACAAGGAAGAAGAAATTAATGGTACAGTTCAGAATTATTGTTGAACAACTCACGATGGTCGGCAGTGGAGACGCCCCAGTTTGCGACCAGGGAACCATCAGGGGACTAGACCACCTACCGAACCAAAAGTGGCGACTGGACGAGAGCTTCGCTGTTTGCCAACAATCACACCGGGGGGTGCGATTCACCGACTAATGAAGAGTCGCGAGTGCCCGAAGGAGTCTTCAGGGCTGGAAAGGGAACCGTTAGGATTTGCTCTTGGGGTGGTGAACTCTCAACGGGGTGTTTGGCAGGAATGCGGCGGCCATACGAGGGAGGACAAGTGGACGTGTCGCTACTGCAGCGATGGGAGGGGGATCACAGCATTCGAGGATCGACTGAACTGGAGGCAGGCATTAGTTGTCTATTTATGCCCGTCAGAAGGTCAGGTACCAACCAGAGGAATAGACTCAGTAACGAGTCCCACATGCGGGGAAGACGAGGTGACCAGCAAGGAGGGGGACGTCAAACGGTTGTACAACCGTTGTTGGGGTAATACGGGGGGCTTGTTAAATGCAGCTGAAGGTCAAGATTGAGAGTAACTCCCGCGACGGAGACCGAGAGAAGAGAGACCAAGAGAAATGAACTTCGTTGATTGACGGAGGAAGAAAAAGAGAAAGAACGAAAGATGAGGAAAGGCGACTAAACCCTTTCCATCGGCGATGAGGCCTGAGCTGAGGCCGATCACGAGGCAATGACGTTATGCGAACATCTCATATAACTAGTCACTACCTAACTATGAGGGATTAGTCAATAATATTAACTGTTGGTAACGACTACTAGCATCGATCTACGGAATGACCCGAGATGAACAATGCATGTGTCGTAATCATCAACAAGATGATGTCTATCTATCCCCACGATCTAATAATCCCCATTCTATCCAACGCAATCTATGATACAAGATAATCTCCCTCCACCAAAAGAATCGCTAATCTCGGGATAATCACACCAATCTCGTCCTCCGTAAACCTTGAATGAAACAATCGGAGGGGAGATGAAGTCGACGAGCAGAAAACAGACTAAAAAACCCCCCTGGACGTCATCTCGCATCCCAAACCCAACCAATTGTTCTTCAAAGCACCACTCCAATATTATGAAACCGATAGTTTCCTCCACATAGAGCGAGAAGCGATGTAATATGTGAGAGGAGGAGTGAAAACAAACATAATAAAATAAAAAAAAACCCCCCCAGAATCAAACCAAAGGAATCAAGGGGGGAAAAGCCATATAGACCCCCCGAACAGGGTAGGCAGGTAGGTAAGTATATATATAACCTCTCTATAAAGATAGAAAAAAAAAAAAAAACAACTTATCTCCCCAACTGAACCCTACACAAGGTATCATCCATAACACCGCGATGAATCGACGGCAGCGCAAAGAAATGAAGATCCTTCCTCCAACGACCAAAGATCCTCGCCAGCTCGTAGACCCCTCGGGCCGACAAATCTCCCCCCTCCACAGCGCCAGAGGGGAAATAAAAGCGCGGATCCAGATAAAAGATGACGGCAGACCACGTGGGAAGCTTTTCTTCCAAGACGCGGGCAGCGCGCTCGTACTCCTTCAACGAGCGCTTCGGCATGCCCGTCTGCGAATGCACAAAGAAGCAGATCTCAAACCCGACGCTGCGGATGCGATTCCGCGCGGTGGCACTGAGTGTATCGAGGAAGGCGGCGAGATGGTCGTCGAGGTTGAAGGCGTTGAGGAAGAACAGCGTGTTGTGCGAGTAGAGGTAGTCTTCGACTTCGGCGTGGAGTTGGCGGTTGACGGAGAGCAGGCTGCGGACTTTGCCTTCCTCGCCGACCCAGCTGGGACACATGGAGAGGGCGCGGTAGCGGCCGCGCGTTGTGAAGGCGTTGGACTTGTCATTGACCACGATGAGAGGGCGGTCCATGTAGTCGTTTGGGATGGAGATGGCATATTCGTAGATCATTAATCGGAGTTCTAAGGGGAGTCGAAGGAGAGGAGAGCCTTGACAGATGGGAGATGCTTTGAGGCAGGACGAGGGAGGTGGTATATTCTCGCCATTATTATTGCTGGGCTCGATGATCATTGTTGCAGGAGATCCAGTCGATCAATCAATCAATTGAGGTAATGTATGTATAGGGAGCGAATCATCTGAGCGTTGGATATAAGTTCACTTTCTTTCCCCCCTCTCTCTTCAAAAGAGTACCGAATACCAAGTGAATAAATACCCTCGATCTCACGAAATGGTGCAAAATTGAATGAAAGGCCCTTTTGTTTCCCTTACAGAAGCTGGTGACACAAGTTCAGCTCACTGCCAAGAATGCGATATAGGATTTCATGGCAAGTTTCCGAGAACCAAAGGGGCAAGTAAGCTGGAAGAAAGAAAGATAAATCACACCACTCCAATCAATCTACTGTTTTCCTCATTCGATCGTCTACATACCGATTATTCTTGGTAGAAGCAACAAAAAAACAAGATCAGAACCCCCCCCTCCCCCCAAAAAAAGTAAGGGTGAAGCGTAGAATCCACTAAGATCGAAGGAGATATTCTAAAAACGGACGCTCACGTCCGCCGGTAAACGCCGAGTGACCACGCAGCTCGAAGTACAAATAGGCTCCACGCCATGCCGAGACTATCGCGAAGTACATTCAGTTTGCTCCCAGTGACCTCTCGCCATCCCACCGGCACTTCCACCACGGGGATATCGGCAAACTCCGCTAGCATCAACATCTCCACGTCAAAGATCCACCCCTCCGAGTGCATGTACGGGACAATGTAGGGCAGCGACGACCGCGAAAAGAGCTTAAAACCGCACTGGGTATCTTTGATCGTAGCCGTCTTGCGTGGGGTCATAAGCCATAGAATCAAATGGAACGAATGCATCAGGAAATTCCGTAGCTTCGAGCGCTGCATTTTAGGAAGAGGTTAAGTTAGCTTCACACAAATCGAACGAAAAGTAGGGTAAGAATAATCATTTAGTCTCAATACCTTGACAACAGCTTCACTTCCCACCATATGTGCCCGCGAACCCACCGCCACGGCCCTCCCCTCATCATCCTCGATGCCCTGACAAGCCGCGACCAGTTTCCCCAGATCCTCGAACTTACTCGCGCCATCGGCATCGGCAAACACCACATACTGGCCACGCACATGTCTCAAGCCATGTGTGACGGCGCCGCCCTTGCCCCGATTCTGCGTCAAGGTGACCACGCGGATAGTGCCCGGTGGGATATGCACACCCTCATGGGTGCCTGGGGTCCAAGGCCCCGCATACCCTTTGGGGTGCAACGAAAGTTGATGATCGCGCGCGAAACCCAACGCAATCTCCTCCGTCGTGTCGATTGATCCGTCGGAGACGATGACGATCTCCCACCCCTTGTCATGCGGAGTTCCATTGGGAGCATGGCCGTTCGTTTGTCCGTTAAGCGGTTTTCGCTGGCGCGTGGTTCTGTCGGATGATCCGTTGGCGGGCTTCGCCAAGGTTCCATATGTGCGCTCGAGGTAGTTCACCGCTTCCTCCAGCATGCCCTCGAGACGGTCTTCCTCGTTGTAGGCCGGTACAACGAGGGACATGAAGAGATCGGGCTTTTCCATGGTTGCATGGTCCGGGAGCCGACTGGGGCGTTTCTTCATGGTGTCGAGCCAGCAGGGAAGCGGCTGGGGAGCCATGACGGAACCATCCTTTGCGAGAGTGCGGTAATTCTTTTCTTCTGGTGAAGGGCTGCGTGGCACTGGGGCGACGAAGAAGAGAGTAGTGTAAAACTATCGATGGGAACGAGATCCCAAAAACGTTAATTGGACGACCGGCAAAGAATGATCTCGAGGTTAAGATGGTAGGAGAGTGCATAATATGGGGGGGACCTGAAGCCAGACATACGAAGACAAGTGCTCCTACTAGAGTGGCAGCGACCGTAGCTAGGAGGACAGAAAGAGGAACATTGGCAAGGAGACCAGCGCAATGCACGCAGACCTCCGTCCAGGAGTCCTGTGCCATGATGGAGGAGTTATCCCAACTGGACAACAAGCGAAAGGGTTGAGTCTATGGACAGATATTCGAAAGAATGTATAGGCAACGTAAGCAGTACGGAAGAGGACAGACACAGTTCCATCCAAAGTGGAGAACGGAGGATCAGCTCAATCAACGGGGACAGGGAGTATCCGGACTTGGCCAGCCATGCGACACGGAACCTGTCTTGTCGGGATTGCCACTAGGAAGGAGGAAAGAGCATTATGAGGGGACCACCAACTGAGATGAAGGAGAGGAGAAGGAGGATGATAATAATGATGATGATGATGATGATGCGGGTAGATCTCCGACGCGGTGCCTGTCGCCAGCTTGGCCTTTTTGGGGCTTATTCCGCGACCGCTTACGTAAGACAGGGCAGTTCCCCAAATAGGTATAAGATAAGTCAATAGATACAGGTACAGGTACGAGTACGGAATTTCGTCCATTTCTTCATTGTATATGCGACTAACTCCAACACAAGCCCTAGTCATGTTCCCCGTACAAAACTGAGGCCATCGTGACATCTTCTCCCGGAGGAAAATAGATGGATGGTTTCCGTACAGGTCTAGCTAGTTTCAGGTCCCCAATGAACGACATCATCAACCTTGGGCGCATTTGGAACCCAGGTGTCCGTAGCCTGGGTTTGGTCTACATGACCGGCGCCGAGTGTTGTGTCGAGACTCGTGTCAGAGAGGGTTCTTTATATCCAAGCCCTAGAGCGACTCAATCAGAAAGTCCCTAAACAATCACAAAATGCCTCTCATCCTGCACCATCCATCCCGGTAGATGGTAAAAAGATATCTCAAGAACCCTGCATTTGCACATCAGACCTAGCTGTCTCCCGTCCTGCAGTGATTGTAAATGGCTGGTGGGTTTTGGAGAGCGTCTCAAGCTCCAGGGCAAAGGTTGTCGCAGAAAACCCTCGCGATTCAGGCCCGGATTGATATGTGATCCAACGATTGAACTGTGCCATTGGGGTTAGAAATATATCCACAGCTGTTAATTCGATAGTGATAAGGAGGGATAGAGAAAGAGAAAGAGAAGGGAAAAGATTAAGAAAGCAAGGAAAAAAAAAGATTAAAAAAAAAAACGTACCTTGGCAAGCCTCACTCCCAGCCACAGACATCTATAGATTCTAGAAAGTGACAGAGAGGGCAGCTCAATATTCCGGCCTTCATCTTCCGTCGGAGAATTCTCAAAGAAACCTGAGGGGTAATAGCCCTGGTTCCATATCTGGCCCCGAACCAGGAAGTCTTCAGGGGTCCATTTGGTGTCATTGGAGATCGGGAACTCATCTTGTTCCGCATACTGCATCTCCAACCAAGGACGAATCATGGTATTAAGACAGTTGACAATCTTGGACCAAGGAACGATGGCCTCGGCGTATTTCATGCCGTTCGTGGTACGGGCTAAGCACCAAAGGAAGGATAGAGACACGTTGAAGGCGGGGAAGACATTCTGGTCCCCAATCTGGTCGAGAAAGATCGACAGCGTTTCGAAAGTCAGACAGGAGCCATAGAAGGCAAACCGAGACGGAAATTCAGGGTCATTGAGGGCCTGAAAATCTGACATGACCTTCTGCGGGTCCTGAGTAGGCGTCCAGTTTTTGTGGGCGGCCTGGTAGATGTCCCCCAGGTCCTTTGATGATTGCATGTTCGCTTGCTGGAATTCAAGGGGTAGAAACGCATTGGGATGACCATATTCCAACATGGCGGCAATGTTGGAGGAAGCGATATGGACGCCCTGCATCCGAAAGGTAGGACCTAACCGGTTGATAAATTTGTCTAGAGGTGAGAGGAATTCGCCAGTAGAGGTAATGACGCGTGTGGAAGTGTCGCGATTGAAAAGAGCACCGTGAGCAGACACAAACGCTGTAATTAATGGAGGATGGTTACTCGGTCTAGGACCTTGCAGAAGGGGGGTAAACAAGAGCAGAATGCTTTCCCGCGTCCCCGAAAACGATCGCACCGTGACTAGAGATTTGGTGTAGAAGAAAAGTTGCTGGAGAATATAAGGTCGGGACAGAACAGCCAGGTGATGCTGGATCCGACCCACGTCGGGGTTTTTATCGGCCGCTGTGTTATACCAATACCTCGCCACGTCGGTCCATACTTCCCGTTCTTTCAGGTCGAACTCCTCCACCGCCATGCGATACCGGGACAGATCCCCCAGGCACTCGATCCAGGTTTCTTGGAAGGCCGGCACCGTCTCGTACAGCAGGGTCATCATCGAATATGCAAGATAAATGAACGTCAGCATGTGATCTAGAGAATCAGGCAAGCGGTGCCGTAATAATTCAAGGAACGAGTGGATGCCGTAGCGCCACATGCGCGCGGGCATGGCGTACTTCTCGGCCAAGCGTCTCAGCACCGGACTCGCCGTCGGATGTTGGGAAGCCATGAAGAAGTCGTGGTGTTCTTGGAGGAGGGTCCGGTGTAAGGCAATCAGGGCCTGCCATTGCTGATCGGTGAGATTGGCCTTCGATTCGGATTGCTGCTTGTCGATTTCGATGCACTTCTTCTCTACCATGACTAGCCCTGCGTAGATTCCGCGAACCTCATTGATCAATTGCTCTTCTGTTATAGGATGAGTTTCTGGTTGAAGGAAGGTCCCGTGTGATGCTGTACCTCCGGCTACCGCAGAGAATCCTCCAGCGGATTTCTGATCATTGCTAAGACCTCGCGCAGACTCCTGACCATAACTCAAACTCTCTCGCGATTCCCGTGACCGTCTGGTGGTCAAAGACCCTTCCGGCGGTCTTACGGTGGTGTGGTGGGACGGACCGGCGCCATCATTCGGAATCGGACTGGATCGCACCATCGGGTGATGACTTCGGGAGGGACCAGCTTCGTCCCCCGCCGAGCCGGCGGAAAAACGAGGATGGGGGATCTTCGCCAGGTGAGGGTCGCTGTCACCAAAATTCGACTTTCCCATTCGGTTTTCCGCCGCCGTTCGACTGATGGGACGATCGGGGGAGGCGCTATGAGTCGGGCGGCCTTTCCATAACTGGCGATGGGTTCTAGACGGGGTTGCAGAAGCAAAATCGGCGCCGTGTTCACTCAGCGCATCCGAAGCAAAATCGGGGGGCACCGCTCCGGCGGAGTTGGGTCTGTTGAGGGAGAAGGTATTGCTGGTGCCGGAATGACGAGCTCTGTTGGTTATTGAAGAGCCCATGGGAGATCCATCGTCCGACACTAAAGGGACATTCGACCTCCTGTAGGGAAGAAAGGGAAGGTGGGGCAAAAGGTTAGAAAGAGAGGATTTGCGCCGGATGCGATATAGAAGTATATAAGGGGGAAGGGGATGGTTAGAGTGCAATAGGCAGACGACCTACCTAGGGGATAACTCTGCGGGATTTGAGGCCGGAGGTTCGAAGGCGTCAGAATCTGGGATTGGATCTCCGGTCGAAGTCCGAGGGCGAAATGGAAGTGTTTCGTGATTAACATTGTCGTCACTCATCGTACTAGGGTTACGTAATACGTCATCTATTCGTTATGTCCACATTATAAGATTAGCCTGCGCCAGAATGACATGGGGATTATTCCGATCCATATATGGGGCATAAGAACAAATGCACGGGAAGTCATCCAAAGGAAACAGAGAGTACAAACAGGAGGCTTGTTGTGGTCGAGGAGGAGGGATGAGGGGGAAGAATGGGGGGAAGACGAGGGACGAGGCCAGCAAATCACCCGGCATGTTCGTATTATTGTTCTTATTATTGGAAGATGACGGACATACCTGAAAGAAGAGACGATAGGTCGCTTTATCTAGTCGGGATTCATAGATGAAGGAATCACTAGGCAACTAAAAGCATATTCGTCGGGGAGGGAATTATCGTCTGCCTAGTTCGGAGAGAGAGAGGAAGTTATAAGATTAGATCATTTAAATCCATGGACGAGAGAAAGACGGTGGATTATTCTGATGTTTGTAATACCGAGAATACAAGGAGGTAAAACATGACCAGAATAATGAACCAGCGAATGAACAACTCCACATGGTTTTGAGGGATAAAAAAAAGAAGGGGGGCGGAATAAATAAATCAATAAAATCAGTTGGAGAAGGATTTTGCTGACTCACCCAAGTTAAGTTTAGATTTATAATATTCTGGAAAAGGGATAAAAAAAAACAAAAAGAGGGAAGATGATAAGAGCTTCAATCACTTCATGAGATCAAGTAAGTTGGAAGAAAAAAAAGAGTCAAAAGAGGCAGAGAGAGGAGAGACTGAGAGAGAATATTATATGGTGGAGGGGTAAAAGAATATCCTATATAATTCTGGAAAAATGAAAAAGAAAATATACGGGTTATAGATATAGTTGGTTAGTTAAGTATTATATCATAATAATAATAATTATTATTATAATAATAAAAATAATAATCAATACTTGCCATATGACTGGAGATGCTACCTAATTCCGTTTCTCTATCAGGTCGACATTTATACCACGATTATTGATTATCGAACCTCTCTCCCCTTGTTCTTTCTCTTTCTTTCTTCTCTTTCTGTCTATTCAAACTTTACTACTTGAAGAAGAAAAACAAAAATTAAAATAAAAAATAAGATTCCAAAAAAAAAAAGTGGGCAGCTGGTTGCCTTGTATTCGTCCAAATCTGCAGGCATCAACCATGAAAATGAAGATCTGAACCTGAAATCATTGCCCAAAATTCCTGCCTCCGACTAGCTCCGTGACGCTTGGCATCGGGTATGATTTATTGCTGGGCTTTTTTCTTATCGATCGATTTCGATCATTCGATGATATTTGACTGGTAACAAATCGCATCTTCTGTCGGGAATATACACCTCCTGATTTAATACGAACGAACCACTCAACGATGTTCATCGATACCTGATCTGAAGCCTGACCAGTATAGAAACACAACACAACACAACACAACACAACACAACACAACACAACACAACACAATACAACACAACATCAACATCGATTGTAAAGAAAGAATAATAATAAAAATAATAATAAAAACCACTTGGGTCAGGCCGCCGCCTATTAATAGTGTCCCTAGTACCTACAACCTACTTTAGTTATGCTCATTCTCTTCAAACGAGGCTGTGCAACGAATCAGTGAGGACTCTGAGGAGATATTGCTCGAATATGATTCAATAACTAACGACTCATAATAAACTCGAATTGTCAATCACTAGAGACTTTAAGAGAGAGAAAGAGAGGGAAAAAATGGATCCACCACCAGAACTACTGACGATACAACATTGCATGAGTTGCCTGACGGACTGGCGGATTTGCCTGATCGCTGTCGGGTCACCACAGGCGCAGCAAACCGGTCGCTCTGACTGGAGGAGAAGAAACAAAAATGTCGTACAAGTTTTAACGCCCCCCCTGATCAGGAGCAAGAATGAAAAAGCTGGTGATCGACTTACACAACTTGCCTTACGTCCCGTCGGTTCTCAGACTTTGAACTGAAGTCATTCTGCAGCTAGATGCCTGAAACCCCTCGTGGCATTTTTTTTTTTTTTTTTTTTTTACTCCAGATTCGGTTTATTTATTTATTTTAAAAAACAAAAATGAAAAAAACAAATATTAATATCAATATTATTATAAAGAAGAAGACAAAAGGAGTCCCACTTGAACCTTCCAGAACTTCCTATAGAACCAAATTATCGGTGGAGATCACCCAGAAAGGACAATGAAGTATTGATTGATCGGCTTCTTTCCTGTGATGTGTGATGTGTGTCAACGTCGGAGAATTCTCCTTCAATTAAGAATTACAATTATATCCATATTCACACAGGAACAATCCAAAAGAGAGAGAATAAAAAAAAGGAACCACCCCTCCTTTTGACTCCCGAATCGGGCAATATTGTACAGGGCCAAGTTTTGTATGTTCATCCCTTCTCTTTCCTCCCCCTCCTCCCCCCTTGCGTAGAACCTTCGAGACGCCACTGTCTAGGTATATAGAATAAAAAAGAAAACAGCAAAAAAAAAAAAAAAAACTCTCTCTCCTAATATGGATTTGCCACAGGTGCACCACCACTCAACTTGAAGTACCCCGGCTGAAGCTTCTGGTAGACACCAGTAGGGTCATATTTGGCCGCAATCTTCTGGAGCTTGGCCAAGTTGGCGGCGCCATAGCCAGGGAGGACATCCTGGAACTGACTAGCGTAGTTCATATAGATGTACTCATGATAAAGACCGAGGGACTTCGCCTTGGCGATGACGGCGTCGGCAAAGCTGCTGACGAACTGGTAAACGGTGTCATCGTCGGCAGCGTTGTCCCACCAGGTGGAGACATGCATGAGATGAAGCGGACCCTTGGAGGCATCCAACCCGAGGGCGTTGCCGCCGAACTTGGTCATGTTCTTCAGGATGGGCACGGTGATGCCCTGGTGGATCAGCACGGGGTTGATGCCGGAGATGTTGGCGACCTGGGGCGAGATGGAGAGGAAATACTCGGTGACCCAGTTGGCGAAGGCCTCGTCCAGTAAAACGGTCATGGGCCAGTAGACCTCGCGGAGACCGCTGGGGTTGGACTGCTGCACGGAGGCGCATAATTCGACGAGGGTCTTGGTGGACAGGGAGTCGGAGATGGCGTCGATGGAGCGGTACTGGTCGAAGATGGCGGGCTGCTCGTTGTCTTCGACATAGGTCAGCTCGGCGGAGGCGAGGTTCATGCCCTGGGTGTTCAGAAAGGCGACGTATTGCTGGGCATTGCCGTCGGTGGAGGCGTTGTTGACGACGTTGACGAAGGCGTTGAGAACGGACGCAAACTTGTCCTGGGTGTACACGCGGGTGCCACCGAACATCTTCCCGCTGGGGACGGTATAGAGGTTGAACTTGGTGACGATGCCGAAGTTGTTGCCGCCGCCGCGGAGCGCCCAGTAGAGGTCGGTATTCTTAGTGGCAGAGGCGGTGACAATCTGGCCCCATGCGGTTACGACCTATGTATGGCATGCATTAGTTTGTGATATGCATAACGGTGTTGCAAGGGTTTTTTTAAGTATTTCGTGTACCTCGTAACTTAGGACGTTGTCGAGAGCCCAGCCGTACAGGTTGGAATAGAAGGAAATACCGCCTCCGGTGGTCAAGCCACCGACGCCGATGTTGGAGACACGGCCTCCGATGACGGCGAGATTCTCGCTTTCCAGCGCGGAATACACCTGCGACCAGGTGTTACCGGGTCCGATGGAGGCAACGGACTTGTCGGCGTTGAGGGTCACCGCGTTGATATCCTTGAGCCAGACGGTGATGCCACCGGGACTGCTTGATGCGCCAGCGAAGGCAGCGTGGCCTCCACTCTTCACGGCGAAGGGACACTGTGTCAGCCGGGACAGCAAGATAAGAGCTGACACATCGGTGGCCTTTGCGGGCTTGAAGATACAGTGAGGCTCGACTTCTTCTTGCTGGACGGACCAATACGCGGAAGTAAAGCTCTCATAGGCTGAGGTGTCCTGGGCAAACAGTCTGCCGGAGCCATAGAGGAATTTCAACGAGGCACACTGTGTTTGTTTAGAATTTAGACACATTCTGAAGAAGATAAAATCAAAAATCAAAATCAACTCACAGCAGCTGTGCAGGAACCCTCCAGAGAACGCTCCTGGAGACCAGCAAGGGCGGGAATCTCCGACACGTCAATGCCCTGCGCAAGAAGAGCAGCTTCCACGTCGAAGTCTGCAGGCTCGCCGGTTTGAGCGACGGCTGCGCCTGTAGCGGCGAGCAAGAGGGCAGCTGAAAGCCTCATGGTTCGATATATATATATATATATATATATATTAATGGAGAGAAGGACTAACAGGGGGAAAAAAAAGAAAAGAAAAGAATAACAACCACAATTAACCCCAGGGGAAAAAAAGAATTGGGGAAGAGATTTTATAAACAACAGAAATCGGGAGACTCGGCGAAAAAAAACAAAGTGGTCTGACAGCCCCGATAGACTTGCATGAGAGAAGAATGTAGGATTGAACCAACACTAGTGTTCCCCAAAGGGGGAATCGCAGAGTAGAGCAGAGAGATGTTGTGGCTGGAACGTTTGACTGGCCCAACCGCCGTCTCTTAATTTGTCCTACAAGGGCAGTGCATGAGGGGGGGACTCGCGTCCTCTGGAGATTAATAATAATCATCATAATAATAACAACAATAATTATGGGCTTGCCAACTACCGACTTTTGACAACGCCATCGTGGGGGAAAATCCCCAAGAAAAATCAATCGATAAAAAGGGGTAAGACGTCGCTGACACCGAGTTCCAAGAGATCCTGAGACTCCATTCCCAATAATAAAAATAATCCCATCGGATGAGGAAGCATTCTACCTTCCAAAGTGAGAATCAATTCAGTGTCAATCAACCCCACAAATCCCTCCAACACAGACCTGTCTAGTGGATTCCCATATCGAAGATCAACCGCGGGAGACGTTCGTCCGAATGATGGGCTGTCAAGAGTGGATCTCCCTCGCTAACAATTCTCCATCATCTACAACATACTAGTGCCACCCTGATAGCGTGTTCGAATACGTATATACATATATTTAGAGAACTCTGAGCCGAGGGGATTCAACCGAGGCCGATGGGATGCAGTGTTGTTCTCCGAGTAAGTTAGGGCTAAACAGGCCGCCAAGGGACGCTATTGAGCTCCGGTGCTTCACCAACCCACGCCAATGCATTGTGTCGTTTTAGACCCTGGTCGCGATTAAGAATAGAATGGTCTTATTTGCCACGGGCCGGTGTTCGCTTCCGGCTCGCGTGTCATTGACTGAAGAGGAACACGTGGGTAGGCCGTCTGGAAGTAGATTGACAACAGCCCTAATGTGGCCTGGATGTCGCCCCCAAGCCAACAGTTGTAGCGGTTGGATAGATAGATAGATCCAATGCAATTCAATTCAATTGAATAATAGATCCAATGCAAAACATCAATAACAACAGGGAATATACCATGCCCTTGTCCAATGGTGGACAGTAATATCCCGAACCATGCATAGTTGAATGCTCCTGTCAGCCAAGGGATTTGTTGATCTTCCCTTCCCCCCTGCCTGCATGTCGTAACTATCGTATCCTCCTCTGCCTCATGTTTGCCGGGGTCCGCCGGGAAATTGTCTTCAACCCGTTGGCCAAAAAACATAATAATATTCGAGTACCGAACGGCCTGCACGGTAGGTACAGGCGACGCAAAAGTCAATATGGGTGATTTTTCCCGAATGCTGGTACAAGGAATCCTGCAAAGCAAAGTATATTACCGTGGCGTTCCCTGAAAGTCCCTGGAATGTCTTTGCGATGTCCCCCCCCCCCTTCTCTCTCTGCCTCTGAGTTAATTTATTTTCGATGCTTCCCTGCGTCTTCGCTTGCAGTGTTGTGCATTCACTCTGTTCCATGTCGTCCCACGATGGTTGAAGTCCGGCCCTTTTAAAAACCATCTCGAACTATCGAGTCCTAATACATATAGTACTACATCCCTCCCTTACCTACCGAGGGGACTAGCAATGGCGGTAGACTATGTCACCCCGTTGGCCATCCAAGGCACAGGGTATGCCCTAATCGGGCTGACCACCCTCGTCGTGATCGCCAGGTTCTCAACCTCGTTGTCCCGATTAAAGGAACTCAAGGCAGAGGACTACCTGCTGGCTCTGGCATACGCCATCTTCCTCGTCTTGGCGATTCTCTATATCATCATCGCTCCCACGTTATTCAAGATTAAGGCGGTACAACTGGGCCAAACGCCGCCATACGCCACTCTGATGGAGGACAGTTTCAAACTGCAAGCGTTCTTCTTCTTCACCACGGGATCGTTATGGCTCTGTCTTTGGATGATCAAGTTCTCCCTTCTGGCCATGTACAAACGCCTGCTGAATGGCCGGGCATATTTCATCGCCTGGTGGGGTCTGCTGGGCTTTTGTATTGCGGTATGATTTAGTTTCTCTCTCTCCATGATATATCATTCCCCCCTTTCTCCCATTCCCACATACAATCTAACATAGCAATCATGAAATCTCACCAGACATTGATCGGCTGCATTCTCTCCTCCTGGCTATCCTGCACCAGCCTCAAGGCTTGGTTCACAGCTGGCAAGTGCGACACCGATCGAGACCACCGCGCCGCCGCAATCAGTCTCTACTTCTCCTTCGGCGTCGACATTCTCACTGACCTATGCAGTACGCTTACGTTATTGTCCCCATCCTTAATCCCACTCCACCCCAATACTAATGAATCCAGTCATGATCCTCCCCCTCCGCCTGATCTGGAACCTCCGAATGTCCCGAAGCCGCAAACTCAGCATCGGCGCCCTCTTCTGCATGGCCTGGATCTGCATGGCCGTTTCCATCATCCGCGTCATCCAGCTCGGACATAGCGTCTCGCACGGAACCCCCGAACCCGCCTGGTTAGCATTATGGGGCAGTATTGAAGCCTCAGTTGGTGAGTGTTGCTTTCATATCTCAGACAGATATATATTTATACTAACAACTTCTCTCTCTCTGTCCCAGCCGTCATCATCGGCTGCTGTCCCGGTCTATACCGCGTCATCAAAGCCCGCATCTCGAAATCCCAACCCTCATACCCCTATGACTCGTACGGCTTCCAGATGCACACGGGCGTCTCCGCCAGTCGGTCGAAGCCAAAAGGGCGGGATACAAATTTCTCGCGGATATCGGCGCGGGTCATGCCCCGGGGTATGTCGCCGAATAGTAGCCAGGAGCAATTGGCGGATTCGATGACGGGCGATATTGTGGTTACGCAGAGGGTGAGTATTAGTGTGAATGATCGGCAGGCGATTAATTGTGTTGTTTGATATTCGAGTTCTTATGTATATATAAATTTGGGCGATGGATGTGTTATGTTATGTCTCACGGGGTTCTTGCGTCTGAAGGAGGGTTGGGATGATATACCCCGGCGTTTTATAAGGTATATATATATATATTCTTATCTTTGGTATAGGCTGTTGGAGCCGGGTTTGATATTGTTTTTCGTTTGTATTATAAAAAGTGGGTTGGGGTTTGTTATTAGTTATAATTTGGTTTGTTTTCGATGGAGCTCATTGCTTGGATGTATATTTCCACACAGTGTGTGATGCACATATAGTAAAAGTCTAGGCGCTCTATATAATCGTCCTTACATTGCCATCTAAAAATATATATACAAGCGCAAGCGTGAAACTAACCTTGTGCCATTCCTCAACACCTAGAAAAGAAAACAGAACATGAATCACGCGTTGTTGGCACACGAGAAACTTCGGCTGCTAGGGTCATCATGAATCGCCGACCCAGAGGCGTAAAGGCCAAGCCCACACTGCAAGTTGTTAGTCGAAAAGGACTAAAAGGAGGAGAAGAACAGCGTTACTTACAAGGATGATACCAATCCCAATGGAAATCGTGTTCAGGACGGTGAGGAAGACCTTCCGAGGCGAGGAGAACCACAAGCCTTGGTTCATGTATAGCCAAAATGCGCCAGGGAGACCAAAGGTAAACCAACTCGCGAACAATGCAGTCTAACAATCGAGCCCTGTTAGAGCCGGGGGGGTGTCCATGACAGGGAACGAGTGGATATACATACAATCAAAGCCAGCAAGTTACTAAACACCGGAATTGCGGTGGCAATAATCCATGCCAAGATCCAGAGGACCAAGGCAATGGCAATCCAGGAGCTGACAGCGACCATATCCCGCTTGTGGATGCGGTCTGTTCCCGCAAATATGCGGAGGTAGATTGCTTTGGAGGCGACATGGCTGTTGATGACACCTGCAATGATAATCTAGGGAACATCGTTAGCTGGTTGGGGGTGTTCTGGTCGTCCTTTTCATATCAAAGTCAACGAGTGATTCTTACAGTTGGCAGGGCAACTCCGTAGGCAATTTTGGAGACCAATGGACTGGCAGACCCCAATGCCGGAGCAACTACATCCTTCCCAGCGTAGCAGTAAATAACAACTGCAGCAGTAAGATAGAGCGAGATGTCAATGATCTGGAGCAGGGCAAGGGACTTGGTGAAGTCCTTCGGGTCTCGTAACTCGGCAATGAAGGTGAAAAATGTATTGTGGCTGGCTGTGAGGAGGTTTAGTGAATAGATTCAGCCAGAGGCAGCATAGTTATAACGGACCAAAGGACAAGATGATGTTGGATGCTGAAGTGAAGGCAGTCACCAGGGAGGTTTCCACCGTCGGCTCGATGAGGGCCTTGGGATTCTCGACTCCCAGCGAGATCATTATGATCAAGACTGCCGATAGGATGCTGATGAATGCTGATGATAATGCATTGTTAGAGTTCAATCTGAAGGCCTCGAGAAGAAGGGAAAAAAAAAAAAAAAAAAGGCCACAGAAACTTACAAACCAAGGAAAGCCACGACATTTTCTCCAGAGTTCGTGGCAACGAAAGCAAAAAGGAGAGGATCATGCCAACAATGCCAAACAAGATGGAGCACGTAGCATGATCGGTGAGCGTGTTCATCGCCACGGAAAACGTCAAGACATGGCTCGCCATCAGGAAGACCAGGAAGAGCAATTGGCCAAACCCCAGGAGCTCTCGACCAAACCGACCCATCAGCACCTCGCCTGCATCAGCCATGCTGGTGATATGAGGGTATCGCCACTTGAACTTATTTGCCAATTCGCGTTAGCACGAGGAGCGGGCGAATAACCCCGGATTTTCACCCGTGGATATATAGATTTTCACCAGAAAACGAAACGTACCTGTCCGATCACGTAGCCCGTATAGGAGGCAAACAATCCCATAACGAGGAGAATGACAATGGCCGGCGCGAGACCCAATTTTGCCACGGCAGCCGGCAGCGACAAGATACCCAGGGAGATGGTTTCGGCGACCATGAGCAGACCACCTTGCCTGGGAGGAGGTTGAAAATCAGTTCGGACGAAACCATGAGTTGGGGACAGGATTGATACGTACCACCATTTCAAGACCTTATACTTGACCTCTGCGAATTCCTCATCCCCAAAGGCATCCTGACGAACCGGCGGAACGGGGTCGATCTTTTCCTCTTCTATGTCCTGAGGCCTGTCCCCGTGTGGCTCGACATTGTCGGAGGAAGGGGGAGGAGGAGGAGGAGGGACATCGACGATTTGAGAAGTCATATTGGGACGGAGATGCATTGGGATATGCTCAGATGAGAGAGGGATGTTCACAGAAAAGGTATTAGGGGAAAGAAGCAGATGCGAGAACAGCACTAAAAGGGTTCAGGCAAGTTCAATCTACCGGAAATACCTCACCGGGGGGATGTCGATGTGGAGAGATCTACCGGAGGGAGAGAACCCCATTCCCCAGGAAAAGAGGAGAAGATGCCCGTTTCGTCAGGTAAGGGGGGTAGTAGACAAGGGGGGCTCCGTAGAATCAGTCGGTTGAACTGATAAGGACTCCGGGATGCAGAACTCTATCCATCGTCGAGGGATGAAGTGTCTAGTACGTGGTTGTAGTATCATATCCTGATTTCTACCCCGGATCTTTGACCGATAGCACGGGGCTTTCTAGATGAGTCTTCTGCTTCAATTACGCCTCCATAAGACCATAGACCGGATGTTGAGTCAATTCCAGTGCCCCTGTACCACGGGATACTGTATCATCTCCCCATATCGGATCGGACTCGGTAATCTGTCAGTTGGGTCAGCGGAGAGACCTGCCTGTGCCTGGGGGTGTGGGGGAGTTTATATGGGGAAGGACGATGATGGATATTCGTACCATACCTGGTTTTTGTGGAGATCTGAGGGATTAGGACGTTGCCGAGGATAGGAAAAAAAAGCCTTCATTCTGGGGGGAAGTTAGGGCTATCTAATCCGGAGAGTCTTTCTTGTCTTGGTGGGGGGCAAACCATAACCGGAAAGCAACTCCGATATCAAATCCACTGCAATATGGAGAGAGAGAGATTACAGGTAGTCAGTCATTGTAGGTATCACTCTTCATTCCAATCTAAATCTAAATCTAAATCTAAATCTCAATCTAAATCTCAATCTGAATCTCAAATAAATCTCTACAATTTCGTCCCCATATTAACATGCACCGCCTTAACCTGACTATACGCCTCCAACCCTGCCTGCCCCAACTCCCTCCCAATCCCACTCTGCTTCACCCCCCCAAAAGGCACCCTCGGATCACAATCCTGGCTACTATTAATCCAAACCATGCCCGCCTCAATCTCCGCCGCCACACGATGCCCGCGCTGAATATCGCGCGTAAACACCGCCGCCCCCAGCCCATACGTAGAATCATTCGCCCTGCGCACCGCCTCGTCCTCCTCCTCAAACGGCAAAACAACCACCACCGGCCCAAACACCTCCTCCCGCGCAATCCGCATCTCATCCGTAACATCCGTAAACACCGTCGGCTGCACAAAGTAGCCGGACCGATTCTTCGGATCGGCAACCACCGCCTTCTCTCCGCCCATGAACAGCGTGGCGCCCTCCCTCTTGCCGATGTCCACGTACTGCAGCACCCGCTCGTACTGCGCGCGCGTCACCTGCGGCCCCTGGAAGGTGTTCTCGTCCCACTGATCGCCCACGATGGAAGTGGTCGTGACGGTTTCGCGGAAGCGGGCGAGAAACTCGTCCATCACGGCGCGGTGCACGAACACCCGCGACGTCGCGGTGCAGATCTGGCCCTGGTTGGACATGATGCCGAAATGGGCCCATTTGACCGCTTGCTCGAGGTCGGCGTCTGGGAAGACGAGCAGCGGGGACTTGCCGCCCGTCTCGAGGGTGATGTTCTTCAGGGTGTCGGCGGCGGTCTTCATGATGTGCTTGGCCGTGGCGGTGGAGCCGGTAAAGGCGACTTTGTCGACGAGGGGGTGGGCGACGAGTGCGGCGCCGGCGTCCTTGCCGGTGCCGTTGAGGATGTTGATGACGCCGGGGGGAAAGCCGGCGGTCTTGATCAGGGTGGCGAGGACGAGGATGCTGAGGGGGGTTTGTTCGGCGGGTTTGAGCACGATGGTGTTGCCGCAGGCCAGGGCGGGGCCGAGTTTCCATGCGGCCATGGAGAGGGGGTAGTTCCAGGGGATGATCTGGGCGATGACGCCGATGGGTTGGCGCAGCGTGTAGGCGAACTTGTCCGGGGTGGTGCTGATGGTTTGGCCGAAGGTTTTGTCGGCCCAGCCGCTGTAGTATTGGATGGTGGTGATGGCTTCGGGGAGGTCTTCGTTGAGGGCGACGTGGTAGGGTTTCCCATTGTCCCAGGCATCGATCGAGGCAAACAGCTCCTTGTTCTGATCGATGAGCTGGGCCAGTTTCGCCATCATCTGGCCCCGGTCAGTCGGAGACAGCTTCTTCCATGACGCATGCCCTAAGGCTACTTTGGCGGCGTGGACAGCCCGGTCGACATCCTCGGCCCCTGCGGCGTGCACCGTGGCAATGGGCTTGTCGGTGCTACAACAACATCAAAGGTCAATCAGGGATGAGGTTCAGAAGGGCAGAGCGAAACACTCACGCAGGATCAATAGAGGTAATGGTCTGACCGCTGGCGGCGGCGACGAATTCGTTGTTGATAAACAGGCCAGTAGGCTGCTTGTAGTGGTGCCCGTTAGGCGTGACAATGTCCAGTACGAGGGATTCCATGATTATGGAGAACAAGTGGGATTATTTCTCTGCACCTGGTCCTGATTCTATTGATCCGTATGTCTCATATCTCATATATTAATACGGCCGCCCTCGGAAACCCATCCCCTTTCAGGATATCCGGCAGGAAAGCGATTCCGGCGACGAATATCCACAAGTAAACGTAACCCTAACCGGGCCCGAAACAGAAGGCAAACCCCGACAGAGAACTGGAGTATATAACAAGTTAAGAACCACGTCAATGAAGAGACGTATTTAAACACACTCTCAATTATCATACTATCATACTATCATACATCACACTATCATATACCATATCATAACCTCCCCCCGAGACAAAAAAAAAAAAAACAAAAATGGCCCAACTCTCCGGTATCCTAGTGGCACTGATCACCCCCTTCACCGATGACAAGACGCAAATCGACTCAGCCCGTCTCAAAGCGCACATCGACCACCTCATCTCCGCCGGCTGCCACGGCCTAGTCCCCGGCGGCAGCACCGGCGAGTTCACCTGCATGACCATCCCAGAGCGCAAGCAACTGACCGAGCTCTGCGTCAAATACGCCGCCGGCCGAGTCCCCGTCGTCGCCGGCACGGGCAGCACCTCGACCTCGGAAGCGGTCGATCTCGCCGTGCACGCCGCACAAGCCGGCGCGGCGGCCGTGATGGTCGTACCGCCATTCTACGACCCAGTCAACCTCGCGCAGCTGACAGAGCTGATGGACGAGATCCACACCTCGTCCCAGCTCCCGATCATGTACTACAACATCCCGTCTGCGTCGGGACTCACCCTGAGCCCGACGGAGATCGCAGGGCTGTCCAAGGTGGGCGTCAAGTATCTGAAGGATACGTCGGGGAATGCGCCGGCGTTGACGGAGCTCCTGTTCGGGCTGTCGGACCAGATCACCGCGTTGAACGGATGGGATACGCTGACGTTCTATGGGCTGGCGGCGGGGGCGAAGGGGGGGGTCTGGGGTGCGGCGAATATTATCCCGGAGCTGGCGGTGGAGTTATGGGAGGCCGTTGCGGTGAAGGGGGATTTGGTGCGGGGGAGGGAGATCTGGGCCAAGGCATGGCCGATTTGCAAGTTTCTTGAGTCGCATAATTATGCGTCGGCGGTTAAGACGGGGGTGGAGCTGAGGGGGCAGGCCACGGGGGGGCTGCGGAAGCCGTTTGCGTTGCTGAGTTCGGAACTGCAGGCGGAGTTGAAGCAGCTGATGAAGGATGCGGGAGTGGAGACGGTTTGAATGAACAGGATAAAAACCCAATGATGAGATGTATATACAGAAAACCACGAATTCATTATTCCACCAAGTCATATCTCGTAGCACGTAAGACAAGTATAGTATGTACAAAAGAGTAGGGAGCAGGCATATCTACAACCCAAACCTAACACAATAAGGGCCATGATTGTCCCGCCTTGAGAACATCGATCCACGTCGGAAAGGCGTCGCCGCGGTTTCGCACGAGATGTTCATCCTGCATTCGCCAGAGCTCATTCATGATGTTCTTTGCTGTTGCGAACGAGGCGAACGAGCGAATCATCTCCGCCTTCTCCAGACATTTCAATATGCCTTCTCGTCTAGCAGAGGTAGTCGCTTCGCATCCCGCAACAAACGCGGGCCATGCCGAGCCTGGACCGCCGTAGCTGTCCTGCGGCAATGCGGCATGAAACTGGTGGAGCGCTGAAATGACATTGTCGACATAGCCCCCCAGAATGGCCGGATGGACCTGGCGAATTCGCCGGTAGAAGAAGATCATGAGAGAAGCATCCAATGCTCGCAACATGTGTCGATGCGGCTTGGAAGATGTATCATGGGGCTCGGGTTGTGGCCCTTGGGTACGATTGAGGTCGAACGAGCATATCATGTTCTCCAAACGAACACTGCGTCGCTGGAGAGCCTCCCATGCCTCCAGGCTGACACCATCGCCGAGAGACCGCGCCGTCCGGAACGTCTCCATGACGTTCGCCAGCCGGGTGGTTTGCGAGACCAAGCTCAGCCATGTCTCGGGAATACCATATATCTGTTTGTAAAGGGTTTCGGAAAAAACACGAGAGTCCTGGAGGTGGATGTCATGCAGTCCAACTTCTAGGTCTTTCGGCTCATCAATGTTGAGGTCACGGTCCGAATGTCTCGCATCAAGTCGCAAGAAGTCATCCAGGCGAGAATTCCCATCGTTTGTAGCTTCCAAATCCACGGCACCAGGTGGAGTCCGAAACTGATTATCAAGCGCCTCCAGAAACATCGTAGACGGCGTATAGTCATGCAGCACATATGTGCTCTCTCCAACGATTCGCAGCCATGTATACACGTGATGCAAAAGACGCGCCTTTTGAGAAATGCGGCGTTTCGGCAATCCCCGAAGCCGTAACAGTCGTTCAGCGTCCACCATAAAGCAGCGTGCATGCTGTTGCTGCCCAGAAATGACCTGCGACACTCAGTTCTCGGCGGCTGAATGGCGATCCACGGGGGGACGGACAACTTACAGCGAATTGAATCAGGCCACAAATTGCCATCAACTGATCCTTGTACTTGGCCTTCTTGGGGGTGGCCGTTTCAAGTTGCAATGATGTTTGCATATGGTCCTTTGCATGTTGATATGTCTGAGCGGCGATTTGACTCCAATCCTTGGCTGTATGAACCATGTGGTTGGGCGGCTTTAAGGTCAGGTGAATAGCGGCACATGCCAGCAGCCCGTAGAGATTGGCCAGTCGAGCATGGGTCGGATTTCGAGTCCCAAGAAACGTGATATCACTGTAGGTGACGACTGCGGCAGACAAATTGAGGATTTTCCAGGGAGATTTCTCCCCTAGAGGCATGGCCATCATAGATGGAATCACATGGTCCTGAAAATGCTTGAATAAGAATGGCGCATCAGTTAATAGGTCTAGTGACGCAGATGGCTCTTTCATTGGGGTCTGCTGTGGAGTGGGAATCTGGCCGGTCTGCCCTGGTTCTCCTTCCTCGGCTAGAGCTGCCCCTGATTCCTGATCCATACCCAGGAGCCTACTATCCAGAGCCGATATCTGGGGAGTCGGGTGGAAGTCAAATATGTCTGCCCCATCTAAGGAAGATGAAAACCCGGGCTGATCGGGTGTAATTCCCAGGAGATCCGACCAATGCAGGAAATCATCCATGTGGGCGAGGGAGTCAATTACAAACGGCCCTGGACTCAGTGGTGAGACATCACTCGCAAGGATGGGGGCCGTCAGGGGAGGCGCAATAGCGACGGCACTGGCAGGTGTAGCAACAGGAGGAATTTCCCGGAGGCCCATTCCTGCCGATTCTTGGGGCTGCGTGAAAGCTGTGAAGTCCAGAACAGAGAAAGGCCCAACAACGATCTCCCCTGCCGAGGGTCGACTAGGGCTTCGTGATCTGTTATCGAGTTCCGCCAGAGAAGCATCAATGGATCCAGAAACCAGATCAATGCCCATCGAAGTGCTCATGGTAAGCCTTGATTGTTCTATAAAACGACATGTTAGAGCCAATTACGAACTATTCCTGCCCGTTGTGCCGCATGCTGTGAAAGGGGTGCAGTCCTAAGAGCATGATTACCTGTGTACAGATGGCGTCGGGTTCCATGACGACTGCCGTCCTTCTTACTATTGCCATTGGCTCGCATCCAACGTACTTCATCAGAGAAGCCCTCGCAACTCACCCCCACAGCTTGGCATGTATGACACGATGGCCGCTTTTGGTCGCACTTGACATGACGGCGCCGGCATGTGCGGCAGCCTCCCAGGGTGTGGGATCTGCGTGGAGTCGACAGGGCCCGAGAGCGGGTCATTGGGATGTCTGTCAATAACTAGTGGAAGTGGAAGGTCGGACAGAAGCACGCATGGGGGTAATGTACTCCTGATGCTCCTAAAAAGGGAAGTCGATCGAGATATCACCAAATGGAACGGGTCACGGGATCGGAATCGCCTGCCCAAAAGGGACCGACCGACTTCCAAATGGGGCAGAGCGGGGTTCGAGCCCTAGCCGCGAGCCCTAATTTAGATTATTAAAATACTTTTCGAGTAATGTTGCACCATATTCTACAATATGAAAGAAGCCTCTTAGGATGATGTTCTTAGATAGTAGTGTAGTGTTTTTTAATCCATTATCTACCCTAGTAACCCAAGACTAGTCGCCTCCACCCGGACTGTGGTCGGAATCTCCTCCTCCAAGGAGAGTCCCTGTGGAGCCCATCCCAAAAGCCGGCGGGCCCGCTGCGAGTCTTGCTGGGCATTGGTTCCCCAGAAAACACTCCCTTTAGCTGTCAGGGAGTCTGCCTCGCTCGCACTAACCTCATTGACCTCGTTGGAGTCGACGAGTTTCATGTCGTAGGCAGCATTTGCGACTAGCTGCGCGATCGTTTTGAAGTTCTGATCTAGTTAGCCAATCGTGCAGACTATATTGACATTCGATACACTCACCAGCATGGCATTTCCAGGGAAGTATAGCCCATTCTGGCCCCAGATATCGCCTTCGTCGCCTTGCACTGCCTTCTCAACCAGTTTCACAAAGAGATCGCCCAGATCCGAAATATGAACATTGCTCCAGGTACTTTCGCCTCGGCCCACCTGCACGGCTGCCCGGCCCTGCAGGGTGACCCGGGAAAGTTCTGGGACCTGCACACTCCGCTGTTTTGTCACGCCTCTGCCCTGTCCGTAGATGATGGGCGGGAAGATCACGGCTGTTTTATAGCCAGACACGCCCAGGAGGTAATTGTCGACGAGCCGTGTGGACGAGTTCTGGCGGATCAGATCCTGGAGTTCATGAACACCGTCAACATCACTGTAGACTTTGTCGGTCGGCTCGCCAAAAGTCCCGTTCACGATGTCGGGAATTGAGAGGAGACTGGCGCCGGAGATCTGGATCCAATGCGCTGGGATAATCAGCATGTCTCTGAGATTTGTTGCACCCACTACTACTCGGCGGTTCTTACCAGGCGTGGGGGTAGTGCGACTAGCGAGACCGCGGCCAATAGCTTCGACACACTTGATATGGCCGGAGCTGGCAGCGTCTACATTTTTTATCATCAGTTGGGGGTTGTTTCGTTCAGGGAAAACACCACTCACTGATGATGATATCGGATTGGCGGACTTCTTCCTCAATCAGGGACGCCGAGTCGAGGTCTCCCAAAACGACTCGGACATCAGGATAGACTTTGGAGATGGCGGCGGCCTTTGCACTATCTCTCAGCAACACGCTGCACTTGTGTTGAGGGTGTTTCGATTGGAGGAGATGCAGAATGTCGCCACCGACGTAGCCGGAGGCACCTGTGCTGGTTCTAGGTCAGTATATTAAGGGATGTAGCCGCAGTGCGAGCGCACTCACAGAAAAATACGAGACATGTTAGTTGTTTTCGAGGAAAATATAGAAAGCGAAAAAGAGCTAATCTACCCCTCATCAAAGGAAGCAGAAGAAATTATAACGCCGGTGTTTGGATATAGCAAGGAAGGTGATTCCGGGAACTGAACTCCACTATAGGAAACCGACTCCTGTGGTCCATTCTACAAGCCGAGAGGAGTTGGAAGGTATACCATGGGGACTATATATTCCTTAGATATTTCTCAATCATAGTCTTACGCTGTCTAAATCCATATTCCATTTACTGGCAGAACAATGGCGCATCGCGGGGAGACGCTTCACAAGGATGTATCCTGCATCGCGGATCTAAAAGCCATGGGAAGTCGTCGACTACCTCCGATGGTGCGAGGTGAGTAAGATGGTTTGCTAGCTCTCGTAGCCACCTAGCTAACCTGCCTCGACTAGATTACTACAACGAGGGCGCGATGGACTTAATAACGTGGGTATACTTGTCCGAAAAAAGAACAACGGCCCTTGAGAACCAGCTTGCTCACTCCAATACAGCCTCAACGAGAATGAAGCAGCATACGACCGCTACAAGATCCTACCGCGGACATTAGTCAATGTCGACAAGATTGACATGAGCACCGAGATCCTTGACACCAAGGTTAGCGCTCATATGGCACTTCACACCCCGAATACAGACTGACCACCAAAACAGGTCTCACTTCCCTTTGGATTCAGCCCAGCAGCTTCACAGAAACTCGCCCATCCCGATGGAGAGGTAGCAGTCTCACGCGCCGCCGCCAAATACGGAATCTGCATGGGCCTATCATCGTACTCCAACTACTCGCTTGAGGAGGTCGCCGACCAAGGGCTCGGAAACCCGTACGCGATGCAGATGTGCGTACTGCGCGATCGCTCGCTGACGATCCAACTGCTCCAGCGCGCCGAAAGTACGTCACGCCCGATCCCCGCATTCCTAGGGAAGTAGGTAGTTCACTAACCCTCCCTCCCTCCCATACAGAGGCCGGATACAAGGCGCTCTTCTTATCCGTCGACGTGCCCGTGCTGGGGAAGCGTCTCAACGAATACCGCAACAACTACCAACTCCCCAAGGACATGTCCTGGCCCAATATCCTCAGCCACGGGAGCGATACCTCGAACCGCACCGACTACGACCCCAGTCTGGATTGGGAGAGCACAATCCCATGGCTGCGGGAGCACACGTCGCTTCAGATTTGGCTCAAAGGAAGTAAGTGGCCCTCCCACCCATGGATGTTAGTTTCGTTCGTTCGTTATCTATGATTCTGACGGCGAGGTGGGGTGGCAATAAGTCTGTAACCCACAGGACGTGGAGCTCGCGATTCGGTACGGCGTAGATGGCATTGTCATCTCCAATCATGGAGGACGCCAGTTGGATGGGATTCCGGCGACGCTCGATGCGCTGCGGCTTTGCGCGCCGGTGGCAAAGGGCCGGATTCCTCTTGCGATTGATGGGGGCATTCGTCGTGGGTCGGATATCTTTAAGGCGCTGGCTCTGGGAGCGAGTTATTGCTTTATGGGGAGAATCCCGATTTGGGGACTTGCTGTACGTGATTGATCTGTTGTTCAGAGTGGGTTTGTCTGACTGACTGAGAAATATAGTATGATGGACAGGAAGGGGTGGAACTGGCGATTAAGATTCTGCGCCAGGAGCTCAGAATCACCATGGCCCTTGCTGGGTAGGGTTTTACCTGCGTTGACTTGAAGAATAATGTCACTGACTGTTTTTTAGTTGCCGGTCCATCAGTGAGATTAACGAAAGTTATCTATCGGTGATGAAGCCGGATGGGCTTCTCAGCAGATTGTAATCATTAGATTAGCAGGGGAGATATTATTCTATTTCTGGTAATTTCTCCAGCAGTCTCCAGCAGAATTATTCGATCATTACGGATGATTACACATAATTCCAGACCCACTCAGGAAGCTTAATTGGTTAGTCTCATAGTTAGTCTAGTTAGTCAGGCTGACAAGCGCTTATTAAATCCTGAGCAAGCGGAATGTCATCATCATCCGCCATCTACTATAAAAGACACCAGAAACCCTCCAACAACAATAGAAAGAAACAAAAAAGAGCCAACGATTAAATCTTCCACAATCTAATCTGAGGATAAATATCCTACACTCTATCCAAAGCAAAAACAACAGCAAAAATCAACACAACACAACTACAACGACCAAAAATGTCCCGCAAACTCCCCCACGCCAAGATCCTCGCCCGCCGCTCCAGCGAACGCGGCTACGCCGAACACGACGGCTGGCTCAAGTCTTTCCACACCTTCAGCTTCGCCAGCTACTGGGACCACCGCTTCATGAACTTCGGTAGTCTGCGCGTGTTGAACGAGGACCGCGTCTCGGCGCGCAATGGCTTCCCGACCCACCCGCACCGCGACGCCGAGATCTTCAGCTACATCTTGAGCGGGGAGCTGACGCACCGGGACAGCATGGTGAAGAAGGGGGCGGAAGGCACGCAGGGGAAGGATTTTTACCGCATGAAGCGCGGGGATGTGCAGTTTACTACTGGGGGGACGGGTGAGTTTCTTATTCTCTTGTGTCAATGAAAATAAAAGGGACAGTTCTGACGAGATATATTAAAAAAATCAGGAATCGCCCACTCCGAACAAAACGAATCCAACAAACCAGTCCACTTCCTGCAGATCTGGGCGCTGCCGTGGAAAAACGGCCTCAAGCCGCAATACCACACTCGGACGTTCAGCGAAGAAGCCAAACGCCAGCGGTTCGTCCCGATCCTCTCCCCGCTGAAGGCTGGGCCGGAGGCAACGCCAGCGGAGGAACAAGCGGCGGCGCCGGTGATCCCGGAGACGATCCCTATCCATGCGGACTTTGTGATGGGGGCGGGGATTATCGCGCCGGGGTCGACGTTCAGCTGGACGGTGGGACAGGGCGAAGGTGTGGTCAGTAGTCGCAAGAAGCGCAATGTGTATGTGCATCTGCCGATGACGAAGAATGGGAAGGCCAAGATCCGGCTGGATGGGCGCGAGGATGCGGAGTTGGAGGAGGGCGATGGGGCGTTTGTTTCGGGGGTGAATGCAGGGGATGTTCTGACAGTGGAGAGTTTGGGGGAGGCAGAGGCGGAGGTGATTATGTTGGATAGCAATTGATGGAATGGAGGTACTTAGGAAGGGGGAGTTTAATGAATTATGCGATGTATATTAGCAATGGTTTGGAACATGGTCATATGGAATAATAATATAGAATGGTTCGAGGAGTATTGGATCTGTACATGGTGGTATTCATTATATCTATCTGGATATACTTCCTATGCAATAGTACTCACAGGAAGAGCAAAGGAAATGTTCAATTCATGGAATATTTGACGATCGAATAATAAACCTCATCATTCACTAGATACCTTCTTTAATATCCAGCAGCATCAGCCTTGATCAAATCGGCCGCTCTCTCCGCCAAAGCATACAGAGTGCTGACCAAGTGACCACAGACCTGGAAAGGCAGGGCAGAGGCATCAACCACTCGGACATTGGCGGTGCCATAGACGGTGAGACGCTCGTCCACAACACCCCCCAGCTGGCGAGGCATCATGGCGGCCGTGCCGACAGGATGGAAGTTAGAGCGGTCTATTAAAGCAAGTTAGCTAGCTTATCTCCTCCACCTCACCAACAAAGGGGAAACTCACAGTTGCTATCAAGGATCCAGTTCTTCCAACTCTCATCCGAGCCATGAGGAACAGCCTGAGTACCAGGAGTAGCTTCCTTGACCAGCGTACGCAGCGGATAGCTCTCAATCGAACGGCGAATATACTTAGCAATGGCAACATAGCTATCCATATCCCAGTCCAACATGAAATAGTTCGGGTTGATAACCGGGTGCTCCACCGGGCTGGAAGAGCCAATATGCACGCTTCCACGCGCAAAAGGCAGCAGACCCCAGAACTCCGTCGACACCGACGTCTCCCCACCCGGGTAATTCAGAATCTCAGCAACAGGGACCCTATCCTTGAAGATAAGGTCGTGCTGGATCTTGAAGAGCCGCTCTAGATGCGAAGCCTCCATGACGTTGCCGTTGACCTTGGCCGTGTCCGCGGCGTACTTCGTGAGGTTGGCCCAAAGGTTCTTGCCCACAGCCTCGGCCTCGTCGCCGAGGATGTCATAGATATCGGGGTAAGCCACCGCCTTACCGCCCGCGATGGTTCTGTTGCTGGAGGCATCCATGTGGCTGTTCACCTGGTCCTGCAGGTTCTCGCCGACGGTGGGTAGATCGACGCGCACGGGGATGTTGTGCTTCGTCAGGATATCGGGGTTGCCAACACCGGACAGCTCGAGGATGCCGGGGGTCTTTAATGCGCCAGCGGAGACAATGACTTCCCTACGAGCTGCGATCACACTGACCGATCCGTTCTTCGAGGCGATCTCCACGCCAGTCGCAGTGGCGAGGTCTGCGCTGCTGCTGCTGCTGCTGCTCCCGTCCGCCCACACAATCCGATTGACAAAGGTATCCAGCATGACATGGAGGTTGGGACGAGAGGTATAAGGCCAGTAGTAAGCGCGGGCGGCATCCTCGCGCACGTACTTCTCGACGTCCAGCGTGGCCGGAAAGACGTTGAAGCCGCGCATTTTGCCCCCGTTGACATCCTCGCTCCAGGGGAGGCCCATGCCGTTGAAGGTGCGGTTCAGGTAGGTGGTCAGGTCATCGGATGGGATGTCAGTGAATGCAACGCCGAGAGGGCCGTCGTGCGCGTTGTAGGCCGGGTTGAAGGACGCTCCGAGCTCCAGTTGCGACTTGGATGGGACGGTGAAGTTCTCGCTCTTCAGATAGTAAGGGAACAGGGTCTCCCACGTCCATCCGTTGTTGCCAATCGCCTCCCAGGCGTCGATTTGGACATCTTCCGCGCGGGTGTAGGCCATTCCTGCATTGTGTGTTAATGATGGTTCAGGGGGAGGAAGCAATGTTGATATACACGGACCGTTGATGGCGCTTGTGCCGGCGAGGGCCTTTCCGGCCCGGAGCACCTGGCGCAGGTTGCCGCCATAGGTCTGGGGGATAGACTCATACTGCCAGTCGATGTCGGTGCCAAAGGCAAGGCCGTATCCATCTGCATTGGTGACGTTGGCATTGTTCAAGACGGAGCCGCCGGCCTCCAGGATGAGGACATCTACGGCTGGATCCTCTGACAGACGGTTGGCCACGGCAAGGCCACTGGTGCCGCCTCCAATCACGATATAGTCATACGTGGGCGAGGTCGAGTTAGTCAAGGGAGCTGCCACTGCAAGCGACAGTGCGCTGAGGAAGGTGATTTTGCCAAACATGATCAATAGTGCAGACTATCCTTCCGGGGTAAGCAGTGGAAGGGGAATTGAAACAAGACGGGCGATTTCTTTTTCCACATGGAGCCCCTGACCCAGATATATGACATCCCATTCCAGTAAATCGAGGGTCAGTCGCATAATCGTTTGTCAGCGGGGGACCTTTCTTCTGATCATGAATTGCTGTTCCACAACTACCAGCCAGAGAGGATCCTAATTTTAAACCACCTCCATTTGGCTCCAATTTCCTCGTTTCAGAAAACGTCCCGTGCAAAGTCTATCCACCAGATCTCTCCAGGGGCCTCCGGTGACATGGCTGACTGGAATGTGGTACCACATTCCTCCCACCCGTTGGAAGAGGATGGCACGGATTGTCCGGTAAAATCCCGGTGGGTTCCAAGTCTCGGCTTGCCGATCAGACCCTTCTCGGATCCATTCATAATTGACTGGGTCCTGACACCGCTGACTGATGGATTATTCAACGTGAATCGATATTAGAAATCAGTTCGAAAATCCGACGGAAATTTTCCCACCTGCTTCTACGGCCGTCTTCCGTCTCAGCAGGGATCGGGGGAATGTCGCACATTCCTCCTTCGGGCCCGATGACGGTGGTTGATCACAATC
The DNA here is from genome assembly GCA_015844325.1 of Aspergillus nanangensis. Taxonomy (NCBI): domain Eukaryota; kingdom Fungi; phylum Ascomycota; class Eurotiomycetes; order Eurotiales; family Aspergillaceae; genus Aspergillus; species Aspergillus nanangensis. Next base: position 267,940 of record VCAU01000005.1, on the reverse strand, counting down.
ACTGACGATCAATTGTCGCTCAGCTGGTCCTGATTGATTAGATGGCCCGGAGATACACCGGGGATCGACATAGCACACTTCCAAGGCTCCAAATTCTGCAACATGATGAAGTCAAATGCAATAATGAAATTGATATGAATATACCAAATTCAATTCCACTAGTTCAGCACTTTATGAATGGCTTCATGATATCCCCCAGGTATGCAACCTCCCTCACAATAACATGTTCGGGGCATAATATGCCACCCTTAAGGAACGAATAGCTGACATGCCTCAAATTCCTATTGCCACAAATCGGATGGTTAACAAATTCTATTCCCAATAACAATAAATATAACTTACACTAGAACAACACCAAGCAGTTCCTCCATAGTCCGAGCACCCTTGCACGAACTCAGGCCCGTCGTTGGGCCTAGATATGGGATCAAAACAATGTAAATCATTACCTAAATCCTCACAACATTTGGCTTCTGGTGACGAGGCGTCTGGGCAGGGGTCATATTCCTGGGCAGAGATCCCAATCACCCCAAAAGAGAGCATAACGGTGATAGTAGGGTGAATGTGCATGATTATTGTTGATTGGGATGGATTTTGTGGAGGAAGAGAGAGGTATGAGGGTTGAGATTTACAATAAAAAAAGAGACAAGAATGGCGGATAGACAGCATTTATATAATTCTAGAGAGGATAGAAAGTGACCGACTTAATTGCCTGTAAAAAGTATGAATCTCTTTCTTCGGGTCTCTCATCTCGGATGATTATGACCTGAGGGGTTTTTGTCTCCCCAATGAAAACAAGAGGCCGTAGTTTACTGTTGACGTACTTTTGTCCTCGGTTAGGTAGGTAAGTTCTTTCTATAATTGTAATTCACGCTTTATCTACCGTGTCTCCTGAAGCTCTAGAGAAGGCGGACTGACCATTTAATAATACAAGGGAATTTCCAGCCAGTGTTTCTACTTGATACAGTCAGTATAAAGTCGATCTAAGCATACTAAATTGAATTTAACTATTTCATCACACAATGAATGACTTCATGCTAGTACCTTCCAGGTATCTAACATAGCGCGCCCCCAAATACCTTTTTTGAGGCACACTCTGCTACTCTTAAGCAGTGAATTTGGCGCATTCATAGGTCTCCTGCCACAAGCCTGGTGGTCAACAAATTCTATTCCCAATAATAATAAGTATAACTTACACTAGAATAACAGCAAGCAGTTTCTTCATCTTCATTATCTAAGCGCCCAATAATGAACTCAGGCCCGTTCTTGGGCTTAGGTATGGGATCAAAACATTCTAAACCATTTGCGAGTTCCTCACAACATTTGGCTTCTGGGTATTTGGGTTGTTGGCAGGGGTTATATTCCTGGGCAAAGGTTCTAATTACCCCGAAAGAGAGCAGAAAGATGATAGTAGGGCGAAAGCGCATGGCTTCTGCTGGCTGTTGGGTTCTTTGCGAAGAAATAAGAATGAGAACTGGGGTTTGCAGCAGAAAGACAAAGAGCGAGTATGGTTAGCCCATAAATAGTGCTTGAGAAGATTAGTATAAACGGACCGAATATGAAGCTCTTCTACTCTCGGATGATTATGATCTGGAGAATAAAGTCCGGTTTATTCTAGTCAGGCCAGTCTTTTTGTGTCTCACCGGATAAGCGCACCAGAAAACGCATTGTTTGGTGTCACACATTTAGGTTCAATGGTCACCAAGGCATACCGCAAATAGGAAGGCGGACTACCTACTAGTAAGGGCTAACTAATACTTGATACGGAATAGAGTCGATCTGAATGTACTTGAATTCAATTTGACTGCTTCATCACACTATGAATGACTTCATAGTATTCTCCAGGTACCTAACGTAGCCCCCCCAAATAACATGTTCGAGGCACGTTCTGTCATCCTTAACCAACGAATGGCTGGCAAATATCAAGTCCTCCAATATTCTATAAAGCACATAGTTAATGAATCCTATCCTCTGCAATGAGACAACATGTTACTTACCGGCAAGGTACAACATGCGGGAACTAGGTTCCGTGCAACGCACTCGGCCTTAAGTTGATCCCCGCCATTGGGAAAAGGAGAGGGGGTAATACAACTGAGCAGACCAGTAGCTGCGCAGCATTGGGGGGTAAAAAACGGGAAGTTGATGCAAGGATTGCTTTGGGGAGCCTCATCACTCCGAGGCCCGAGTGGGTTAGCAATGGTCCCGATCACCCCCGAAGAGAGTATAAACGTGATGGTAGGGCGAAAGTGCATGATTACTGCTGGCTATAGGGTTCCTTGTGAAGAAATGAGGACGAGAAACGAGGTTTTTAGTGGAAGAATAAAGAGGGAATATGATCCGGTCATAAAGAGTGCTGGAGGGGGTATAAATAAACCAACCGAAGGTGAATCGTTTCTACTCTCAGATGATTATCATCGGGCCATGTTTGTCGTCCTGTGTCTCACCAGATAAAAGCTTAATGCCAAAGGACGGGATCTTTCTACTGGCATATGATCTGTAGTCGAATTTAGACCATTTTCCAATGTAGGACAGCAGTAGTATATACGTGGATAGGTGGTGAACCTTCTTTCAACAAACAAACTTAAAACTTCGCAGGAAACATCCGGCCATCTTCTTCCAGCGCCATCTCCAGCTTCCTCCAAGAGTCCTTCGCCCTCCTCGCCGCAGCCTCAATCGGGTACTTCTCATCGCGCATCCGCCAGTCAAAGACCTCCATAGAAACCCACCCCGTAAACCCCTTGTCAAGAACCCAAGCCTTCAAAACATCCACCACCGGCATATATCCGCCGAGTTCGGTCTCCAGGGGAAAGGGGCGAGCATGTTTCGACCACGTAAACTCCGGCGCCTCACCCTCCAAAAACCACGGATGGTCACGCGAAAACGGGGGATTAAACCTCTCACCATCTGACAACTGCACGTAGAAGATCTTGCCGAGGGGGAACTTGGCCAGAAACTCCCCGAGAGAGTCACGCAACGCCTCATCTGCACCGGCGTATTTCCCCTCTTCCGCAAATGGACTGGCCCAGAGCTTGGTGATCTCGTGGAAACTATCCAGACACATGCCAAAGTTGGGGCGGTCCACGGCCTCAATCAGTTGCAGGACAGTTTGCCATGTGGAACAGTACGTGCCCCAGGAGAGATTCTCATACGCGATGGACACCACGGGGAGCTCCGCACTGGCCAGATCGGCCAATTGTCTGAGCTCCGAAACGATCACACTTTCGTCGACGGAGCATTCGCGGTTGAACTGCGAGGGGACTTGCAGATACGGGGCTTGCAGCTTGCGCGCAATGTCGATCCAGTGCTTGGCTGTCTGGAGTCTGTCGTGGAGTGGGGACGGGGCGCCTTCGAAGTTCTCGAACGGGGCGAGGGAGAGAACTTCCACTTGGAGACTGGCGCAGAGAGCGGCGATTCTGTCCGCCGCATCGAGCATGGATAGTTGGTGTTGTTGGGCGTAGGCTTCCAGGTCGGTGTAGACGATTTCAATCGCTTCGAACCCATGTTTTGCGGCGGCTTGAATTTTCTGGTCTAGGGTGTGGGAGACGTGTCTTCCTAGGGATAATGTGCCGATGGCGCGTTTGTTGGTAAACATCTTTTTGTCTACAGGTGAGGATATCGAGGTTGGTATGAAACTGCAGGTTTGGGACGGGCAATGACGACCGCTTTAAATGTTGGACAGACACCCCGCGATATTCGGAATCAGGTTTCCGATTGTGGGAGAGATAGAAAAATATGATGATTTCCGAGAACAAGTTCACAGAGAGCTATTGGAAAGGGTCTTAGGGTTCGTTTCTATGACATCTCGCAGGTATATCTTCTCGTATATCTTGAGTTGCGAAGCTCGCAGATTATGCATTCGAAATCCAAAAATCGAAGACTCTATTCTGCTGCAATAGCAACTAAGCATCTATCCCTCCTTGCTGTCCCTCGAACAAGAAATCCTGGTGGAAAAGGTACTATCGTCCCAACATATACCGTGTGTCAATGCTGTCTACCGAATGTTCCATGCCATCACAATATGTCAGAGGCATATTCCAACAGGTCAATCTTCACCGTTGCATTAATCGCGCGAATGGCCGCCGTGTAATACGGGATAACTTGTCCCTTATATTCAACGCGATCCCCATGAATACCAATGCTGACCGTGGCGAACCCGTCGTTGCTGTCGCCCCAAAGGCCTTCTTTTATCAGCGCCTGCGCATCGATGTCCCCGAGCACGGTGGTTTCCGTCACATTCTTCTCATTATGCTGGAGGGTCAAATTGGGCATTAAGACGTAGCCGATGGGGGAGCCACCGACTGTCAGGTTGAAAGTGACAGTGCCCTGTATTGTGCATCGTGGTTAGCAATCTTGGAGTTAGATGGATGGTTGTCAATCAGACTCACCATTTCCACTACGAAAGGGGTTGGATTGTGGAAGGCAACAGTTGCGTTGACGTTGTATCCCTTGACATTGGAGGAAGTATCAAAGTCCAGGCGGGTGACGTTAAACGCACCGGGTTCGTTGACGAATTCTAAACGCGGAGTGAGTGAGTATGACTATTCAGGTTCTCCTATATGGCCGGAGAAATCTCTCTTACCTTGCACATTATAACCTACACCAAACAACAATCATTAGCTGATCTGACTCTCCGTGTTATATAGCTCGGTCACCAAGAACTTACCATCCATGGTCATCTTCTTGTTAATATTGAGATGTGCATTGGGAAGAGCCCCAACCTTCAGCCACGGATCTCCAGTAACGACGACCGAGAAATCCCGATTAGAAGCCGCTGCTTTTGCGATCTCCGAAAGACAACTGGGACACAACAGCTCCATATCCTGGTCGATCTTGAAATCGGCGCCGCCGGCAAAATTCACCCGCGGAACTGGGAAGATCGCAAACGGCTCATCGGAGCCTTCAACGCTGATCGACGCATTAAACGGCGAAAGATGGCCACTCCCGCTGAAGCCCCCGCCCATGCTGATACTCTGAGACTGGCTCACATGCAAGGAGTTGGGGGTTGGGTTGGTGATCGAGAGGCCATCGTAATCATATTCATATTTGTTGACATAGTCGCTGGCAAAGCGAGGAATGCCGACGTATATGCTTTAAATTCCGGTTAGTGGACTGTCTTTTTCCCAGAGATCTTCTTCTTCTTCTTCTTCTTCTTTCGCCGGAGAGGAACATAAAAAACCTACAGCGGTAGCAATACCACCAGAACAATACAAATGAAGCCGATCACATAGGCCCACCACCATTTTTTCATATGGGCCTTCCATCGTTGAAACCGTGTCGGCTTCGCGAGAGGAGCTCCGACATTGGCGTCGGACGAGTCAGAGCTCTGCTCGATGTCGGTTTTGGCCCCCTTGCCAAACATCCTGAGCAACGCCTGGCAGCTGGTTTTGGGGTTGTTGTATTTCCGGAATATAAAATCAGAGGAACTTCATCGCCTGGATACCATCGGTGAAAAGTCCCCTCATCTTACTTCGGCGGGGGATGTGAGAGAATAAAGCAAGAGCTCGGTGATGTAAAGGAGAATGAATGCAGACAGGGATTTCAGGGACCCGAAGAGGGAGGAGTCCACTTTTATTTTCTATTCTTTTCCCCATGGGGCGATGCTTGAATGTCGATCCCTTGCGGCTTCACATGGGAATACGACGAATACGCAGACCGCGGCTCTGATGTAATCGACTCGCAGCAACCATCAAGCACAAACATCTGCGACCATGGATAGCTGCATGTAGGTAATTGCCGTTGCCGCTGCTGTTGCTGTTGCAGTTGCAGCTGGGTATTGATTATTCCGATTCGAATGGTCAAGATTTCTGGCTAAAACATTGACTGCACTGATCTATCTATCTAGATTAGGGCTATGGGGAAACCCCACCAGGAATGGTTTTATTACCCTTGGCCCCAGATTTCAAGAAGAAAACATTCTGATCCTTCTGACTAGCTGGAGGTCAAATCATACAGCGATGATTCAATTTCCCAGCCACATCCCAGAACCATTGGTCGTTGCTCAAGATCGACACACGCCGCTGACCTGGCGTGGACCCGAGCCCTGGATGCAAATGCGAGATCATCAGAGCTACTGGTGGATTTGGACATTACTCAACGTTCAAGCCACCTTACTGGGTTTGTCAATCTTGAATCATTAAATCAATACAATTTCGAGACACTGGCTAGGGCTGTGCCCTGGAATTATTGATGTGAGACATCTGCTCCAGAATCACACAAAACCCTAACAACCATGACATATCAGATGAGGTTTTATTCCCGAGAATCCCATAAAAGGACAGCTTTCACAGCAGATCCATCATGCAGCTGTTTTAGAGCTTGGTCAAAGCGATGGGCCTGCACAGATACAAAAGAAATTAATCTTCAAGTTATACCATCATACGTTACGATATTGACATACCTCAAAATACGTGATGAGCCGATCAAAAGGAAACCGACCATCGCGATACCACCGAATCATCTCCGGAATGGCTTCCTTTGGAATACAATCGCCTTCAATGCAGCCCATCACTGATCGCCCCATCTAACTGTCACATTAGCAAAAAAACCCACTTGTGTGTAGCCTTAACTTTGCGAAAGGGGAGAGAGAAGTCGAGCACCACCCACATTCATATGTTCTGTAGCTTTGACGCTTAATTCAAAGCCCGGTGGAGGAACCCCAATCATGACCAGCTTTCCTCGCTGGCGAAGAGCCTCCAGTCCGCCTTCCAGCAATTTGGGCACGCCAGTCGTGTCCACCACGAGCGATGCACCAGCTGGAACCAGCGCCCTCACAGCTTCTGCAAGGTCCATGTCCGAGCCGGCCGTATTAAGCGTGTGTGTTGCACCGAGTTCCTTCGCCAACGCAAGTCGATCATCCAGTCGGTCGACTCCCACAATGGCCTTGCATCCACGGATTGCCGCTGTCTAAAGGAGACACACAAAGCATAAGCATATAAATTCCACACAGCCCCCTTCGAAAGAGGTAGGAAAAGAATATACCATAATCGCCGCCATCCCCACACTCCCCAACCCCAACACCACAACCACATCCTTCGCTCCCGCGTTGGCAATATTTGCCACCGCACCCATGCCCGTCTGGAACCCACATCCCAGCGGCGCAAACAGTTTCAACTCCTCGGGACTCTGCAGCAGACCCTTGGCATTGACCACACACGACTCGTCGACGACACTGCAGCGCGCAAAGCTGGATTGTCCGAAGAACCGCGCCCAGGGTTTGTCGCCGGTGTTTGTGGTGGTGACGGATCCTTGGCGGCCGATGTAGTTTTCTCGGGCAAATGTGTCGCAGTATGCGGGGTGGTCGTCGTCGCACTGGCTGCAGGAGCCGCAGGAGTGGAATGAGAGGAGGACTGGGTCGCCCACGGAGACTGAGTGCACGGATTGGCCGGTTTGTTTGACGTAGCCGGCTCCTATATTGATTGGATTGGTTATGTGTTTGTCAATCTCAGATATGAATTACTACCTTCGTGTCCGACTATCTTGGGATATTCGATTCCCATGTATCCCGGGGGGAGAGAGGACAACACCAGGTCGGTGTGACAGACCCCCGAGGCGATCATTTCCACGAGGATCTCGTTGTCGCCGGGCTCACTGACGGAGACATCTTCGATCTGCCAGTTGGGGTGGCCGATGTCCTTGGGCTCTCGGGCGACGATTGCAGGGGTAGAAACCATCTCGATGGATTTGTTTGTGGTGGTTTATGTTGCTGGTGGGGGTTGAATTGGAATATAAAGGGGAGATTCGTCGCATTCCCCGCTCCTCCTGCAGCCGAGGAAGGGAAGTTGTTGCCATGGCTGGATCTCCAGGGTATATACCGGATGGCTTTGTTTTAGGCGGGGGAATAAGAAGATTTTATCCACGGTGTATTGTGTATTATTTCTAGATTTGTACCTCGGATGATTTGGGATGATTGTTTCCAAATACGTACTCCATAATAATACAAGTGATTCTCCAACCCCACATCAAGTGCGGAACTGAAGCGGCGATGACGTTGTCGCATACGAACATCCCCAGCACAGCTCAAAGATATCGAAAGAGATGCATCGCCAATAACAGTCTCTGTAGAATATACTTTTGTCCAGAACAGACATCCTTGACCTTTATCTGTACTACTATCCCTCCTCTAGGAAGAGGGACAGGAGAGAGAGAAAGAAGTTAGGGCTCAACAACCCCACCTGATGATGATTGATAATCACAGTGGGGAAGCTTTGCGATTGCGAATGCGTTCATCGTCGACTATAATAATTAATAAACATCCTCTTCTTTCTACACATCCCCTCGCAAGAACCAATTCCTCCCATCCACAATGCCCGAAACACCCCAAACCATGCGCGCAGTCGGTGCGATCCCCCCTCCCCCCCCCCATTCCATCCATAAACAACATCCCATCTAACCAAATCTCCCCACAGCCATCAAGGGCGACACCGGCCCCGCCGATTCCCTATTCATCGATACGATCCCAACCCCCACCATCACCGGCAACCAATGCCTCGTGAAAGTGAAAGCCTTCGGTCTGAACCGCATGGACCTTCTCCAGCGCGAGGGCAAATACCCCCTTCCGCCTCAAGCGCCCAAGACCCTCGGCGTCGAGTTCTCCGGCACAATCGTGGCCACTGGGCCAGAAGTCTCCCACGGTTTCAAGGTTGGAGATGAGGTGTTTGGGCTTGCATATGGAGGTGAGTATGATGTAGTTTATTGTTTCTGATTGGCCAACTAACAAATGGGATAATAATACAGGCGCATATGCGGAGTACATCGCCGTGTCGGGGTCGATGTTGATGCACAAACCCCAGGAGCTTTCGTGGGAGGAAGCTGCTGGTATTCCGGAGGTGAGTTGAATAATATAACGCCATCTCCTAAACACCAACACCAGATCTAACTACCTACCTACGTCAACCTCACTAACTGATCCAACTCCCTACTAGACCTGGTTCACCGCCACCCAAGCCCTCTACACCGTCGGCGAATACCAACCCGGCCAAACCGTGCTCTGGCACGCGGGTGCCTCCTCAGTCTCAATCGCGGGCATCCAACTCGCGCGCGCCGCCGGCGCAAAAGCCATCTACGTGACCGCCAGCTCGGACGAGAAGATCTCGTTCTGCGTGAACCAGCTCGGCGCCACCGCCGGGTTCAACTACCGCACGCAAGACTGGGCGGCCGAGCTCCTCAAGGCGACCGACGGGAAGGGCGTCAACGTCATCGTCGACTACATCGGGGCCGGGTACTTTGCGCAGAACCTCAGCGCGGCGGCGATGGATGGGCATATTGTCAACCTGGCGTTTATGGGGGGCATTAAGTTGCCCGAGGGGGTGGATATTTCGCCGTTTTTGCGGAAGAGGATTCGCTTCGAGGGGAGTACGTTGCGGAGTCGCGATGAGACGTATCAGCGGAAGTTGAGGGATGAGGTGGAGAGGGTTGCGTTGCCCAGGTTTGTCAAGGGGGAGTTTAAGGTGGTGGTTGAGAGGGTGTTTCCGTGGGAGCAGGTGGTGGAGGCGCATCGGTTGATGGAGAGTAATCAGACGAAGGGGAAGATTATCTGTACGATTTAGAAGATGTATGTATTGGGGGGAGGTTCTAATAAGAGATTATTTGTTCTGGCTTCGTTGAGGCTGTCCGTTCAGGGACGAGCTACAGGAGTAGCTACGGAGTACAGACTACAAGTGGTGGAAACATTTAGTTCATAACACGTAAACCCCCGTCGATTGACAGATCCTCTCGATATGCTAATGAATGCCTCAGAAAAATTGTTGGGGACGATCTTTTTTATGCCGAATTCGACTTCAACCACTCCTCGTGGATCTTCTTCTGTCGCTCCCACTCCTTAACCAGCTTCTTCCGCTTATTCTTTGCAACCTCTTCTCCATCTTTGTCTTTGGTAGGAACACCGTTCTCGTCCCAGGCAGAGTACTCGGGCGTTTTGAACATCTCTAGGTGGCTGATCTTAGCCTTCTCGTTCAACAACCGTCGCTTCTCGGCTTCCTCGGCCTCGCGTTTCTGCTTGGCTTCTAATTTCGCTGACGCCGCCATGTCCTTCTCGGCGCGTGCCTCCTGCAGAGAACGGTCTACTGGCCGGACAAGAGCGGGGATGGGAGCATCCCGATCTTCGATATAGATGCCCAGGTTCCAGAGATGAGTGTCGCGCAGCTGATCACAGAGATCTAAGAGGTCCTTTGCGGCGGCTTTCTCGGTGGACAATCCCTTAACGTCACTGCGGAACCGCTCTGTCACCTTCTCGTAGGGGTTGGAGGCAGAGTCCGTGGAAGTGGGCGGAGATGTAGGGACACTAGTGTCTGCGAGTTGAGAGATAGCGGTGTAGTCAACGGTTCCAGAGCGAGCCATTTGACGGATTTGATCGCGGAGGCGAGAGACAGGGTATACATATGCCTGCGCGGAGGCGGGAAGATCGAGCCCGGACCATCCAACACGGTTGGCATCATTTAGATCGCCCTTGGCGTCTAACCCAAAGATAGTCACCATGCGAGTGATCCAGCGGGCGGTTTCCAGCACAGTCTCGTCGGAAACGCCCTTCGACACGTTGAACTCCGATACCAGATCCGAGATGGCCCGCATGGCGACAGGAGTGTTAAAGGAGTCACACAAGCCGGCGTGAAGGTCTGACTTGGCCTTTTCCAGAGCAGCAAGGAGCTGTGTGTCCTGCTCCCCTTTGGTGCCGGACACACTTCCGGCCGTGTGATTGTTGGCAATCTCCTTGCTTTTGAGGAAGAAGTTATTCAGTTTGCCCTCCCAGGCCGTCGTGCCTTTGAGCAGATCTTCCGTGACTTCCACGCCGGATTCCCAAGCTCCGAGAAGGAAGCAGACTCGAAGCGCACGTGCGCTCCACTGTGGCTGGGACAGGGCGGCCCGAATCGTGGTGAAGTTCTTCAGACTCTTGCTCATCTTCATGCCTTGAATGCTCAGGTGGCCAGTATGGATAAAGTAGTTGACCCACTGCACGCGCGGTCCTTCCGACCAATACGCTTCAGACTGAGCCAACTCATTATCGTGGTGAGGGAAACGAAGATCGGCGCCGCCGGAGTGGATGTCAATTGCTTTACCCAGCACATCGGACGCCATCACAGAGCACTCGATGTGCCATCCCGGGCGTCCAGGAGCCCAGGGGCTGGGCCATGACGGTTCGCCAGGCTTGCTAGCTTTCCAGAGCGCAAAGTCACTCTCGTTACGTTTCGTCGTGGTCTTGTTGGACAATGAGCCCTCTGCATCGGCCAGGAGGCCCTTATCGTTGCGATTCCACGGCTCCAGGCGAGCGTAATCATGGCCCGCCTTCTCAAAGGCATCAATATCGAAGTATACTGAACCATCCGGGGTTGCATAGGCAAAGCCGCTGGCAATCACTTTTTCAATAAAAGCGACGACTTGGGGCACGTATTCCGTAACACGGGTTAGGACGTCCGGGTAAAGTACGTTGACAGCCTCCATATCCTCGAAGAAACGCTTCTCGAACTTTTCGGTAAGTCTTGTGAAGATGCTGTGGTCGTTCGAGTCGATGCTGGAGCCGTATAGAGAGTCAAGGTATGGTAGCAGAATATCCTCGGTCTTGATGTAAAACTCGGACAGCTTTGTGTGAGATTGCAGAGCTTCCACAGCTAAAGACACGGTCTTCAGGTGGACCTTCAGCTTCGCTTCCTTATCTCCCGGCAGCGTACCTTCCTCCAGAGCCTTGCCTTCGTAGATCTTCTTGTATGTCTTCTCGGACTCCGTCGCATAGTTTTCAGGGGTAGTGGTCTCGGACAACAGGGGGAGGTTTTTCTTGATGTAGTGCGCGACGGCGGCCTTGGTGGTGGTGATAACAGTCTCCGGAACGGGGCCGTCAAGAGACCCATCTTGCTCTTGCTTGAATTGTTCGAGGAGGTAGTGCTGACGACCACGAAGGATAATCTTATCGTCAATGTCGGTGATGTTCATGACATACTTCACCTGAAACCCAAAGTAGTCTTTCAGGATGCGGCGCAGGATATCCGTGGACATGTAGTTTCGCGCATGGCCCATGTGAGCGTCGTCGTAAACGGTCGGACCACAGGTATACCAGGTGGCAGCCTTGCCTGCGGGGTCGATCGGAACAAAGTCATCTTTCCGCCTGGTCAGGCTGTTATAGATCTTAAGCGGGGGCAGCTGGACATTCGGGCGCACTTGTGGGGGAATCCACGGCGGTTGTTCGCGAACTGTAGAAGCCATTCTGAAGCTTTATGGAAAGGGTAAGCTTTCAATCGAAGACCGGGGAAGGGTGTGAGTACATACCGAGTGAAGGATAGACGGCATACACGAAAATGCCAGCCAGGAACCCTACAGATCATCAGGAGCGGTTGGCGAAATTGAGGCCAAATTTACTGACTCACATAAATAGATTATTCAGCCCCTCGTCCCGTGGGGGAGGTCACGTGAGGGGCAGCAACAGCCACACGGCGGCGCTAGCCCGATATGGACATCATGCTCTGTATCCCTTTTGGGTAGTTCTCCTACACCTCCAACTATGGATATGTATATAGGATATCAAACTAATCCGTTCTAAAGGGAATGTTCGATCCGTATACTACTAACTGTTCCAATAATCATAGCAATTTTTCAAAATTAGGCAACTAGACTTTTCCACTAATCACCCATTATTATATATATTGATTTAGCCTCTCCACGCGCCACTTTCTCACCCCTATCCTAACCATTTATCAACAGGCCAAAAAAAAAGGGCCAAAATTACATCCACATAACAAAAGTACCTACCTAGAATTTGCCATCTCGGAATCTCGGGGGTTAAAGTTGGAGGCCACAGACTCATGATCGTCGCTTGCGCTCGTGAACACACGGTATTGAAAGGCCACATGATTTCCCCAAATTGTTCATTTTGCCATTTACTTTTGCCTTTGATAAGGTATTCAAATAGATGTGATAGATTGATCAATGTAGTTAGGTAGTCTATACCGGCAGTTCCAGTCCCAATTAATATCACGTGGCTTGTCTTAGCCCTACGGACAACCTCTCTCTCTCTCTGATCCCCGCAAAGAAATTCTGTCAGGGATTGAACACCTTCACAAGAACCTGGCACATGGCTTAGCCTATAGTGGAAGATGTGCCTGTGCACGGATGTCAATGTCGACGTGGAAAAAGAGCTAGATCCGCCTTAGGAATCTGGCTTGTGGTGGTCGCCTAGAGTCTAAACGTCACCACTCAGGTCCCCAATAAAGAAGTACCACGAGGGCCCCCCCTCAAAGGAACCAAGATGATTTCACAGCACGAGGTTATGAGGTAGATAGACAACAATATCGAGTCATGTTTTGCTTTCAGTGGAAAGTATATCCGTAGGCCCTTGTCGAATTGGAACATGTACCTACTAGCCATCTTTTGGTTAGCTCCATGTGGTTGACAAATTACCGTCCATTGTTTTGAGTGAAAGGAGCAGCTATCTGTGCGTATCAACAATAGTGCCTTTGTATAGTCGAAGTCTCAAAGTTCCGGGGATTGATGGGTCTAGATCATCCCTCGTCAGCGGAAGGATGGTCGGTACTTTTGGACAAGAGCAGCGAAAAAGAAATTCAAACTTTGAAGAGGAAGGATTTCGTATTAAAGGTAGGTACCGTGGGAAGTGATTCTCCTACTTCCCGTGCTTGCGGGTCTGTGGTTGTTTTAGGGCCTCGGAGAACAAAGAAACGCAGGCGGTTGAGTTTCGATCTATGCGTGATGAACATATGGCGAGGCGCACGACCCAAAATTTGTCACAGATACTATATTCTTGGCCCCCTCTCTTGTGGCGTTTGGCTTGAAGCTTTCTTTGTTGCACTTCAGTAGTCGAATCTCCATGGATCCTGGTAGTATGCTGCGCCAATTCGAGGACAACGAGACGGCTATCTTATAATGACTTGGTGACAGGTCAATTGTGGTGCCATGGACTGGTGGTGATGGCCTGGATTGCTGAGTTGTAAAAGTACCTACTGATTGTACAAAAATGATCATGTTTCCAGTTCCTCCAGATGGGTGGAATTTGCTGTGTCCCATGTACAGTACACCCTATAACCGAACCTTTTGAATAATGCAAAGGCATTCCTGATCGGTGCCGATATATCCCCAATGACAACTCTACCACCACATATGATCCCACTGCCGGACAAAATCAACAATACCCATAAAAACTATGCAATTGCCATAACCACCATCATACTCTGCGTTGTTTGCAGTATAATGGTCTTCATACGACTAGCTTACAAGTTTCATATTCGTGCGCTGGTCGTCGAAGACTATGTAATTATTCCAGGAGTTGTCAGCATACCAGACCCAATGCCGTCTTCCATGGTGACGATGTGACTTTACTGACTCGTCGTTCTTTGGTTAGATACTTAATATCTTTTTGGCTGCAACACTCATCTATACAAATATCCACGGAGCTGTCGGTACAGCGCCTGTCCTCATAACTTACCAACAAATCAGAATAGTCTACCGGGTAAGAAGGGAATACCTACGGACAGTCTTCGTTGGTGATACTGACTCCACCAGTGCATGCTTCTGAACGCCTGGATATACCCAGCCATGTCAACGTCAATACGAATATCCATCTTGCTGTTCTATCGACGACTGTTCTCGAATGTCATGTCAAAGATGGAGATAACCATTTGGATACTCATAGGGCTCCAAGTAGTATACCTGTTTGGATTTACCATCACTCCAGGTGGCATGGCTGAGCCACTCTATTTGTTATGGGAACCTATCCAAGTCTTAGACAACGAGTCATTCTACTACTACTACGCCTATCTGCAACTTTCCAATTTTACCGTGAGCCTCGCTTTCGATTTAACGTTGCTAGTCTTACCATTTTTCCCGATCATCAGCCTTCGACTACCAGTCAAGAAGCGCATCGGGATGGTAGTCATGTTTACTCTTGGAGCAGGGTATGTAATCGACCGTCCTGCCCTTTCTTCTCCTCCGTCCAACGTTCCGAATTTAAGCTGATATTCCCCCCCAGAGCATGCTTCGCAGCCGCATGCAAACTTGGCATATTTGTCCTTGGATATACAATCCAAACCGATGCCGACGCAAGCTGTATGCCCCCGGAGACGCATATTTCCATTCCCTTTCCTATGAATGACTGACGCCACCCATGAAAACTTAGGGATGAAATACGAAGCCAGCTTGTACATTCCAAACCAGTTTAAATCCGTTGGAAAGGCATATTGGTACATTGCGCAAGTAGAGCCTACACTGGCCCTTGGTGGTACCTCCCTTCCGGCGATACGTCACTGGATTGTTTCTCTGCATAAGCCATCGGATCAATGGTCTGAGAGGAGGCGGGTGTCTTTCCGTCGACAGTATCATACGACCTGGTTCTGTCATATGCATCGCGTTCGCAGGTCGGAGATTGCATTGTATAGCGACGACTATAGTGATCGAAGCCGGGAGGATTGTGAGAGATTAGAGTAATTTGTTGATGAAGATAGTCCTCTGGATAGGAAAAATTGTACCATGGATAATGACAGCTTCAATTCGAATTATGAAACCAGATGATATCGCTTGCGGGCTTTCTTTGTATGTGATTTTCTATTTAATTGAGCCCTGATTCATGAGGCAAAATATGCGACATCTAAACCAATCAGCTCGCATGGCTTAGTTGGTAAAGCGCATCACTAGTAATGATGAGATCCTCGGTTCGAATCCGAGTGTGAGCATTTCTTTTTTTGCATGTATTTTTTTTCTCCAATATCAATCCAATCACAGTTAATTCCGTCAACTGCAAAATCCTTTTAAAATGACAGACATCATCAGAGGTGCCACGACGTAGTTTTTTCCGGGTTTAATCAGCCTCCCTTTTTTCCCCCTGCATATCTACAAGGTAGTCTAGTCTAGTTATAAAATCGAATGATGCGATAGTTAAATTAGCCTGACCGGACTCTTACATCAAGCAGGTATATAATATAATACTAACTATATACTGGAGTAATGCAATCTCAGCATGGTGAACGCCATTACTTAGCAGCAGCAACTTTCGACACCCAAATTTCAGGCACAACATCCGTGAACTTGGGAATATCTTCCTTCGTCTTATCAGCGTCCGGCGCCGAAAGTGCCCTTTTCAGATCGTCAACACTATCCCACTCAATCGTAGTCTGTACAATATAGGGCATCTCGCTGCCCGTCAAAGGATTTTTCGCCGCAAACTCGGAAATGCGCCAACGTTTCATTCCGTGCGGACCCCAGTATTGGTCAATCATGGCCATGTGAGTTTTCAAGTAGCTTTTGCGAATCAGTTTATCGTTCTTTACAATGGTTTGGGTTATTTCAGCAGAACAAGACGCACTAGTCCATGTCAAATTTGGCGGGGCTTCCGGCCTGAGTCCGTGATGGGTACGCGACGATACACTGGATTATCTCTGCCATGGTGGGTAGTACAGTACGACTGCGGATATGATATATGGTAGGAATGCTTTTTTTTCTTTTTTATAAGTAGGCTGGTTGGGGCCTTTCTTGAAATGGAGTCACTGGACAAAACCCACTAGACTGCCATGTCACGCAGTATTTATACTATTTATCTTGTCCGATGAGGGGAAGCGTCCCCCTCTCGGTGGTGAACGGCTATGAGGCAGTGCCGGCCTCGGCAGAGACTGGGAGGTCTTCGTTATTCTCAAACGATAGAGACACCTGGATGTATTATTAAGAATGATCAACAGCGGGTGTATTGAATGGAGGTGGGGTATTTCATCCACCTAGTTCCAAGCACTTATATATATATATATCTACCCCACTTGACGCAATCTGAAATACTGACCCTTTTCTCCCCAAAACATCAACAACCACCAGAATGGCTACTCCAACACAAACCAAATGCTGGGTCCTAGCCAACAAGCCGACAAAAAACCCCACGCTCGAAGGAGCCCAGCCCACCTTTACTCTAAAGACAGAGAACCTCCCCCCGCTGACCGCCAATCAACTACTCGTCAAGACTCTCTACCTCTCCAACGACCCTGCCCAGCGCACATGGGTGGGCGCTAACGTCCCCGAGGGCCGTCTATACACCAAGCCAATCGACGTGGGCCAGGTCATGGGGGCGCGCGGAATCGGCGAGGTCATCGAGTCGACCTCGGCCAAGGCCCAAAAAGGGGACCACGTCTTGATCTCCGCCGGATGGACGGAGTACGCAGTTGTCGGGGAGGACCAGGTGTCTGCCATCGAGTCTTTGCCGGGAGGGCTTAGCGAGACACATTACCTGGGGGCTCTCGGGGGCACGGGGTTGACGGCCTACTACGGTCTGCTGGTCCAGGGGGAAGCGAAACGAGGAGACAAAGTTGTTGTCTCTGGGGCGGCGGGGGCGACGGGGAGTATGGTCGTGCAGATTGCGAAACATATCTTGGGGGCGGGCAGTGTGATTGGCATTGCGGGGAGTGATCAGAAGTGTAGGTGGGTGGAGAGCCTGGGGGCTGATGTCTGTGAGTTCTTCCATAATGGGGAGAGAGAGAGAGAGAGAGAGAGTATAAGTGGGAAAGTAGCCTGCTAATGTTCGTCAAGGCCTGAACTATAAGTCGCCGTCCTTTGCGAAGGATTTGCGAGATGCCACAGACGCCAATGTGGATGTGTATTTCGACAATGTCGGAGGCGAGATATTGGATATGATGCTTCCTTTGATGGCCCTGCATGGTCGGATTGCTGCATGTGGTGCCATTTCGGCGTATAATGGAGAAGATGCGCTGCCTCTTAAAAACTGGTTCCAGGTCATCACGATGAGACTTCGCATTCATGGGTTCATCGTGTTGGACTACTTGAACAAGGCACCTGAAGTCAGAGGTGTCTTGAAGCAGGCGATTGCAGATGGGAAACTGCGAGTGGATGAAAAAAGCCAGACTGTTGTGTCGTCTAGCTTCGAGGATATTCCAAGGGTGTGGATGAAATTGTTCGAGGGTGGGAACACTGGGAAGCTTGTCACTCGTTTGTAAGATGTGGTGAACTGCACCATGGAAATTATTTCGTTAACTAAACAAGGCTGACTAGCTGATGAACCTATCGTTTTCCATACACTCCAGCTGTTAGTGAAGAACTCTCATCGGCCCAAGAGATAAAGACTGCTAGGATGGCTCTAAGTCGGGATTTTAAGACCAGTAACTTCCTCACAAGCTTTGACAGCCTTGTCCTGCAGCTGGGTATCCTCCGACGCAGGAAGAGGACTGCCAAGTTTCTTCTTGGGGTCGAAATACTTCCCCGTCAAAGACTGATCGTAGTCTCCCTCAGCCAACATGACATACGTCTCCACGCCATCTTCCATCTTATCAGGTGCCTCCGCGCCACCAACCTTCGTAGCAACCCAACCAGGGTGAACCGAAACCACAGATGTTCCCCGAAACCTTCTAGCGATTGCATTTGCAATGAGCATCACATGGAATTTCGAATCACAGTACGCAGGAAATTCCTGAAAGCCCGCCTCGCCACGCTTAAACCAGAAGATATCCTCGGTGCTCGTATCAGCTTGACGATGCAGCTGCGAGGCAATGAATATAAGACGCTTGGGGCGACGCAGCAGACAGGCGAGAACATATGGCGCAAGTACATTGACAAACACCATCGCCGGTACACCGGTGTCAGGGGTTTTCCGAAAAGGCCCGTTCAACATGCCGGCATTCAAGATAACAGCATCGAATTCGCCGATTGCGTTGGCTTCTTCGGCCAGTCGACGGGTCTCGGTGAGATTGGATAGGTCGGCGACTAGCACGCCAGCAGCCCCGGGACAGGCGGCTTTGGCATCGTTTGCCCGACTCTGATTCCGCGCATGTAGGTAGACCGTGTGGCCTCGCGCGACCAGTTGGCGGCCTGCCTCCAAACCAAATCCGTCGGCAGAGCCGGTGATTAAAACACGGACCATGTTGGCTGATGTCTAGTGGCTTGGATAATATAGGATAAAAGGATCAAACGGGGTAACAGCAAGAACGGTCCATTAGCATGGCGATACTTGGTTGTTATAAGGAAAGCCCAATTCCCTTTGTCTATGGTATGCCCCATGGGTCATAGCTTTTCTTAGTTTAGAATTCATTTCTGCGATTACAAATATATCCTTGTCATTATGGTCCATGACATCACAACTTCAGGTGCGGATGACTCAGGCTTTGAAGCGGAAATAACACACTTCGGTGCAGACGAAAGGATAGAAGAGCCTGGAGACATGCTCGAATCCACCCAAAAGGACTAAACAGAGTCAATTGGCCTGATTCACTGTTTGATGTTGCGTATCGTCTATAGATGTTATGGCTGCCACGTGCGATCCCGGCGCAAACAGGCGTTCATCTCGGCTTATGGTCCAAGCTCGATCCAGAAGTGCGGAGTACAGCCAGTCGCGTGGTTTGGAGAGATCAGGGTTCTTCACAAATACGGAATTACCACGGATGATAACTGACTGAGTAGATTCAGGATACGTAGTCTTGAATGGCTGGTCGGCTGGTCTTGGTAAGGATTCATAAGGAGTTATTCATAATTATGTTCACTTTCAACCTCGGCTGTGGATGACCCGCCCCGACAAACAAGACAAACGTCAACAACATCCCCCGGAGTTCCTGAATGAGCGATTGTCGTGATCAGTCGAACAACAGGCAATTGCCCCCAGACTCTCCAGATAATCCACTGGGTACGTCCTCCCCGTGGTCTCTATGCAATTGCCCAGCTAATCTCTCCATCAGGCCCCTATGTCATAGCTCAATGCATATCTGTGCCACTATGTAAAGGTACCACTACCGAGATCGGCGGGAGCCCCTTTACGCGCATTCTCACCCAAGTAATTAGAAAAGTAAAAAGAAACCAATATCCATCATGTTAAACAACCGTCGCCTGCTAAACGGCGACATCACCTATTCGGCTGCCAAAGGTTGTGAATCGAACATCCTCCACGAACTAGGCTACTACGACCAGAAGACGCGCTTCTTCAACCACTTGTACAAGTACCGCGACCAGGTGGAAGAGATTGTGGTCCACCATCTGAATCTCTCTTCGAAAAACGCATGCAGCATTGCCGACCCGCAGGATTGGCGCCATGGAAGCTTCAACCTGTGCATCCCCGTTGACGTGCGTGGACACGACGCCAAGCGCGTAATGGTCCGCTTTCCGCTGCCGTATCGCGTCGGCGAAAAGCCTCACCCTGGAAATGCCGATGAAAAGATTCTCTGCGAGGCGGGCACGTATGCCTGGCTGCAGGAGAATTGCCCCGAAATCCCCATCCCGAATTTGTATGGATTTGGATTATCATCCGGGCTAAAGGTGCGTGCTTATCCCACATCCAACCAAATACTTCAAGACCTTAAAACTCAATCAATGTACGTAGTTCACCGAATGCACAAACCTCCCATTCTTCACCCGCGTGGTATTCTACATCCGCCGACGGTTTCTCCAATGGCTCGGACGTCCTCTCCCGACCCGCTACGTCCCTCACCGCAGCCGCAAGCCCAGCCCAGAGGGCGTCAGCTACCTCCTCCTCGAGCATATCGACGGCGCCCTGCTGTCCGACACCTGGGAAAGCAAGCGCCAAGACCCCAACCTCCGCAACAACCTCTTCCGCGGCGTCTCCCAACTGATGCTCTCCGCCGCTCGCATCCCGCTCCCCCGAATCGGGTCCTTCACCATCGACAAAACCGGCTTCCTCAGCCTGACCAACCGCCCACTCACCCTCGAGATCCACGACCTCGAGAACCAGAAAATCCCCATGAACATGCCCCGCGACGCTCCCTACAGCACCACCTCCGCCTACGTCGACGACATGCTCGCCTTCCACGAGAACCGCCTGCGCCACCAGCCCAACGCCGTCAACGACATGGAAGACTGCCTGTACCAGATGTCGGCGCTGACCGTCATGCGGACCATCTGGCCGTCGTTTTTTGCGCGGGACCTCCGCACTGGCCCGTTCTATCTCAGCTTCACGGACTTGCATCCTAGCAACCTCTTCGTCGATAGCGAGTGGAATATTAAATGCGTCATCGATCTGGAGTGGACGTGCTCGCGCCCCGTGGAGATGATCCACCCGCCGTATTGGCTGGGGAATCAGCCTGTGGACGCTATCGATGTGGATGACTATCAGCCGTTGCATGAGGAGTTTTTGACCACGCTTGCTGAGGAAGAAAATAAGCTTGTTCATAGCGCGGAGCAGCAGCAACGATTATATCCTGTCTTGCGTCGGGGGTGGGAGAACGGCACGTTTTGGTACGCGCTGGCGCTGGATAGCCCGATGGGGTTGTTCAAGATTTTCTATGACTATATCCAGCCGCGGTTTGCGGAGGAGCATTTGGATGATCCGGCTTTCTTTCGGATTATCATGGCTTATTGGGGAGTGGGGGCTATGGGCTTTGTTCAGGCAAAAGTCAAGGATCGGGAGAGGTATGAGAAGCGGTTAAGGAAGGCTTTTCAGATTTAGTTTGGGTGTGGATTTGATAGTTTCTGAACATAATTTTGACGAACCAACTGCCTCGGCAATTTATACTGCATCGAGTCCCTGCATGGAAACTGTATGATAAAGTTACCTGAATTCCCCCGTTGGGTACACCTGCAGGTTCATGCAGTCATCTTAAATAGTGGCAACCAAAATATGCAGTGTCCAGAGTCAGATTCTACTTGCAGGTGGCATGATTGTTCCATCCTGGGCAGCCAGTCATATAGGACCAAATAGCCCCGGGTTGAGCACCCATGCGATGGATATACCACATCACCGAGCATGGCTGAACTTCAAACCCAGAGCATCGTGCGACACGAAACGATAGCTCTATCATTGACTGCCAATGCAACTGAGAGAGCAGGCGATAGGGAAGATGAGGTCGACACCTCGGTGCCAGACATCATCCACAAGGCCTTCCGATCCGGAGAATCAGGATGGATGGAAGAACCCGTGATTCAACAATGGGCCAATGCACCTCTGGAGATACTGAATGAGGCCAACCAGCTCTACCACGCCTGGCGTCGCCAACCGCCGGGCCCTTTCTGCCCCTATTCCGACCCGCTCTGGATGCAGACAACGGCGGTGCTGCCAGAAGTTGGTCTCCCCTGGCACAACAACAACGTCAACTCGCCTGAGGAGGTAGATCCGACCTGGCCATTCCAATTCAAACTCTACGAAAAGCGCGCAGTGGTAGCCAAGGGCCGCCGCGTCGGCGACGCCGACGCCTTTGGCTACGTCACCAGCTGGGACGAGGCCAACCACTACGGAATCCGGTCGTTACAACACGAGCTGCGGCATCAGACCCCCGACCACCGGCCCCTTCTCGTTGGCTGTCGCATTGAACAGGAGATCCTTCAGTCGGCGGCTCAGTTGTTCGGCCTGGAGATCCTGCGCATCAGCGACGGCGACTGGGACGCCGCCGCGACGCAGACCAAACGCCATACTACCAACGGCCAACGGCCGGTGATCTTCGCGGCCACAATGGCTAACTCGCACGGGCAGGCCGACAATTTCCCCGCGATTCGCCGGTTCCTGAGCGCATGTCCGGGTCTCCTGCACGTCGATGCGTCGCGCACATTCGACTACATCACCAGTCTCCCGGTAGCGGCGAGGAAGCGGTGCGGAATCCCACGACTTGTCCTGCGGCACATGCGTGTTGCTTCTGCTGGGGAAGATGATCCGTATACTAATACTACTACTACTACTACTACTACTACCGTATATGCGTCGACGATTGTGGCAGCAGGGATGAACTGTCGCCGCCGGCCGCCCTGTCTGGTGTTGCGCCCTCGCACTCTCGGCTGTGCACCAGCCCCCATGGTCGAGTACGTTCGGGGTGCCGATGACACCCTCGCTGGCTCGCGAGATTCCTTGGGGCCGTTGATTGTCTACCTGCAGGAATTACGGTTTGGGGTGGACGGCTGTCGACAGATCTACGATCAGTGTCGGAGATGGCGCCAAATCATCACTGAGACGCTGGTTAAACACCGGGTTAGGGTGGATGTGCCATCCACGTCTCTCGACCTGGTGCTCTCTCCAGAGAAAGTAATCCCGCCCGCGGTCCAGCGTCGGATGGGATTGGTCGTGGTCGAGGGGTTCCCGGCCAAGTATCTTTTGACTGTCCAGCCCAGTGTGACGGCGGGGGATATGAAATCTCTCGTGAGAGCGACATGTGGCGACAACGCCTTTCCCGATGACCTTTTATCCTTTTTCCCTTCTTCGAAGCACGAGTATCCCATTCCCAAGGACATGGTCTACGGCCTGCAGCTGACCGTGAGCCAGTGGCGCGCTGCGGCACCGTCGTCTGGCGGCTTCCCTCTGAACCAAGCAACATACTCAGCGCTGGGCCCCGCGCTGGGCCATTTCCTCTCAGTGTCAATACCCCCAAAATGGGCATCACACCAGATGCATCGAATGCTGACCCACCAGAAGCGACGGTTCGGAGTGCCCGAAGCGCAGCTGGACGAATTCGTCGGCGGCTTCACCAACGGCGGGACGATGGGGAATCGCGTGGGTCTCCACACGGCGCTGCAGCTGTACCCCTCGGCGTACGTATACTATTCCTCGGCGTCGCATTACAGCGTGAAGAAGATCCTTCGCGACAACGACGCGATCAATGGCCGATGGGACGAGGACCACCGGCCGCGATATGCCGAGATCGAAGCGGATGCGCTGGGCCGCATCAAGCCGGATGCGCTGGTTGAGCGTGTGCGTCTAGACCGGGATTACTGTCGTCGTCCCCGTGATGGGAAAGAGCATCGGATTATCCTGGTGGCAAACATTGGCACCACGTTCGCCGGCGGCAGGGACGATATCCTCGCCGTGCGCCGCAAGCTCCGCAGTATTGGGGCCGACACCTCGTACATTCTCGCCGATGGCGCGCTGGACCTCGGGTTCTCCAGCGAGATAGTTCAGCTTGGTCCTGCGGGGCGGTTGATGGGGAACGCAGGCGCACCGGTTGTCCAGGCTGTGACGCTTAGCCACCATAAAGTGTTCGGGGTGATGGTGTCTGGAGAAGTCATCTGCCATATCCCAGGCTCTACAGGAAAGCCGACACTAGCAGCAGTGGCTGCACCAGGGGATCCTCGCGCCGTGCTGGAAATGTGGGTGATCCGGCAGATGTACTCGGCGGAGGACCTTGCGCGGACCCAGCAGTACTGTCTTGAGAACGCAGGCCTGTTGCGCCGCCTGTTGCGCCGCCTGTTGCGAGACGCCGGCATGGAGATCCGGTTCAACGCGGAAAGCCCCATCACCATGCTCGAGAGGGAAGTACCTCCTTGGCTGATGCATGAGTTCCACCTGGCCCCCGAAGGAGACTGGGTGCATTTTATCACGATGCCGCATGTTTCTCCGTGGGCGGTGCGCCGCTTCGTGGAGTCGATTACTTGCCTCGATGCGCTTTTTGCGGCAGTGTTCGAGTATGTCCGGCCTCGCCTCGAAGCTGCTCTGGGGGTAGGCGATTTCAACTTGGTTCGAGTGCGGTGTCGAGACCAACGACTGCTTTCGAGAATCGTGGCGATGGGAAAGGGGGTTGATCAGGGAGATAGTGAATGCCATCATTCGGTGGAGGAGATCAAGCGCCGGTATATCTACGGGTCCATGTCCTTTGCGGCGATCAATGCGAGCAGCCAACGCCCGTTGGCCGTGTTCTTGGCGAATACGTCTTCCAGTCGGGAAGTCTGGCCTGGTCCAGTCATTATGGGTGGTGATGAGCCTCTGTGTGATATGAGATCCCTACGAGGGATCGCTCAAGATGCGTTCGGGATGATGTCAAAAGTGGTCGGCTTCGTTAAATCATGAATGAAATTCATTAGAAAATGGGATTGTCCTCATTCTATTCCATAAACTACTGAACACTACTTATTATAAATATCATGGACTAGTATCTGGCTGTATATCCAAAAGCGGTAATCGATGTATGACACCACAGGGAGTGGATGATACACATCAACCTCCCTGTCCCTGCCCCCTATTATCTCGGAAATTCTGGCACCTTCATTGCCCCTGCAGAGCAACTTGTATCAACCACCCTTCCTCTGAGAATTTGATTGGAATTCCCCCCCAAGCTCAACTACCATCTACAAATCCCACCGTCAAGCCATCGCCATGCGAAAGAGTATCGCGACCCTTGACAACCTTACCGTTGAAGATGGTGCCAAAGGAGTACCCCATTTCCAGAACGCCATTTACAGCATGGCTGAGGCATTGGAGGTGGGAGCTGCCAAGGTATGTGGGATATATTTGATAGAACTATCGGACTCGGAGTAAAATCCGGCAGGACTCGATATGGATGCCTTAGGTATGGCCATTCTGTATATTCTATTTCTGGTTATCTTGTAGATGTAGTTGGTACAAGTTAGGGTTTAGCCCATGTCACCCTGGCCAGATTGAGTCTAGCGTCACTGCAGCAGGCCGTTTCATATCACCAGAGGAACAACCCCAGGAAATCCCTAATAATAACCCCAACTCTCCATCTGCTTGTGTTCCTTTTCTGTCTTCCCACGTCTAATAACACCATGTCAAACCAGACTCAAGGAAAAACAATCTCCTGTTTTGCCGTGGACAACGGAGAGAGTCTCCCACACGCCGATATCAGACTCACCTTCTTGATCGAGTTAGTAATGGTCACCAGTTCCTGGGAGATTCTTGTTCCTACCGCCCACGGCGATGTCCCTCTTGACCAAATAGGACAAGGACAGAGGACAAGGGTATATATAGAGGGTGACGAGCTCAAACGCAAAGACCAGGAAGAGCTGGATCCTTTACTGCAGAATCATACGATCTTACAAGCGATTCGTTATAGCCCACAAATTGGCCGTACCTGGGTTGTCCAGTAAGTACGCGCATATATAACACC
Organism: Aspergillus nanangensis; assembly: GCA_015844325.1. NCBI lineage: Eukaryota > Fungi > Ascomycota > Eurotiomycetes > Eurotiales > Aspergillaceae > Aspergillus > Aspergillus nanangensis. The sequence goes on along the minus strand of VCAU01000005.1, from coordinate 242,198 downwards.
GGACATTGCGAATCTATGATAACAGTGATACCAGTTGCGAGGGAGAGCCGATATATTTGTTAGTAATCTCAACAATAAATGGTAAGCCACAGCTAACTAATCGAAAGATTTACTCTGCTTGCTGCCTTCGACAACGAGACGCAAGAAATGAAGATGATGCCTTGTACGTGGGGGAAAGTAGCAGTCATTTCCCGAAAACAACTGGAGAAGATTAGGAATGCACCACATGTCACCCGCGCCACCTCCGGCTTATCTAGGAAACAGGGAGAGTTGCATGATACTACCGGTCATGGGGATGCCCCCGAAGAGTGTCATAATGACCACGTCCTTCACACATACCAAGACCATTTGAGGTGTCTGGAGGAGATGGGGAAGAGCAGATTATGGAACGCTCGAGAGAAGAGCAATCGAGACATCTAACTGGCTACCTGCACTACTCATTCCAAAGGATAGAGGAGAGAGAACAGAAAAACACAACAAAAGAACAAAGAAGAGGAAGGAACAACAAAATGATTGGAGTAATAGGGCTATTCATCCCCTCAGAACCTCTAGTGCAGACGGTGGAGATGCTCGTCATTCTTAATGGGATCGCTTGCCGTCTTGAAAATTTCGATAATCGTCGACTGCCTGTCCTTAGCGCGATTAAGCATGAATTCAATGGTTTCCTTGGCCGCCTCTACAAGACTGGGCTCATCAGCCTTTGCCGCTTCATCCGCAATCAGATGCAGCTGTTTTAGCCAGTATAGCCATCTCCAGGGACTAAACCTGCCCCCACACCGGTGACCGAAGCCAGACTGCTCGAATGTATACCCTAAACGCCCTATCTCAGTGTTCGTGCAATCATTCCACGATAGTTCCGATAGAAAGGTGAGGTTGTGGCCCGCCTCTCGGAACCAGGCACACACAGATGGGAGTAACTCAGCAATTGACAGTTCGCTCATTGTGCGGCGCTTGTCCTCCTCGTCGGGCCCGTTGGTGTTACCGAGATGATCCTCGGTCTCGAATGTCAACCGGCATAGGGTCAGCGCAATCTGGCAGAGCTGGTCGTTTGCCACCCGCGTAGATGCAAGCTTCGCAAGAAAGGTCGACGCATTCAGGCGCTGGGTTCTGCTCATCTCCCCACACGCATCCAGCCAAAGCTCTGTCATGTCTGGGGCAAGATATGGAAGATCATTCCACAGAGTGCCGTCCGGGGTGCGCGCAATATCCAGCCCACATTGGCTTGCCGGCCTCGCCCTCGAAGCCGGATAATATCGAGAAGAAGTCGGTCCTGCTCCGTGCTTTCGTGGGAAAGAAACCGCCCCCCTTGGAAATAGATCGACCAGAGGCTATGTAAATATGTTATACCGTGGTCGTCTCCATTGCCATGGCAATAGTGATCGCCAATGATCCAAGCATTGTTCCATGCGAGGCCCCGAAACTCGTCGGTTTCCCCGTTTCGATCCATCTCTGGTAATTCCCATCGTTCTGACGAATCTATAGGCGACGTAAGCAACCTATCATTGTCCATAGGTGGATCGCAAGTAAGGGATGCTTCATTGGTGACTGATTTAGGAGCGGGGGACCGGGGGGACAATATTATCTCTGAAGAAACTGTACAGCTAGTACCAAGATTGAGAAACTGGATTTTTTTTTCAAGAGACATAATATTCGACTTTGCCGGCTCCTTCCCCCCATATTAATACTCAAGGGGCAGTCTACATAGTAGTACGTCACTGACGGCAACCTGCAGACAAAGCCCATCCTAGTAACTACATGGGGAAGCCACGCAAGCGCCCAATTTTCAAATCGACGAGGACCAAACAATGAAATGACAGGGGGAGAATTATAATCGAATACACAAGGCCAGGATTGGTTCTCTTCCTTCCCATCCAAAGATAACGGGCCCTCATTTCTGCCCCTGGCAATTACACTGGCGGCTGTAGGCGCTGTCTTGCGAGAGGCCAAGAAAGAGCTGCCTACCTTTCGAAAAGAACATTTGCAGATCCCCTTCTTGCCATTTTGGGCGTCATAGTGGCATTGATTGGTCTTTGGATCGCATTTCTGGTTCCAGAGGTATCAGACTCGCCGCTTCAATGTCTAAATGGGCTTCAAAGCTTACCCCGGGGTATTTATTTTGGATGCCATTCTCACTTCTCCATTCGAGCCCAGCAGACTCAAGACCTCCCTGGGTCACAGGACCGGCAAATGCCGTGAGAGCAGTAGAGATGGCAAATCCGAAAGACGAAAGCACGAGAACCTTCATATTGTTGGATGTTAGTTGGAAAGCTTGAGATGGCGTAGGTCTGGTTTGCGCTTGTCCGATATTTTGTAGACCTTGAGGGGTGCTCTGATTCATGGACGAGGTGGACGAGGAGACTGTATAAATAGATCCGAATTTCCATGTAGCCAGCGAAATATCTATGATCTCAGAGGGCATCATAGAAAGCCCGATACAGGATACCAGGACTCACAGATCATAATCAAAGATTCTTCGTTGGGTCAGTCCTGACCTCGCATCAAACCACCATATGTCGAGGCTGACATGGATAGGAGGTGTGTTTCTTTGTATGCATGTCAGCCACAAGGAAGACGACAGGAGTGATGGAGTATTTTTGAGAACCCAATGGATGAACAGTATTTCCAGTAGTCGCCCGTTTATAATATTCCCCCCCTTTTTCAGTGACTCAGGTGGGTTTGGATGACCGCTCTTGGTACCTAGGTGTAGTCGCTACCATGGAGGCTTGGAACAAAGCCAGCCGTAGCCCGAACCAATTTGCGGGGGGGGTGAGATAGGTAACACTGGATCAGGGCATCGTCATTCGAACGCTCTAACCTGGATATCTGAACCTCATTCACACCTGCTCGCTCCGTATCACGAGCTCCCTGGCTTCCCATATGCCTGGACTTCCATAGTCTCTTCTTCCCCGGCATTCTGGGCCGTCTTCCAACATGAGATAGACCTGGCAATTGGCGCTGTGTGATCGGACGACAAGAGCGATAAGCTGGCGATTCTGCTGTTGCTGCAGGGGAGTGCTGGGTTCTACCTGCACAGGGACTCTCCTGCGCAATTAGCCAGCGCCGCAGGTTATCTGCGTGAGTGTTTGGAAATAATTGAAAATCAGGCTGCTCCAGAAGACCAAAGGTGGGTTGACTTCATCCGGCAAAGTGCTGTGATGCCGCTGAGCATGTTTTACCTCGAGAAGGCCATGCACACGGATGAAGAGCCATCCGGGACATCCTACGAGGAGAGATTGCGGAACTTCACGGCTTCTGCCGAGGCTGGATGAGGTCCAAGGCACCCAGAATCATGCAGCTAGAACCTGATTTGCCTTAGTTAGTTACATCTACTTGACCTCATGATTCTCATTCTCCTGCCGTAGGCCGTTTACCGACTGCCGTGAGGGGAAGATCATCCATCCGCAGCCAACAAGGATGGTATTTAAACGCAGGCCATAAATTAATTTTTTTTTAGAGAGTGTGGATATCCATCTTTATATGAAACTATCAATCCCATTACTTCAACATGACGGTAGCTATCGTAACTGGTGCATCACGGGGTATCGGCCGGGCGATTGCGTTGCAGTTGGCGGAAGATGGCATGGACATTGCAGTCAATGATATTGCCGATCAGCTTCCCCAGTTGGAGTCCCTGAAATCAGAGATCGAGCACAAGGGTAATTTGATTCTGTATATTGAATGCCTCTAATAAGACCATCCTACTAATCAACTCTTGTTCGTTAGGCCGTCGTGCCACATGTGTGATAGCCGACGTCAGCAAAGAAGACCAGGTCGAAAACATGGTCCGGAAAACTGTCGAGACGTTTGGAGAGCTCAATGTATGTGACCACTAACAGACAAAGATCTATACCAATATTTTGGTTGATATGTATAGGTCATGATCGCGAATGCCGGAATCATCGTGCCGAAGACTCTCTTCGAGCTGAGTCTGGCTGAATGGGAAAAGGTGCAATCGGTAAGCCATATAATCCCACATGTTGTGATGGGCCCTAATATCCCTATTCTTGCAGGTCAACGCTACTGGCGCGTTCCTCTGCTACCGAGAGGCTGGTAAGATTCATCAATATACAGGGTGATGGCTGGGTTAACATTCATGCAGCGCGTCAGATGGTGTCGCAAGGCAAAGGAGGCAAGATTGTCGGGGCCTGCTCCATTGCGGGATATCGCCCAGTGAGTTTGTATCGTTGCCAACAGGATGGCAACTCAGCTTATATGTTATCCATCGCCTATAAAGTCGGGCAATGCTCTGGCGTATTCTGTCAGCAAATGGACGGTCAGGGGATTGACCCAGGCAGTTGCCCTAGATTTGGCCAAACATGACATCAACGTAAGAAATCCGAGGATTTTCTGACGGTTGTTCACCCAAACTCATTCCTCTTCTAGGTCAACGGTACCTGAATTCTCTCTCTCTCCTCCATGGAGCCCGGAAGGAAGAAAAATATTCTAACTGAGTGTGGCACGTGGCAAGCATACTGTCCCGGCCCTGTCGACACCGATGTGAGATGACCACCAGTCTTTAACTTACTCCATGGCTCTTGACACTTGAGTGCTGATCTGATATCTGTCATAGATGTGGGACCAAATCGACGCCAGCATTTCCCAGCGAAACGGTCTCGAAAGAGGCGTGGCATTTGAGAATTCTATTGAAGCCCGCTCTGCATTCAAGCGAGCCTCGGTGCGTGTTAGCCCAAAAAGATATGGAAATACAATTCTCTAACCGTGGCCCACTTGGGATAGAAACCTGAGGATATTGCAAACTTGGTCTCGTTTCTGGCCAGTCCACGCGCACGCAACATGACCGGACAGTCTGTTATCTGTGATGGCGGTGGGTCTTTCATTGGGATTATATCCTGGTAGCATGGCTAACACTCCTATAGGGATTACGTTTTCGTAGCGCATTCGATATTGCTGGATGAAGGGGATTATATTGAATGGGATGGAGAGAAAGAGAGATATTAGTGTGTACCTGAGTTAGCTATGCAGCAGTCTCTATGCTTGCCTAAATATTATATTCATTCAGTATTGAACCATGAAAACTTTGTGTATATTGCTTCAACTTTACCTCACTGAAGCCAAGGTTCGATATCAACAATCGATCCACCGCACATCGTCTATTTTACTTGAAAGTAATTAGTATGGAACCGAATACCTGTACTACCCCTTCTATATCCCTTTCAAACAAACCCAGTCTCAAGCAACTCTACTGATTCCACGGTCAATCCTAGACTAGACGGCTGGCGGTTGTCGGTTGCCGGCATCCAAAGTCTTATATATATATATATATAAATCAAGCCCCCCTCCCACATCTCGAATACACATCCCCATCCATATCCATCAACAGTTCAAAGTTCAAACTCCTTCCCCAACATGTCCTACCAACCCTCCGACGAAAAAGTCCAGCTGGGTGCGCAAATGTCCCGCCAGTTCCTCGGCGACGCCGTGATCGCAGACCTGCAGAAATCTCGATCCGTACGTGATTAACCCCCAATCCCATGAAACCCAACCCAAGCTTCCGAGACTAACCCCCCAGGAATTGCTTAGAAAACTGACATCTTCGCCCGCACGAGCCAAGAATACATCGCCGAGGTGTGCTTCGCCAGCTATGCGCGTCCGGGACTGAAGTTCCGCGACCGATCGCTGATGAACATTGCGATGCTGGTCGCCTTAGGTCGGGGACCGGAACTGCGAATCCATCTGAAGGCGGCGGTGCATAATGGGTTGACGGAGGAGGAGATCTGTGAGGCGTGTCGACATGCGATGGTGTATTGTGGGGTGCCTGCTGGGAGGGATGCGTTGTTGACGGCGAGTGAGGTTTTTGAAGAGATGAAGGGGGGGCAGCAGGTTTAGGGCATGTGTTTGACAGTAGTTATCTTTATTACTTCATTCCAACCAGATATATCGAGTGTAAACCCCCAAAACTAAGACCCTACAGAGAACAACAAACTACAGCGTATACCGAAACCCCTCCAAAGACTCAATCAGCTTCCCTCCCCCCGCCGCCCTCTTATTAGCAAGATGATACTTCAGCACCAACAGCAAGCTGATGACAATCATCAACCCATTCGCCAGCAACGTCGCAATAATCCCTGGTCGATAGTCAGGCGCATCGTCCGTCCGGAACACCGTACCCCCAACGATGCCTCCCACACCACCGGCGCCCACACTCAAGGCCGACGTAAGCGCGCGCTTCCATTGTCCACGCACATTGTTCGCCTGCCAGGTGAGGGTGGCGGGGAGATTCGCCGACCCAGCAGCAGTGGCGAGAAAGGCGCCTGCGAATCGACTGGCTGTGGGCTTGGTGAACCCAAGCAGACTGAGACCTGTGTTTGTAAATATGACGAGTGGTCAGTCGAGAAGTTCCCATAAAAAGCAGTAGAAAAAGAAAGAGAGAGAGAGAGAGAGAGAAACAGTCTGCTACCTACCAAGAATAGCGCAAGAGCAGTTAAAAACCACACACGGGGACCTGACGCGGGCCTGATCAGCCAACCAACCCGTCAGTAACATCCACAAACACGCCAGGACGTACGGCGGCGCAACCAAACACTGCGCCGCAGCCACCGAGAAGCCCATCCCGTCGCGCAGAATGATCGGCAGGAAGTACACCACGGCGTAGTTGGTGGTGGTGGTCAGGCCGAAGAGCGCCGCGTGCGCCCACACCTTCGAATCCCCCATATGGCGTAGATATTGACTCACACGGAAGTCTTCGGCGTAGGTGTCGCTGCGATCCGCCTGGATCTGGGAGACGACGAACCGCGCCTCACGCGCGGAGAGAAAAGGGACGGACCAACGTGAGGGCGTGGTGCGTTCGAGTTCCACCTCGGGGAAGTCGACGACGAAGATGGAGCAGGTGAGTGCTACCACGAGGGTGATGATGCCGAACATGATGAAGATCCATCGCCAGCCGGCGATGCCAGTTGGCGGCCCAGCTGGGGCTGGGGCTGAGGAGATGGAGATGGACGACCACCAGCTCGGGCCAGATCCAAGCCCATCCATCTGGGAGACCCCGTATGCCAGGATCCCCGTGAAAGCAGAAGCAATGGTCCCGATGAAGTAGAACAGCGACACGCGCTGCTGGAGGTTGTACCGCGGATACCAGCACGACATCATGTACAGCGCCCCGGGGAACACGCCGGCTTCGAAGGCGCCGAGCAGCAGCCGCAAGGGAATCAGGTCGTACCAGTGGCGGACAAAGCCCAGACACATCTCGGTGGTTCCCCAGAGGAGAGCAATCGAGGTGAAGAACCATCGGGCGCCCATCTTGCGGACCAGGATCACGGCCACCGGTTGGAAGGCAATGTAGGTGATGAACATGAAGAGCACGACCATGGAGAAGCGGGACCCGGTCAGGGACAGGTCCGTCGACATGCCGGCGATGTTGGCATTGCCTAGGTTATTCTTGTCGATTTGGCTGACCAGGTATAGACTGCCCAGCACGCAGGTGACGCGGAGGTCGATCTTGCGGCGGAGGCGAGCTTGTTCGGCCTCGTTGAGAGGGTCTTGGGGTTCGAGAGGGGATAATACATGGGCGACATGTTCGATAGATGGTTTCTCGCAGTCCATGTTATGTGTGTGTCTTGAGATAGAGAGGGTCTTTTACACTTGGAGCCCTTAGACTATCCAGGTATTATATATATATATATAGTTCATTGGGATGTTCTTTCTAGGTTATCGGTAGAGGCTGGGAGACAAACGACTACCGACTACCTTTTTGCTCCGGGTCAAAGGAAGCTAGACTGTTCTTTGACTGATCTTGTCTAGTTAATTTCCACGAGATTCAGGTCCATGAAGATGTATGTCTGATCCTGGCTCATCTACTACACATCCTACTTCTCCAGTGCCTCAATCGCCGGAGCAAAGTCCCCCAGAAACCTCCATAGCGTCTTCTCCCGCCAATTCTTCCTCCTCCACTCATTCGCCGCCAACGGGAACAAATCCACCTCGCCCAGCAAACTCGGATCATGGGCATAAATGAACCAAACATTCTCCCGTGCATCGGCCTTCTGCGCCTTCCCAATCGTCGACAGCGCCTCCTGGATATCCAATCCCATGCCCGGATCAAAGAACGGCTGATCCGCGGAGCGGTTGCGGCTCGCCTGCAACTGCGTATACAGCGCCGCCCCGGGGCAGGGGAGATTTGTGGCGGCCGCACCAGCAAGGTGAATCTCGTGCGGAATTGGCATGTATGGCGATGGTCGAATCTCGCCACTGTGATGGCACAGGTCCCCGCCCATGAAAATGAACGTGTCGGGGCTGGTGGTGGTGCGTGCCAGCGCGCCCAGGTGGCCGATTGCATGGCCGGGGGTGTCGAGGAGGTAGAACGAGCCGTCGCCGAAGAAATCGACGGCGCGGAACTGGCCGACCTGGATGGCCGAGGTGAAGTCGATCTCCTTGAGAGTGCGTCCGCTAGATAGATTTGTCAGGACGGGTCATCTGGGGGAAATCGGGGATATTCGTACGCGAAATCACTCTCTCGCACTGGGGCATCTGGCTTTGCCGGGTATCCTGGCAGGAACTCATCCTTAAAGCCAGGGCCGACGATCAGATCGGTCGAGGCGGGGAATCGCGAAGGGTCGCCGAGATGATCCCAGTGCCAATGACTGGTCATTTCGTTAGCAATCTACAGCTAGGTAGGAGGTAGTATACTAGTAGGTATAACCCACCTCCAAACAATGCCGGAGATCTCATGCGAGGCGATGCCATGCTCCTCCAAGACATCGATGACTTCCTTGTCCACGACGATGTCCCATCCACGCTCTTCCAATTTAGTGGCCACTGAAGGCGCGAACGTGTGCCAGTCCTGGGGAACCCCGAGGTCAAAGAGCAGCTTTTGGCCCGACGGATGTTCGATGAGAAACGACCACGAGGGCAGCAGGGGCATGTACTCCATCCCCGGCATGGGCGGCGCCATGAGGAATTCCAGAGGGAGTTTGCCGATGCGCGTGGTCGAATCGACGATCCGCACTGTGACGGTGTTCGTGCTTGCGGGCACCGGAAACTCAGGATGCGCCATGGCTAGTAGTGGGTAGTAAACGAGGTGAATAATGGATAGAAATTGCATTGCAAGCTCTCTGCTCCCCCTCATATGCTGTCTATGACGCCGTCGCTTTTGTAGTTGTTTCCTGCCGGCAGCCGAACAGACGAATTAATTCCTTTGCCGGCTATACGATTTATGCGGGGTAAAAAGGAAGGCGGTTCTGCTTAAGACTTAAGACACCACGAAAGAACCGTCTGGCGACAACCGACTCCCAGCCTCTTTCTTGTCTGCCCCTGCCAATGCCGATCACGCAGCGCCATCTTCGTCGACGGGCGGGTGTGGTGTGTGTCCAATGCCATGTGCGCAAGGTAGAGAAACAGGAAAAAGCCCCCCGTGGCTATTGGTGCAAGATAGGGCTGCTGACCGCGCCATTAGATCAAATGCGACCTGCAACTGCAACAACAACAGGCCAGCCCCTGTACCAACTGTTTCAAGACAAGCCAGACATGCCAGAAGCGTCATGGGCGACGAAAGCCAGCCAGCGTCGCGATGCCCTCGGCGCCGGCCTTAGGGCTACCATCGCCGGCAATCAACGACGCGGGCTCCCCCCGCGAACGCTTCGTGGGTTATCTGGCAGAAGACTCCTTCCTATCAAACACATGTGGGTTAGACCACAGCGATGGGGAGGAGAGGAGCAACATGGCGCCGATCAACAGTGCCCTCGCGCTGCCGCCGGACCTCCTGGTGCGGGCGTTTATTGACGTGTACTTTGTGAATCTCTTCCCCTTTCTCCCCGTCGTCGACCGCGAGGACGTGCTCGGGGACAACCGATCCATCCTGCTGCTGCAGTGCGTGTGCCTGCTGGGCAGTCACTTTCGCCATCCCCGACTGCCGTCCATCCCGTCGGCCGAATCGTTCTACGCCAAAGTCAAGGACCTCCTCAACAGCCACTACGAGAAGGATAGCCTCGTCACCCTCAAGGCCCTCTGCCTGGTGGCCTGTCGTAGCGCCGAATCGCCCGCCAAGGTCAGCCTGGATAGCCCGTGGCATTGGCTCGGGGTGGCGACGCGCTACGCCTTCAACATGGGCCTGCATCGCGAGTCGACGTATCACGGCCGACAGGCGGCGGGGATCAGTCGGCGGATCTGGTGGCATCTGTTTGTAAGGTGCTCTTGATTCTATTGAAATGCTAGTTGTCTATCTAACATGGGAAGGATATAGAACCAAGACAAACTCCAGTCTCTGTGCTACGGGCGGCCGCCAGCGGTGCGCCTGTACGAAGTGAACGTCCAGCTGCCCACATCGCAAGACTTCTCCACCCCCCATCCCGACAACGAGATCTTTCTCCAGCGCACCAAACTGTGCATTCTGCTCGGGAAAGCCTCCGACGCCCAGTATGGCCGCCAGCAGCAATCCCTGCTCGCAGAGGCCACCGGCATCGGCGAATACCTGAAGCAGTGGATCAAGGAGCTTCCGCCGGAGCTGCATCTCTACCGGCGGGATGAACCCCGAGCGCGTGCTGGGTACAGACGCTCGGTCTCCGAGCTGCACATCATGTACTTCACGGGGATCATCCTCTTCTACCGCTTGGTCGAGAACCGGCAGCTGGGGCTGACGTCGCTGAAGATATCGGTGGTGGCGGCGTCGTGTATTGCCCGGCTCATGATGGAGATATACTACCGGAACGAAGTGGCCATGTTACTGCCCATCAACAACTGGTACGCTACCGTGGCGAGCGTACCACTCATCCTGGCGCAGGCGAAGATGCTGGAGGAGGAGGTGGACCTGCGCCGAGAGGAGCTGGAGATGCTGCGGCTGGTGCTGCGTGAGATGGTGACTACGTCGCCCAGCACGCAGCTTATCCTCGGTAACATTGACCGCATTGAGCGCGCTGTCCTCGGCCGGCCTGGCGAGGGTGAAGTGCCTCTGCCTCGATCCCCGGGAGGCGGTAGTCATGGTGTAGCTGTAGCTGCTGCCGGTCACGTCGATAGTCTTCCGTGGACTCAATTAAGGCCCGTGGATCCTGTGCTGCTCTTCCCGTTCCCATCGGATCTGTCGCCGAGCATGCATCTCATCCATGCTGCTGCTTCTTCTTCTTCTTCTTCTTCTGTGGATCCCCAGGGTTACCCGGTGGGAACTGAAGACATCTCTGTAGACGCTGAGCAGCAGTTTACATTGAACTTTGATTTCGACGATGTACAGTTGGACCAGTTCCCGCTGGCATTTTCTGATGTGGATATTTCCTCTCTGGATGAAGTCCTTCTCGCCTGATGCAAAAGAGCTGCAAGTGTAATTAATATGTCCATAATTGACAATGCACCGTTATCATTGTATTCATACCTAATCCTCATTTCCCCATCCAAGATATTGCCGGTTGACGGCACTCAATAGTAGCGGCAGTCGGTACTCGGTAGAACCAACTCGCAGCATTGGTCAACAGGGACAACGAGATAAATAGCAGCCTTCAACATAGATAGAGACTGAGAGATCGATGGAACAAAGCAATACTATTCCTCTCCTTCTTCCCACGATGCCCTCCTCCCCCACCCAAAATGGCCCTCCAAAGTGGCCCCCCTACACCATCCATGAGTCGCCCCTAGGCACCACACGTCCCATACGCATCGCCACCATCGGTGCCGGAATCAGCGGCCTAAACATGATCCGCACTCTGCGCAAGTCCATGACTGACTACTCGCACGTGGTATACGAGAAAAACCCCGACGTGGGTGGCACCTGGTACGAGAACCGCTACCCCGGCTGCCAGTGCGACCATCCGTCGCACAACTACCAGTTCACCTGGCGGCCAAACCCGCGATGGTCGCAGTTTTCGGCCGGCGCAGAGGAGATCCAGAAGTACATCCTGTATCTCTGTGAGGAGGAGGAGATGCGGCCGGAGATTCGCACGTCGCACGAGGTGGTTGGGGCGAGGTGGGAGGCCGAGAGTGCGCAGTGGGAGTTGAAGGTGAAGGATCTGGTTACGGGGAAGATTGTGGAGGATCGGTGTCATTTTTTGTTGAATGCGACGGGGATTCTCAAGTAGGATTCATCCTTCTTATTCCTGTGGACTCTCACACGATCAACGGGGGACTGACGTACGTTGCTCGAACCTATATCTAGTCATTGGAAGTGGCCGGATATCCCAGGCCTGGCGGACTTTACCGGCGACCTCATCCACAGTGCGTCCTGGCCAGAGACTGTCGAGTATCAGGACAAGCGCGTGGCGGTCATTGGCAACGGATCGTCCGGTGTGCAGATTGTGCCGGCTATTCAACCCGGTTTGTGTATTCTTGCTTGCTCGCTGGAGGCCAAATTCCCCCCCTGCTGACCGAGATTGCGATCCCCCTCAGACGTCCAACATCTCGTGCATTTTATCCGGTCTCCCACCTGGATTGCGCCGCCGCAGACAGAACGCATGCTCAAAGGCGCCTCCGCCGCCGTATTACAGTCGGCGCAAATGGACGGGAACAGGTTCAGGCCGGAACAGATGGCGCGGTTTGCGAGGGACCCCGAGTACTATCGGGCGTTCATCAAGGCAACTGAGGAGCAGGTTAATGCCCGATTTCGCACCGTGCGTTGCCTCCTCTCTCTCCTGGTTTACCTTCGTGCGCATTTATGTTATCGTTGGATGTAAGAGGTGTAGTAGGGTAGGCTGCTAACCGCAAAACAGATGGTCAACAACGACGGCCTCGCCGAGCAGCTGCAGAAACACCTCGAATCGCACATGGCCTCCGTCCTAGATGGCCACCCCGAGCTCATCCGCGCGGCCATTCCCACAACCTTCCCCGCAGGCTGTCGCCGCCTCACCCCCGGGCCAGGATATCTGGAATCGCTGAGCGCAGCGAACGTCCGCGTCGTCACCGACAGCATCCGACGCATCGTGCCCACCGGCATCGAGCTCGATTCCGGGGAAACTATCCCCCTCGACATGATCATCTGCGCCACGGGCTTCGACGTCTCCTTCTGCCCGCGGTTCCCAATCATCGGCCTCGGCGGGCAGAATCTGCAGGATCTGTGGACCGATGCCCTCCCGGCCGCATACATGTCCTGTGCGGTGGCGGAGATGCCAAATTATTTCGTTTTCATGGGGCCCAATGCGCCCATCGGGCATGGCAGTGTGTTCTCGATCTCGGAGCAGGTAGCGCGGTATATTGTGCGTATGCTGGTGAAGTGTCAGATCGAAGGGGTGAAGGCTGTGGTACCGAAGGAGGATGCGGTCAGGGAGTTTACGGAGCATACGCATGTCTTCTTGCCTCGCACGATCTGGGCGGGGAATTGTCGTTCGTGGTATAAGAATGGGACGGTGGATGGGCCGATTACGGCGTTGCATCCGGGGAGTCGGATTCATTGGTTTCATATGATGGAGATTTGGAGGCCGGAGGATTATCGGTATGAGTATTTGGAGAAGGGGAATCGGTTCAGTTTCTTGGGGAATGGGTTCTCGGTGAGAGAGGCGGGAGATGATCCGACGTGGTATTTGGAGAGACTGGATGATTGGTCTAGACTTTGATCTGTTGGTTATAGCTTCTTTTCTAAGATTAGGTAGTTTGAGATACGACGGAGGTATTCACGATAGACCCCGAGTATTCCATCGTCGAAATCACAGCAATTCGCTATTGTTTGCCTCTCATACAACACCAAGTGGAGTCCCCTCCGTATCCTGTCGGTAATTATCCAACCCTGTCAACCATGATCGGATGCTGCACAAACCTGCGGTCGGTCCGACTCTCCCACGCACACCCGATCTCATCCGTGGATACATACACTTTGATCCGATCGTGACAGGAGTTCAGGATCCACGAGACAGCAGCCTACAGCATGTAAGTTTCCAAAATCCATCCAAGAGTTCCAACCGGAGTACTCACGATCTCGCCACTCTCCGCAGACCTCACGATCTGCATGTTCTCACCTGGTTCCGGACTATCACTCCCAGATGGATTGAAATTCTTCACTCGGCCAAGGGAGGTCACAATGCGTATGGCCGTAATATTCCCTTGGTACCAGGCTCGTGCCAAACCGTAAGTTTGAGGTCGGGTGAGCCATACGTCCAACCGCCGGATTTTTTCGTTTGGAGAAATCTCAAAGGCGTCGCACTTCTCCATCCATTGTCCGACCACAGCGGGAGGATGTTGTTCATGGTAGTAGTCGATTTGGAGTCCGGAGATGTGACGTGGAGTGCGGACTGAGACGGTGATCTTCCGTACGCCCCTGAGTGAGGCGTAAGTCTCATAGTCGCATATGCCGTTGGTGCATGTGTCATCAGATAAGATGTTGTCTGTAAATAGGTATTCCTTGCGGAAGTCGGGAATGCATCTCGGATCATTGGAATCACCAAAATCAGGCTGGGTTTGGATTGCTAGCCCGGCGAAACTACGGGATCTCTGGCTCGTCTGTTAGCAAAACATAACATTCGCCGGGTTTAGCAGGGAGTAAGGTAGGTAGGTGGTTTTACCACTATCGCTGCAAATCCAGTGAGGATGTGGGCCTCCGGTACCTCCAGAGTGCTGCAACCTAAATTTTTTAAACGGGACGGGATGGGTATGAAAGATGCATGACGGCCATAATTCGTCCATATCTATGATTTGGTTAGCATGCCCATTGGATGGTTGCAGGCGTGCTCCATGCTGACCTCAAATCCACTCATTCCAGTCCATCTGACATCCAGAACCACGACTATCTTTGTGATGCGCTCACCCGCTGGACCATTTACATAGAATGTTAGTTGATTCTGTCCGCGATGGCCGAAATGCTTCACCGTGGAATCGGCGTAAGAGAAATCGACCCCAACGACGGGTAACGGGCCGATGGCCATATGCACAACGAGTTTGGTGAGAGCCTTCAGCAAGATACCACCCGGACCGCCAAAGTCTATGTTAACTAGGGGACCCACGAAGGGTTGTCTAAATTGCGGTTGAAAGCGACTGAACTCTTGATGCCTGTGGTCTGGAATATCGGGAGTCCACAGACAAGGACCACGTATGGTTTGTAGCTCAGGATGTAGGTCAGGTAGTAGGTTGAAGCCGAAGAGATGACATTCTGGTTTATCCCCCCATAGTCCTAAGTTGCTCTCAACCCCAATACGCACTATCTTATAGTTCTTTGCTCTGTCAGTATTGACAAACAAAGTCCGAAAGGACAGAAGCGTACTTACATCAAGTCCCATTATCAACCGAGTTTCATGTGGGTATTTTATGTCCAGAATACCGTACGCAGTACCTTCTCCGTGATGTTTTCCAATCCACGGAGAGGACGTGTAGTCTGAAAAGTGAAATTGCAGGCCCACAAGTCCTCCTGGGCTGAACACCACTTGAATCGATTCGATGTTTGTAAAGCGTGGAATCTTCACCTGCTTGCGTGTGCGTTGATAACAGAAGCCAAGATCACACAGGCCGCTGGGGAAACTTAGGCCAGAGGTGTATGTTTCGTTACCGAATTTGACACTTGAGATGTCGACATGAGCATTTTCCTGGACTGGAAGGGGCTGGATTCTATAGTATAACGCATCACGGTCCGCAGAATAGATATAGGTGTATGGAGTCCCTGGATCGGATGCTGGAGGCGGGGCGCTCAATATGATGGGTGGTACCAGCGGCCGACCTGACATGTATTGCAGGCAATCGCGACCAGCAGGTGATGCGATCTCCTCGACATCCATAAGTTCAGCGATGGGCTCTATCAAGCCACGGATCCTTTTTCGATTAACGAGAGGCGATGAACCGTTTCTGAGCTCAAACTCGGTGCCCAAATACAGGCGGTACCAGTCCCTCTTGCTCTTCAGGTCAGGAAAAATGAAGTCATGTTCGAAGCTAAGCAGAAATCGACCCCTCCAAAACATCTGTGGCAGATTTTCACGCGCCAGAATCTGTGCTAAATTCCGGCAGACACGTTGGAGCTCTCTGACCTGGCTGTAGGGCAAATAAGACACAACCTCGTGAAGTAGCTCCAGCGGCAAATTGCAAAGGGACGCCCGGCCGCTTGTTGCAGTGGGAGGCCCAACATCGCAATGTATCTTCCAGTCGCTAATTATACTTCTCTCCAACCCATCTACAGACATGGCGCAAGGGTCAACATAGGCAGGCGAATACGGATAGAAGCGCGAGCCATCCTGAATCGGTACACAGCGGAACTGTCTGAAAAGCGAATTTGCAATATGCCTCCGATCCCTGCCCTTACCAAGTCTCTCGAGAAGTATACGCCAACAACAATCGTGGAAGGGATAGATCCAACGGTACTGGTACTGTGAAAAATCGAATCGCCGTGGAGTACCGGGTGGCCCAGAAATGCCATTCAGCGGGGCAACCAGAGTATATCGACTTTCCATCAACCCAACTCCCGTAAGGCCAATGCTGGTACAGCTATCATCGTCTGAGAAGACAGCTCGCACTCGCGAGACCCAAGGCTGACTACCAAGGGGAGTCTCGGGTTGTTTGACGGCGAGAATGATCTCGCAGAACGGGCAGTGTGCGTTGAAGATCACATCCATTCTGTAGATCAAGATGCGTGCAACTAGTGTCAATATAAAATGGGTAGGAGGTTGCCAGTAGTCCTTGATACTCGGTACGGTTCAGGACAGGGGGGAGTAAAATCAGCAAGCAGCTCTAGGGAATGGATAACAAGGAGAGATCGGAGTATCCATGAGAGAATCCAACTGGCTTCAACGAAGATGACCGTCGAACGACGTGCCACGTGACGTGGGTATTACATTGGTGGAAGAGACTTTAAACTCAGCTGAACAGAAAGACCCATGGATGAGGCCCTGGGACCTGAAGAATTCACTGTCAGGGACTGATGCTGATGCTGGTGTTGATCACTGAGGCTTTTAAATTCATACTGACTGCTTATATTCACTCCTCATTCCCCACAATCCTCACTGACGTCATTTCCGATGTGCCCCACTCAAGCTGTCTCTCTCTTTCTCTCTCTAAATAAATATTCCTCCCCAAACAACCAACCACCATCATATCCCCGAGGGCCATGTTCATGCGCTCCCCCCGAATCTTCCTACGAACAGCACGACGACCTCTTCCCCCCCTTCTCCTCCTTTCCACAAACAAAAGAATGGCACACATCAGCTTCACCATCAACGAAAACACCCCCTCACCCCTCCCAGTCGACTGTCCCCCCGACCTAACCAAGGAGACGCTTCTACGCTTCCCAGCCTTCAAGATCTGGCTATCCACGCTCCAACACTCCCTCCAACGCCAACACCTCCCCTCCCACGAATTCCACTCCAACCCCTATGAACTCCGCAAAATCCACATCCAAACAGTCGACTACTTTGGCGGCGGCCGCGTAGGCTTCATCAAACTCCGTGCCGACGTATCCAACAACAATGGCGAATCTCTCCCGGGGAGCGTATTTCTCCGCGGAGGGAGTGTGGGAATGCTAGTATGTCCATCTCCCTCCCCCCTCCCCCCCTCCTACCCAATCCACTTTCACCAAACCCCTCCTAATAATCAAACTAATGAACTTCCCCAGCTCATCCTCCAACCCTCCGACTCTCCTCCCCAATCCCCCGACCCCTACAGCAACAAACACGCCCTCCTCACCATTCAACCCCGCATCCCCGCCGGCTCTCTCACCTTTGCCGAAATCCCCGCCGGCATGCTCGACGACAGCGGCTCATTCGCCGGCGCCGCGGCAAAAGAAATCCACGAGGAAACCGGGCTCACAATCCCGCTGGAGGAGTTGATTGACATGACGGCCCTGGCGCTAGATGGGGAGGCCGACGACGACAAGGAATCGCTCCAGAAGGCAATGTATCCGTCAGCGGGGGGGGGTGATGAGTTTATGCCGTTGTTTCTGTGTGAGAAGCGCATGCCGCGCGGGGAGATTGAGGCGTTGCGGGGACGGTTGACGGGGTTGAGGGCGCAGGGGGAGAAGATTACGTTGAAGGTGGTGCCGTTGAGGGAGGTGTGGAAGGAGGGGGTGAGGGATGGGAAGACGTTGGCGGCTTGGGCGTTGTATAGGGGGTTGAAGGAGGAGGGGAGGTTGTAGTGTAGATTGGTTATCGGGGTTGGGGGAGGGTGGTTGGTTCGGAAGGAGAAGCAGGAGAAGGAGAAGAAGAAGAAGAAGAAGAAAAGATACAAATAACCGTCTATTGGTTCTAGTTTTTGTCTGTCGGTTCTACATACGGGTCAACAGCAATATACGATCTACAGCTTCAACTTCTGCGCCAGCTCGATTCCTTCGGCTATCGTCCCGACCCGAGCGTCAATGGCGTATCCTTCAGCCTCGAGTCGCTTCATCTCGGAGAACAACGTCGCCAAGGGGACGGTAAAACACTCGATGAACTCGTTATCCTCCAGCTCGGGCTTCGGGTTCTGGTTTTCGGGCAGAGACATATCGACGCGGACATGCACCATGTTCAGGTTCGTGTTGCAAAATCCGGGGTCTAGTGAATAGATGTCCTGTCAGTTAGTGATTGTATAGACACGTGAGGTCGACTGATAGAGTACGCATCGCAACCATTCATCGACGCCAAAGTAGAGGAAGGGGGAACATAATGTTAAAACTCACCATTATACATCACACAACTAGTCTCCTCCGCCACACCCACATAGCCGGTCTCCTCTTTTAGCTCACGCACGGCGCATTGCTCGACCGTCTCGCCCGCGTCAATAAGCCCGGCCGGAACCTCGACAACCACCATGTCAATCGGCGGCCGGTACTGCTTCTGCAGGAGGAGTTCAGGCCCCGTCTCCTTGTTGAGGATGGTGACGATACCGACGCCATCAATCGCACAGTTGGCCGGACGGGTCTAGTCATCTGTATTAGTCCAATTCCGTACGGATCTATATGCGGAGGGAAAGCAAGGGCCACATGTAATGTTGTTGTCTAACGCATTGTCTCATCTGCATCAGGTGACAGACGTGTGTGTGCTTGGGGTACAGGTGGATAGTGACTGGGCAGGTAAGGGGGAAAGTTCCGGGGAATCTCACCGAGCGTTCCGCCGACTCCCACGTCCTCTCGACGCCGTTCGGATCCCGGTACGTGGTCTTGACGAGTCGGGCCCATCGGGCTTCTTTAGGGTCCTACTCGCAATGAAAGTAAGTATCAGTCTTGAATTTCATGCAATATGCAGAAGGAGAATTGTGGGCGAGTATGGCTGAGATAGTAGTATGTGTGGTGTACAGTACGGACACATTCAGCCCAATCCAAAGAGTCACTTCGGGTGGCTGTAAGGGAGCATACAGGGACAAAGGGGAGCAAACAAACTTACCAACGGTCCCTTGGAAACAATGTGTGATTTGTTGTGTTTCGGGTCGGTCATGGCGAATGGATGCAGCGGTCTGAGTCCTTATTACAGAGCACTGTGAGAGCTTGTGCGTATGGATATAGGAAGGTTGTCTCGTGGATAGAAAAACACTGCGATGGAGGACAAGATTAAAAGGCGAAACTCAGATGGAAAAGGATATACTGGAGACGACGCCAGCTCAGTCGAACAAGTGGTTAGGTACCGACCTGCCAAACTGCCCCGCCGAGTACGGAAGAACCACTGGTCGAAGGCATGAGGAGCTCCACGGTGACACTCACCGGTTGTTTGATGGGCGAATGGATGGATGCGCTAGTAATTGCAACTAAGTATGTAGGTACCTAAGTGTAGGTAGTAAGGTGTATCTTGAGCTCCTTTGGCACTCGTCCAAAAGTTACTACGAGGAGGTCTGGATGCTTTTATCCTTATCCGCTGGCTCAGGGCTAGCCCTAATCTTATCAAATGACTGGCGTCATCATTATTTCCCAAAGCATTCACGCCATCTGGTTGAACTACCAAGACTAAGACGAATTAATTGACTATAAATAAAGGAGGAGAAGGTGTCCACAGTCTCCATCTTAGGGGATTCCAGATCCCAGACCCTTAAGGCCTAGACTCCTGTATATCAATCACTGTTACACCGGGATTTCTTTGTCACAATTTCCCAGGCACCCACAAACCTAAACTCCCTCGGTTTTGAATTTACCAAAGGTAGGGGGTAGGGAGGTAACAGTTTCCATGCACTCCTTTCGTATTACGACCCAAAGCCCCCAGCCCCCATCACTCACCGCTATCTGCACGGAGAAGTTCCCCGGATTCAATAACCCACCCCATCTTGAACCTAGTTGGCGGGTCAGACACCCTGGTGGACAAGACAGCTACAGGCTACGGCACTACCCGTGTCTAGCCTAAGGAAAAACTGGAGCACAAGGAAAAGAATGGTGGAGAAAAAAATTTTCTATTTGCGTTTCTACAGGCTGTATATGATGCTGCCCAGGCTCGATGCTGCCCAGGCTCGATGCTGGCACAGGACCTGTCTATGCTAGAAAATTAGATACTAATGCATGTCTCCCGGAAAATTGGCAGTACAAAAGGGAAGAAACATGAAGGTAGACCCATCGAGCGGCTTCTGCAACGCAGAGATCGTCGCTGATAGGACAACAATGGGTCGAGAATGAATTCGCGAATAGGAATTAAGAAAAATGATCCGTAGCTCCGTAAGGAAATGCACTGGCTGTCATGAATTCGTGTCGAGTGAAATGGTGGCCGGGGGGGGGAGGGCTTAGATCACCGACTTGGGGGTCAGTCCTTCGATCTGAGCGAGGCAGTCCGGGAATTCGGACCAGTCCTTCATAACGACTTTCGCGCCCAGCTCTTGCAATGTCTGGGCCATTTCCGACTGCTTGCTCTCTCCGGGGTAACTTCCGACGTAGGCGATGACGGGAATGTGGGCACGAATGGCGCTCAGAGCACCAGACTTGCTGTCCTCGATGGCCACGGTTTCTTCGGGCGTCTTGTGGCAGACCTTGAGGGCGTGGAGGTAGATGGCAGGGTCGGGCTTAGACGTCGGCTTCTCCAAAGAGGTGGCGGCGCTGAAGACCATATCGTGGTCGAAGTATTTCTCCTGGTCGACCTTCTTGATGGAAGCACGCACACGGCGCAGGGCGGAGGAAGACACGACGGCCAGGTCGTACTTTTTCTCATCATACAGCTTCTGGAGCTGCTCGGTGGCACCGACGCAGGGCTGAGCCTTCTCGACCAACTTGGCAATGACCTTGTCTTCTTCTTTCTTGACGTAGGCTTCGAGTTCGTCTTGTGGCATCTCGAACTTGTACTTGGCCTGCAGAGAGCCCATCATGCCGCGGAAGTTCTGGCCGACAAAGTCCTGGATCAGCTGGTCGCCGGTGTAGCGATCAGGGATGTCGCGGGTTGCCAGGATCTCATTGGCGAGATCGGCGCACGCCTCGAAGGCCAACTCTTCCGAGAGGACGAGGGTGTTGTCGCAGTCAAAAAAGATCTGAGTGATCTACATGGGGTGGGCATTGTTAGTTAAAATTGTGGGTCCTGATGGGCTGTTCATGAGAAATTGAGTACTTGCCTTGGGCATGGTGGCGGGAGTAATTAACAGAGAGGATAGGTATTAGACAAGGAGGAAGATTGCCGGTGGTGGCAATGGAGAAGCTGGAAAGAGAGGAAGGCGGGTGTGGCTTTTCTGAAGATGTGGAATTGAGAAATGCAAAAAAATGGGAAAGGGGGGAACAGAAAGGCTTTATGTAGGTCTGGGAGGGCCCAATGAGTTCCAGGAGAAGACCCGGTGTATCAGGAGCAGGCCTTGAGAATGACGCTAGAAACAGTGATACAGGGAGGGGTCACCACCCAGCAACAATCAAAATCACAGTGGGGTTTGGAGGCCTGAGGTCATAACCTCCAGTGACGTTGACTAGTCCAGCAAGCACCCGCTGCCATTGCTTTTTCGGGTCTAGCCGTGACTTCCCAGAGAACTGCCCGGAATTTGGGACTATGGAGTAAATGAAATAAATTTGATTGATTCTGATTTAATTTCTTTTACTTTCTCTCTTCTTGTTCTTCTTCTTTTTTCCAATTTTTTTTTCCCTTAATTAATCTTAGTAACACTATTCTTAGATAATATTTTCGTTTCCTCTATTTATATGGCCTCTTGTTACTTAATCCCTGCGTATTATTCTTTCTATCGCATTCCGCCGCAAGGACTTTACAGACCCAAAACTTTATTTCCTAAAACGAGTCAGTCTCCTTCAAGTCACCGGAGGTGTTTCTCATGCGAGGGGCTGAAATCAGGCATAATATCCATCCCATATTGTCCGAGGGTAGGAGTTGGAAATCAAGCCTGTTCGGAGGACTGTCGTCCAGGTCTATGGGCTGAGCCACAATCCCACCGGGTTACTAGGCAAGAAACGGGCCAAAGGTTTAGATGATATCGATATCCGGGTGAACGAAGATGGCGGTTTTCTTCGTAGGGCCGAGCGCGAGGGAGACTAGGGCTAGCTTCTTCCTCCTTAGTCTAGGCAGCATAGAATTCCTACAAATGCAGATGAAAATCAGAAAAGAAACATTAATTACTATCATAATAATGATAATAATATATTACATACAATACAATCTTATGAAGATGTCTCTCATTTCATTACTTACAGTACTTGCTGCGGTAGAATACCTTAAACATGCATGATGATACTGTATGGCTCCTTTGTATTATGTACTTCAGGTATATTTGGTGTATATATTTTACTTGCCTAGTCTAGCGTACTATATTAACTCTCGAAGGTCCCTATTTATCCATTTAAACTATCTGTAGAATAATAATCATAATACTGTAAATAATTTGTAGTAAATTGTTAACTTATTCACAACTCCACTTCAACCCCAGCCAATCGGGTGGGCCTTGATCATCCATACGATTGGCTGTTTGATTCAAGAACTTCTTCATTCCACTCAAACTGGATGCTCCAACCACACTGCAATATTCTCCGAATATCTACACTAATCTTAACCACTTTTCTTACCCTGTACCGCTAAGAACCACTGCACGAGCTCAACTTGACCCAGGGGGGCTGTTAATTAATCTCCTCTATTCGGTATACAACATGGGCAGTTCTGACCCCTACCCCGTGTCTCTTGATTCTCTTCATTTCCCCTCCCGAGAGCAAACCATCTCCCAGACACTCTCCTCGCTACGACGATCGGCGCTCTCCGTAACTAACCGGCTTCTTTCTATCGATTCCGATGCGGCCTTTGTCCGTGAGGTTGCCGACTACTATGATCTACCTCTCGTAGCCAACGAACGTTGCGGCAGTTGGTATATCCCATTAGACATCAAAGCCGGCAGTGCCTACTTCAAGAGCACCGACGGCCACACAGGGAAATGGGATTTCAGCTTCCGCAGACTCAATCTACAAATTCTGCCGCTTGCCCAGCAGCATGGGGGGTAAGTCGTGCCTTCATTTCCAGCATCATTGGTCCGGTCCAATTTATGTTCCGTCTGATGGTGGTATGGGATTCTAACTACCAATAATCGCTGCAGGTGTATCATAGTGGATTCAACCCGCCGCGGTAAATGTACAGTGACCCCTACCCCCTCCCATTTCATTCGTATCAGACCAAGTCTCACACAGACGCCCCCCGCCCCCCAGTGATGCCCGATGCCTTATCCAAAACAGTCCCAATCTGGTGCGCCGTGATCAACCGAACCCTGTTTCCCGCCGAAACTACGTTTCACCCAGTGCAATTCCCGCCCAACTTCCTAGGCGCCTCGGAGGAGTCGCAGATTGAGCACCGCATCAATGGATTTGTCAAATCCCTCCAGGTATGTTCGAACATTTCTCATCTCTTTCCTCCTCCTCCCATTGGACGGACATATCCTCCCGCAAACCCCCTTGTTCCTCCGAACCCTGACCCTTATCATCCCAGGATCTCAAACTCGACCTGAATGCTCTCAGGCAGCAACTAAGAAAACCCATCCAAGTGGCATGGGCCAATCGCGCCTACTTCCACCCAACAGACCTGCGCAAGTCCAACAATTACCACCTGTTCGTGCTATGCTCTGCGTCCAAACGCGTCCATGGCGCTGAAATGTCTGAAGGCGGCTACATCCAAGGTGCCGGCGATGACAGCGAGGGTTGGGCCCACGGGCTGACCCCCCCGGTCTTCTGGCCTAACAAGGACACCCTGCTTCGTACGCCGGAGGAGGATCTCCCTGCACTGATTGAGGGTTTGGTGGCGGCGCATCATCGTAAGCAGGACGTCGCCCAACAAGCCACGCGGATTGCCCCGACGCACAACCTATTCATCGGCCAGAGTGACCCTACGCTGAGCGAGAGCGGTCGCTACGATCTCGTCATCAATTGTAATGGGTCGCCCGGCGACTTGGTCGAAGGGAATTCGAAACGCCTCAATCTAGGTTGCGCGTCGCAGAAACTGGGCAGTCGCGATTTGCGGAAACATTTAGACAAAGTCCAGGCTTTTGTTGCGGCGCAGTTGGGCCCGCATCCCTCGCGCTCGTTACTGGTGACTTGTGAGTCAGGGAAGGATCTGTCTGCGGGTGCTGCGCTAGCCATCGTCTGTTTATTCTACAGTGAGAATGGTAATTTGTCTCCCCCCCTCCCCCCTTTGTTTCCTCCTCTTCTCTTTCACTTTCCCTGGTGAGCGGTCCGTCGAGCTAATCCATCATCTATAGGCGAATTTAGTCTCACTCCCGCGAGACCTCGACTAGACAAACAGTTCATCCGCCAGCGCCTGGCGTGGATTGTATCGTCCCAACACGACGTCAATCCGTCGCGGTCTACGCTACAATCCATCAATGCGTTCCTGATGGAACGGCCTGATTATTGAGTCGTTAAAATCATCGCATTTGCATCGTCAGCGCGGACGGGGGGGTTCTCTATATACTTAGTCGGTTGATAAGGGGTAAGTAATTAATATTACACGACTGTACACGCCAAACTACTCGTTGGCAACGGCCTCCACAATCGCCCCGGCACTTCCCTGGTCCAAATCGTCCAACACGGCCATGTCCTCCTCACTGATGTCGAAGTCGAACACACTGGCGTTGGCGACAATGCGCTCGGGACTATCCGTCTTGGGCAGTGGCACCCACTCCTTCTGCAGCGCATAGCGGATCAGGATCTGCTGCGTGGAGCGGTTGTATTTCTGCGCGACGGCCACGAGCGTCGGATCGCTGGCTTTGTAGTTGCGCACGATCGGGGAGTAGGACTCGACAATGATACCATGTTTCTTGCAGTAAGCGTCGATAACACGTTGTTGACACCACGGATGAAGCTAGAACAGTAGATAATCAGTATCCGATAAACACAACCCCCCGCAAAAAAAAATCATGCCATGGAATAATCACCAACATACCTCAATCTGATTAACCTGCGGCGGCCACACTTTCGCATACCCCTTCATCTCCTCAATATGCATCACCCCAAAGTTACTCACGCCGATACTCCTCGTCTTCCCCTCCTCCAGCAACCGCTCCAGCGCCTGCCACAGCTCCTTGCGCCCCGCCGACCCGGAACTCGAGCTATGAATCAAGAACAAATCGACATATCCGTCCTTCCCGCCGATCTTCTCCACACTCGCCAACAGCTTGCTGTAGGTGGCTTCGGGGGATCCGGCGGGGCTGAGGATTTTGGTGGTGACGAAGAGGTCGCTGCGGGGAACGGCCGAGGCACGGATCGCCTCGCCGACCTCGTTCTCGTTGGCGTAGAACTGCGCGGTGTCGATGTGGCGGTAGCCGGTCTGGATGGCTTTCAGACAGGATTGGACGCACTGGTTGGGCGGGGAGCGGTAGACTCCGAAGCCTAGACGGGGGATCTTGACGGGGGAATTGGGGAGGGGGAGGGGGTCTGTGATGGTGAAGTTTGGCATTGTGTATGTATGGATTATGTGATATGTATGTAGGTAGAAATGGAATGTTTTTTTTCAATGCAGGTGCAATTCGGTAGAGAGGGGGGTTTATATGAAGATGATGAAGAAGAAGAATGAGGAGAGAGAGGAGAGATTGAGGGGGGAGAGGTGTGGTTTTGTCCTCGTGGTTTTTTTTTGTTTCTGCCCCGCCCGTTGCTGATGATATCATTTCTGCGGCGGACCTGGACCGATTGCGCAATTCTCGTTTCTTAGTCAATTCTCATCAATGGTTCTTGTAGTTTAAGGAAGGAGATTTCTATTTCTAATCTTTTAGAACAAAGAAGTATAATGGCGTGATAGTGAGTATCTTTGGAGTGGTGTTATTTTATTTTTGTTTATTATCGAGTTGCGTGGAAAATTAGGCCGTGAGGTACTACTTCGTTATATATGTTACGAGTCATGTTGCTTAGAAGTGCATCTTCAACAACATCCTTTGTTTACGCTGGCCATATTTCGTGTAGTACCCAATGCTCAGTCCATTATACTAGTTCAATTTATTGTTTCATTCATCTTAATATAGGCATCACACTGATTCATACTTTTAGATACTGAGCCCAAGAATCCAACCATGGTAGTTACTATATTAGGTCTCTAGTCTAGGTATATATACCTACTTGAGCCAAATGGTTATCGGAGTGAGTTTTCAAGTCGTTAGAATGATGGATATCAATATTATGTGCATTCATTATTGTAGTATTTGTTTTAGTCTAAAACAATGGGGGGAAGAAAAGAATACGCAATGTTCTGTCCTCGATCTTATCCCTTGCCTGAAGCTTCTATTTTTATCCCCCCTTCAGCGCCCGTGCAATCCCATCAAAAGTAAATCATAATCACTGCCAACAAATCATCTGGACACCTTGGTGATAAATGTGAAGGAAGGATGACTCGGTGAAGTGAATTCGATCCCTATCAATGGTTCCCCCCTGAAATGGTTCGACGGTAGTAGCCGACTGGCAATCCAGTGGTTGCTGTGGGGTTTGTTGACAGAGAGGAATCCTTAGAGACAGCGTAATCATCATAACAACCATCATCCTCGTCGTACCCCCTGATCTCAGGAAAGAGAAAGAAAGAGAGTCTTTGAATTGATTGCGCTGTTTTATCCCAAGGATTCTGGAAATATTCTGGATCGATAGTTAGTTAATCCATGGGGTTGAGTC
The DNA here is from genome assembly GCA_015844325.1 of Aspergillus nanangensis. NCBI lineage: Eukaryota > Fungi > Ascomycota > Eurotiomycetes > Eurotiales > Aspergillaceae > Aspergillus > Aspergillus nanangensis. The sequence goes on along the minus strand of VCAU01000005.1, from coordinate 215,368 downwards.
ACGAGAGGTGAAAGGAACAAGTGAAGATCCTGCCTTTTTCCATTCCCGTCTAGTTCCCCCTCCGCCGTCTATCAATAACAACCACTCAATCCCTCCTTGCTGCTCGTTTCTTCTCTCTTCTCAACCGCATTGAATGTCCTCTTCTTCACCATGTTGACCGTTGAGACGCAGTGGGTAAATGTGCAGCAGAAAACCTTTACAAAATGGTGCGTATACTTTCTCTTTGTTCGATCGCTTGGATCGATTGCTTGATTATTGGTTATTGGTTGTTGGTTGAATGATGGCTGCCCTCCTACCCTCCCTTCCCTTCCCCTCGTGGCGGACTAACTCCCACGAAACAATCTCGCTAACTCCGCTGGGATTCCAGGCTAAATGACAAGGTCAAAGTTCGAGATCTCTACATAGATGACCTCGTTACCGATCTCTCCAACGGCGTACGTTGACCCCCCGCAGTCCTATCGCCCCAATCCCACTAACCACGGTCTCGTTCTCCCCAGGTCGTCCTCATCCACCTCCTCGAGGTCCTCGGCGCAGAATCCCTCGGTCGATATGCCTCCAACCCGCGACTCCGTGTGCAAAAATTCGAAAATGTCAACAAGAGTCTCGACTTCATCAAGGGGCGCCGAATCCAGATGACCAACATCGGCGCGGAGGACATTGTCGACGGCAACAGAAAAATTATTCTCGGATTAATATGGACCCTCATCGCGCGCTTCACCATCAGCGATATCAATGAGGAGGGTATGACCGCCAAGGAGGGCCTCTTACTGTGGTGTCAGAGGAAGACCGCCTGCTACGAAGACGTCGAGGTTCGTGACTTTTCCACCAGCTGGAACGACGGTCTCGCCTTCTGCGCTCTTCTCGATATCCATCGCCCCGATCTAATCGACTTCGATGCACTCGACAAGAAAGACCACCGCGGTAACATGAAACTCGCCTTTGAGATCGCCTCGAATGAGATCGGGATTCCGGACTTGCTGGATGTCGACGATGTGTGCGACGTGGCAAGACCCGATGAGCGGTCTCTGATGACATACATTGCCTATTGGTTCCATGCCTTTTCGCAGCTGGAGAGGGTCGAGAACGCGGGACGCCGAGTGGAGAAATTTATCAATAATATGCATGGCGCCTGGGAGATGCAGAACTCGTACGAGAGCAGGATGAAGGAGCTCTTACGTCTGATCAAGGCGCAGCGCGACGAGTGGAAGAACTCGTCCTTTGAGGGCACGTACAAGGATGCTAAGGAACAGGCTTATCAATTTTCGCTCTACAAGAGAAACCAGAAGCGCCAGTGGGTTGCGGAGAAATCAGATCTCGCGGCGCTTCTGGGTAATATCAAGACTAAACTGAGTACCTACCGCCTCCGTCCCTATGACCCCCCGGCCGAGCTGCGTCTGGAGATATCGGATCGAGAGTGGGAGTGCTTGACTCGCGACGAGCATGAACGCAGTCAGCTCATCAATGAGACCATTCGCGATATCAAGAATGCCCTTCGTCGTTCGTTTGCCGACAAAGCCAATGATTTTGCCCTCACCCTGAAGACCCTGTCTCTCGCCATCTCCGGGCTCGACGGTGAAGTGGAAGACCAACTGACCCATGTCAAAAGACTTAATGACAATCTCCCGCCGCTTGATGCGTTCTTGGATACCATCGCAGCGCTGGATGAGCAGTGCGCGGAGGCGAATATCGAAGAGAATGATTATACGACATACACCCTGGACGAGTTGTCATACGAGTTCTCCCTGGTCAAGTCGAGTATCTCAAAGAAACTTGCGTTCCTGGAAAACCAGCTGGTGGCCCGAAACATGACGAATCTGACCCCTATCCAACTGGAGGAGTTTGAGTCGGTCTTCCGACACTTTGACCGCGACTCCTCGAATACTCTCCACGAGCTGGAGTTCTCCGCCGCCCTTGCGAGTCTTGGTCTTGTGTATGATGAGGATGAGATGCATGATGTGTATATTGCGACATGTGGACCGCAACGACTAGCTCAAAACGCCGGTGTTAGTTTCGAACAGTTTATTCGTTTTATGGTCAGCGTCACTGAGGACCAGAATACCGCCGAGCAAGTTTTCCAAAGTTTCCGCGAGGTTGCTGATGGCAAGGTACGTTTCATTGTTTCTTTCTTTCTTTTTTTGGATGAATCATCATGTTTCTAATAAACCCAATAGCCATATGTCACAGAACTTGATCTGCGGCACTCCCTCATCCCCGACGAACTCATCGAGCACCTGGTTCAGACTATGCCCAAACACCAAGGGCCAGATCTCCTTGAAGACCGAGAATTGCCCAAGTATGACTACATCAGCTTTATGGAGAAGATGATGAACGAAGGGGCCAGTGAAGATGACGCCGCCACGAATGGAGGGAGGTAATCGCATTCGTCTGTCGATCTGTCCGATCTGTCTTAGCACCGTCGGTGTTCTTGTTCTGTTTCTTGCTCTTTTGTCATGGACGTTGCGGGTGTTTTGCGGAGCTACAATGGAGGGTTTATATTCTTTGGTCGGCGAACATATTGGTCATGCATGCAGGAGCGTGGCTAACGAGTCTGGTTGTTTTGTTGCGTTGCATCGCTGTTTTTTTTGCATCTGGTCGTTTCGTTATACCAAGGTCAATCGATGTACACCACCCTGGGAGGGAGACACGTAATTATCAATCAATAGTCCAATGAACTCATTTCGAACTATTACACCTTATGGACCTAGAGAGGTTTGAATGAATGGATATCAAAAAAAGACGTACTGGTGGTAGGTGTCACGTGACGTCTACGTCTTCCGTGTTCGCAGCTCTGGCCGTCCAACTTTCTTCTCCGTCCACCTTTCTCTCTCCCATTGATCCCTCCTTCCAGTCTGGATCGCATCATTCGGTTGGAATTCCTATTTTTCTGTACAACATCACCTACTGCTTTCCACCATGGCCAACATGGACCGCAGCTTGGACGAGATCATCGCCGAGCGTCCTGTACGGCCCTCTCTTCCCTCCCACTAGTCAATATTCTCAACCTCACATTCAGGATAACAATGTGCTAACACGAAGTGATGAATGCAGCAGCGCCAGAGTAACCAGTCCAACCAGAGTAACCGTGATCGCCGGCCCCAGGGTCGCCGCCGTGATGGTGTAAAAAAGGTACGTTGCACCAAAAGATTCCACCCGGCTGACGTCGACCGCCTCCGAACAATCATCTTAACACAATTGATCCCTTTCAGGTCCTACCTCCTCCTCCTCTCCTTTCGAGCCATCCCAGCGCATCGTGACAAGAAGAATACGCATATTGATGGAAGCACTTGACATGATAAATATGTGACTTCGAGCTGACCTTGTCCTCTTTGCGACCACAACAGCCTTACAGAGAAGACCGTGTCGATTTAGATCTGTATATACGCCACCCTTGTTTCTTCTTTTGCCTGGGCCTTTTCATCCAGCCGCACTGAGCTAACACTTCCTTCGCAGTGATTGGGTACACGACAAATACGAAGACGACAGAGACAGTGCGTTCTGAACCTACCTCCTCCAACTTGCTATGCTTCCTTCTAGACCGACCTCTTCCTGGAAGCTAGCCATTCCCTCACCTCCCTAGTTTTTGACACTGAACCTTCGATCTCAGCACGCCCCTCTCGTGCCCAGCGACGACCTCGCGGAGATCGCTACTCGCCCGAGCCGGACCAGTACGTGACATATGACATGCCAATTGACAGGCAGGCAGGAATTCTAACTAGGTATCGTGGCAGTGGCAACAGCGCTTCGACCGGAGCGAAGATTCGCGTTGAGAATTTACATTACGACATCACAGAGAGTGACCTCGGGGTAAGTTCAGGCCTCACCTTCGCTGCTCCAGATTTCTCTCGGTTATTTGTTTTTGATATTCAAGCCACCAACACATTATACCTCTAGGATCTATTCAACCGTATTGGCCCAATCTCCAACCTTTCCCTCGTCTATGACCGTGCCGGACGCTCCGAAGGCCTCGCCTTTGTCACCTACACGCGCACCAGCGATGCCCGCACCGCGATCAGCGAATTCGACGGCGCAAACGCCAAAGGCCAACCCATCCGCCTGACGCTCATTGCCTCCGGAGGTGGTGGCGGGGGTAACCGCCGTGACCGCAATCCATTCGACAACGTCGAAAGACCGCGCGGAAGCTTGTTCGACCGCGTGGAACGGCCGCGCAATCGCAATGCGCGCAGTTTGAGCCCAGGCGGCGGCGACACTGAGGAAGGTGACCCCCCCCGCCGTCGTGGTGGGGGTGGCGGTCGTCGCGCTGGTGGAGGTGGTGGCGCGGGAGCAGGCCGCTACCGCCGCAGCGATGTATCGAAACCGGCGCCGGGTAATATTGATCGTTATGTCCCGGGAGGAGGGCAGGGCCAGCGACGCTCGCCGGGCCCTCGCGCCGGAGATAATGCCAATGGTGGACGACGACAAGGTGATGGCGGTGGTCGGCGCACGGCCAATGGACGGCCGAAAAAGACCCAGGAGGAGCTGGATGCTGAGATGGACGATTACTGGGGTGGAACGAGTGGTGGTGCTGGTGCGGCGGAGAAGGAGACTGCGTCTAAGCAGCAGCAGCCAGTGCAGGCCGCCACGACCAGTGCGCCAGCAGCGGGGGATGATGATATTGACATGATTGAGTGAGCGCGTGCGTGATTTGGGCAAGGGACTGCCGAGTTTTTTTCCCCTCAAATTGGCTGTCATAATATTACACAATGATTCTCCTTTTCATATGTTCATCCATGGTTTCTATATGTAGGATGTGTCGCGCATTAAGTAGGTAGGTAGTAAATACAGGAGCTCCTCAACTGGCAGCTGGATCCTTAGGTAGTCATACCCGTATATTAAATCATTTATCGCCACAACCCGTAAGGTTCTCTGCACGCCTTCCACAGCTTAATTGTTCCATCTTCGCTTCCGGTGCCGTACAATTTCCCGTCGGGGGAGAAGCTAACCGACCAAATCGGGCCGTGATGACCTTTTTGGACTTCTGGTTTGCATTAGCACATACAGTCATTTCTTAAGCACATAGGGGGCGCAGAGAGCAAGAAAATAGATCCATAACATACCTAACTCTTCATCCGTGTGCAAATCATATACCCTCGCCCAAGTATCGTCCGCACTACCCGTAACCAACCGACCAGTATCATTATTGACCGCAGCAGAGGCGACCTCGTACCTAAAGTCTGATTTTTTCAGCAGACGACCCGGCACTGCGCCATCAAACAGATACACGGATTTCCCAGCGGCAACGGTCAAGATGCCGGTGTCGTTGGGATGCACGGCCAAGGTGCTCATCTCGCAACTACCGATTGAGCCGTCAACGGCGTACTCAAGCATCGGACGGCGCGACCGCAAGTCCCACCAGCGGATCTTGCGGTCTTCGGCCGCTGTCGTGAGGATGCTGTAGTCTTTGTTCCAGACGATGGATTTGATGGTCCCCCCATGGACTCCTGGGCCGATCTCATAGCTGGTGGGTGTGGCGGAGCTGATCTCGGTCCTTGTGGGGGAGGTGCGCGTCGGCGACGAGGAGTTGCTGTTGCCGCTTCCGCGGGAGAGGTCGAAAATGCGGAGCTTCTTTTCGTAACCGCCGGTTGCGAGCACTTGCGGGGAGGGTTGGAGGGGAAAAGCGACGGCGCGGCAGATGTGTGAGTGTTGGAGCGTGTGGAGACATTCACCGGTGTGGGTGTCCCAGACTTTACTGTATATGGCGGGGGAATAGGTCAGTTAATAAGTTTAGTTCATTGTGAGGGAAATTGAATGGGCTGGCGTTCGTTGGACGTAGGGGAGGGTGGGAGTCCTTACGCGGAGAAATCGGCGGCGGCGGTTGCGGCTAGAGTTGCGTCGGTGGATAGGCGAGCTTGCCAAACGGCACCTTTATGGCCGATGAAGGTTCCAATCCTGCGGGGGTTTTAGTTCCATGCACTGGATAATTGGGGGATAGGAGGGTGGGCGGAAACATACCAGTCGCCGGTGATGCCATCGCGCATCATAGGATTGTTGTCTGTGATACATTTGATTAGAAGAGTCCTTGAATCGGGGTATTTGGAGTGGACTCACCTTTGCAGGCGGAAATGAGATAGTACTGGTCATCTTCGACGGTGGAAGAGAAGTTGATATGCGGCACGGGACGGGAGTGACCGTGGCAGGTCAAGGGGACCACCTTGGGGATATCTGGTGTCTTTGTGAGCAATTGGTAGAAGGTGGGTATGCAGGATATGGGAGGCCTTACCTGACGCCATGTCTGAAGATATAGGCTATCGAATGGGTGGTGACAATGGAGGTTCAATGCGCAGACAATGGAGGAATAACGAAGATTCGGCGAGGCGAGAGGGAAATAAGTCCGAGGGGCAAAAGGGCGGGAAAAAAAGTAAAATATTTGGAATGAAGATCTGATAGAAAGTTCTGAATAGGCAGGTATGAAGAATTTACGTAGAAGTACACAAGAAAATTCGTCGGTCTCGTCAAGTCATGAGTCCATCAGACACCAAAGGGTGGTGGCGGGGTTGTTTCAAACAAGAAGAAAGACTGGAGGGATGGTGGAAAGAAAGGAATGGTCAAAAAAGAAGGCAGAGAGAAACACAGCACCAGACAGAACAGGGGACAACACCAACCCTTCACTTCCAGCACAGCAGCAGAGGAGAGAAAGATGGAGAGATGGGAAGATGAAGTTATGATTCCTGATTATCTTGATTAGTTGATGGAATCGTCCCACGCCAATTACGTAAGAGCGCAATCAAGGTTGCTGCCCGATGCGGACTAGCGGATCTCTCGCATCAGGTGACCTTCTAGCAGCTTCCAACGCTCACCGCCCACGTGAGCGGTGAGCGCATGTAGGGTGCTCATGACTGCTTACTATTGCTGTGCCTGGGGGAGTACCTTATTAGTTAGTAGATCCAGACCAGCTCATCCCCTCACTCTATCTCTCTCGTTCCTTCCTCATCTCATTCGACTCTCGTGGCATCCCATTTCACCTCCGTCTTCTCCTAAACCCCCTCCTTATCTCTCCTTCTCCGCAGTCTTATGTATGCCTGACTTCAAGATCTCTGCTTCTCTGGAGGGCCACGGCGATGATGTAAGATCCCTCGGCCGTTGTCCCTGACCATGATCACAACAACCTGCCCTTTTCTTCAAGATATTATCAACAGCTAAGCTAATTTATTACACCGTCATTAGGTCCGTGCTGTGGTCTTCCCTAATTCCAATGCTGTTGTTTCGGCGTCTCGCGATGCCACCGTTCGACTATGGAAGCTAGTGTCTACCCCGCCTCCTACCTACGACTACTCCATCACATCCCACGGCTCTGCGTTTATCAACACTGTGGCCTATTATCCACCAACTCCGGAATACCCCGAAGGCCTGATCCTCTCCGGTGGCCAGGACACCATCATTGAGGTTAAACAGCCCGGAAAGGCTGCCGATGACAATGCCGATGCAATGCTCCTGGGTCATTCCAGCACAGTCTGCGCTTTGGATGTCTCCAGGGAAGGAGGATGGGTTGTGAGCGGCAGTTGGGATGCCTCAGCCCGGTTATGGCGGGTTGGTAAATGGGAGTGTGATGTACTGTTTGAAGGCCATGGAAACACCGTCTGGGACGTATTAGCCTATGACCAAGATACCATCATCACCGGTAAGCTTCCTCCCGCATGTCAACTACAACCCCTTACTCATATCTCTGTAGCCTGTGCAGATAAACTAGTGCGGATATTCAATTCATCTGGAAAGCTTTTGAAGACAATCAAAGCTTTCCCTGATGTTGTTCGTGCGCTTTGCAAGATTCCCTCATCCAGCCCTACTGGGGCACACTTCGCCGCAGCCAGCAATGATGGAGTAATTCGACTGTTCACCCTTCAGGGGGACCTTGTTGCTGAACTCCATGGTCACGAAAGCTTTATCTACTCTCTGGCTTCCCTGCCGTCGGGCGAGCTGGTCAGTTCTGGGGAGGACCGCACTGTGAGAGTGTGGAAGGGCACACAGTGTGTACAAACCATCACTCACCCCGCTATCTCGGTATGGAGTATTGCAGCTTGCCAGGAGAATGGAGACATTGTCACAGGAGCTAGTGATCGGGTTACGCGCGTCTTTACCCGCAGCCAAGAGCGAATGGCGAGTGCCGAGGTTATTCAGCAATTTGAGCAGACAGTCAAAGAGTCCGCGATTCCAGAACAACAAGTGGGCAAGATCAACAAGGAGGAGCTTCCCGGACCCGAATTTCTCAAGCAGAAGTCTGGAACAAAAGATGGGCAAGTGCAGATGATTCGGGAAGACAACGGTAGCGTCACTGCTCACACATGGTCTGCTGCCTCCGGGGAATGGATCGCAGTGGGCACGGTTGTCGATTCCGCCGCCAGTAGCGGACGGAAGACAGAGTACCTAGGCCACGATTACGACTATGTCTTCGATGTCGACGTGGAAGATGGAAAGCCTCCCTTGAAATTACCCTACAACGTTTCTCAGAACCCTTACGAAGCTGCAACAAAATTCATTGGGGACAATGAGCTTCCCATGAGCTACTTGGACCAGGTTGCCCAATTCATCGTCCAGAATACACAAGGTGCAACCCTGGGTCAGTCCAGTCAGGAGGCTTCTGGCTCCGATCCCTGGGGTTCGGACCGCCGTTATCGTCCTGGAGAAGAGTCCGCGCCGCCCCCATCCGCCCCCGAACCCCGACCTAAAGTGCTTCCGCAGAAATCGTACCTTTCCATCAAATCTGCCAATTTGAAAGTAATCGCCAAAAAAGTAGGTGAGATCAACGAACAGTTGGTATCGTCAGGGTCAAAAGAACTGTCTTTGAGCCCACCTGAGGTTGAGACCGTGGTTGCATTGTGTGATCAGTTAGAACGACCAGAAACCCTGAAAGACACATCAAAGTCCTCCGATGTCGAAACCGCGATCGCCTTGATATTCAAAGCTGCAACGACGTGGCCTGTCGCCAACCGATTGCCTGGTTTGGATCTTCTTCGCTTGTGCGCAGCGGCCACTCCTGCTACTGCAACCATCATTTACGAGGGCCACGACCTTATCTCAGGGATCCAGGCTAGTGGTATTTTTGATCAGCCTCTTAATGTCAACAACGCAATGCTATCGGTCCGCATGTTCGCGAACCTCTTCGAAATCGATGCTGGCCGTCAACTCGCTGTGAATAAATTCGATCAGCTTGTTAGTCTTGTACAGTCTGCCCTGGGACACTGTGCATCCACACCAAATCGCAACCTCACCATCGCCGTTACCACTCTGTACATCAATTTTGCTGTATATGTCACTTCTGAAGGTCGGGCATCTGAACCTGAGTCTTCGGAGCGGGGCCTGGTGCTCCTGGATGGGTTGACGACGATGCTCACGGGCGAAAAGGACTCGGAGGCTGTGTATCGCAGTCTTGTAGCTCTAGGTACGCTTGTGAGCGCTCTTGGGGAAGAAGTGAAGGGTGCTGCCAAGGAGATATACGATGTTGGAAAGATTCTCAATACAGTGGAAGGGTCAGGTCTTGGGAAGGAACCGAGAATTAAGGGGATTGTTGGTGAGATTAAAGAGGCTTTGTCATGAGGTGCACACCTTGATAGATAATGATGGCTGTACGACTTCATGGGTACTGCATCAGTAGATATAATGAAACGGAAAGCGGTTTATAGCTCCTCCATCGATCTAACATACCACTTAAGAACCATGAACTCAGCTTATATTAAAGAAGAAGCCAAGCATCCCATAGATACTACCCAGCTCCAATAAAGATATCCCTCTAACTTACGTAGTACTTCGTACCTCCCATCACAACTTCCCCTCCGCATCAATATCCAATTCGACCACCTGGTCCACCCCCGGATACTCCGGCACCACCAGTCCATACTTCTCAGCAATGCCCTTTGTCAGAAACCGCCCCCCTAGAAAATGCTTCCCGCGGTAAAACTTCACGCACGGCTTCGGCGCCGTCAGGCTGATGAGAAACTGCGGCATGAACTTGGCACCGGGGCCTTCCTTCGGCGGCCCATTCTCGATATCCCACGAACTCGGAGCGTCGACACTCAGCACCGGCACGGAGGCCGTTTCAATTGCGGAGATGATGGACGGGAATGGTTCGCGGAGGGGACCGCCGAACGAGAATCCGAAGATGGAGTCCACGATGAACGAGGTTGATTTTAGGGCGGGTTGGAAGTCGGCCTCGGGGATGAAGGGGACGGAGAGGTTGGTGAGTTGGGTTTTGAGGCGCTGTTTTTTGGTTGGTGTTATATCTCATGGTTAGAGAAGGTCCAATCTAATCTACTGGATCTAGGGAAGTGATGGTTTGGGGAGGGAAGAGGGGAGTGTGCGATATGAGACGATATGCTCATACCTGGTAGAGTTCATTCTTGCCCTGTTTGGGGTAGTAGATTGAGGGGTTGTAGCCGTAGTGGGCGAGATGACGGGCTGCGACGAGGCCATCTCCTCCTGTATTGGGATTTTAGCGATGAGGACCTACCAACAACCCAGGGTTGGATTTATATTCGTTGGTTGGTTCTGGGAGGGAGGGAATCTGACCGTTATTGCCGGGCCCACAGATCACAAGGACATCTTTGCCAGCGCTGGGAGGGTGGACTCGGTAGACTAGTGATCATTGAGAGTTATTTGTTAGTCCTGGGGGAATTGGAGGACCACCCAACATACTGGCTTGGGAGACGGATAGTCCAGCCAGCTCCATCAGCTGGTCTAGGGACCATCCGCCGATGGCTTGGTCCATGAGATCCTTGTCGAGAGATGTGGCATCCTTGGAGGAGATAGCCTGGGGAATTTTTTTATTTTCAGTGTACAGTTCCTTCTTACTTATTACGGTGATTGGTTGGCTTACCTTCATCGACATCTTTGCGGTTCGAGTATAGCGCTTCAATGCGATAGGGAGGGCAGAGGGAAGCCGTTTGGGAAGGGTCAATGCAGAATGAAACATACAACTAAGTATAGGTGGAGAAATGTTTCTGTACAGAAATGAGATTTCGACGATCAAGGGCTCGCCAGTAGGTATCTAGGTAGGACTTCCAATTGTAGCAGTGAGAGATTAACTTGACAATAGTTCTCGATTGCATCATACATAAACCTTATCATATCGTCTCTCCCGGCGCTATTCCATATTGGGCACACCCCGGATCAACCAAACATCCGAGCCACCAACAATTCCCATTCCCGCGGAGGACGAGCCTCACCCGCAACGATTATTGCCAGAGCTTCCCTGCGATCGATTCAACCTCCTCCACATTTCTCCAGTCTCAATCAAGATGGTTGTTCGCATTCGTCTGGCCCGTTTCGGGAACAAGCACAGCCCGATATACAATGTTGTTGTTGCGCAGGCCCGGTGAGTTTATTATTATCATCATTGGGTTTTTTTTCCCCCATCCTGCTGGAGAGCCAACCAATTCGGTTTCTGGTGTTGCGCACCGGGCTGGCCATTCTAAGATACATTCTTTGACAAACTGTCGGATCGAAATTATGAAAATGAACGCATATATACTGACTGATTCTTTACGCTAGATCCGCCCGTGACTCCAAACCCCTCGAGGTCATCGGAACGTTCAACACCGTCCCGCAGAAGCCGACAAATCTGTCCGATGAAGAAGCCCGCAGGGCTCGCGCATTCAAGGAGGTATCTCTTGACCGATCTCGAGCGAAGTACTGGCTGGGTGTTGGGGCTCAACCCAGTGGTTCTGTGTGGAAGTTGTTGAACCTGGTATGTTGTTTTTTTTTTTATGGAGAGGGCTCCTTCTCGATTGATCGATAGATGTGGCTAACCAGTCATGTGTTGAATCTAGGCGGGCCTTGTTGAACCAAAGGAGAAAAGTCAGAACTAGACTGAGGAGGGTGTTTTGATGTTTCGTTCCATACCCGGGTGTTTTGTTATGTTGGACATGTGGATTGGCAGAGCTTGTCATTGTGTTTCGTGACGGCACAGAAAAAAGAGAGTTGCGGATGATCGATATTCCTGGCATTTATTATGGCGTTTTTTTGATGTGGAACTTGTGGATTATATTTTTCTTATTGGGCCGAGTTGACTTGGTCGGTTCTCTGTACTATAGCTACACTATCTATCTATACATTATGCGGTTTTTTTTTTTTTTTTCTCTCTCTCAGAATATACCCATGTATATACGTGGTCAGATTTTCAGAGTATGAAATCCAGTATTTGCGCATAGTTTACTGGTATAAATATCATGGCTTAAACTTTGAGAGGGTTGTCAGGTCAGTCGAGGCCCTTTTTCGATATCGTATGACGAAGAAAGTACGACAGATGGCGTCAAGCGATGGGTTTATGCGACTACGAGCTCACCGCCGAGGTTCTCAAGGGATTGTCCTTGTTTTTAACGCACAACGTGACGAGGCTAAGTACATGTAATTTAGGTTTGTCTGGAAAGGACGCGCATGCTGGTGGTGGTACAGTGTTTTTGACTCGACATGGTTCTGGGTCTGCCCATCTCGGATGTGAATTTGTGCCAGAGCAGAGTAGGTGGGTTCCAAAGCGGTGTTTAGTGATCTCATAAGGAAGCTGAATGCCTGTATTTTTGTTATTAGGCTATAATGGAGTAGGCGTATTCTGTTATATATAAATAACCGCTTGTAAGAGTGCGCTGATGTCTTGAAGCAATTACAAGGTAGTATATATCTTGTTTAAATGAAAGGGGGTATTTGGTAATATGTATGAGTCTATGTATGTCATATATATTTCTATGACTTCAGCCCTTAATAATGGTGAAGTAGCAGGGAGTTTCTGAATCAGTTATTGGCCGGACAAATGACGGAAGCCTGCGACCTAATCTGGCATTCCAATTCTATTATTTGTTATTCTTAATTCTTAATTTTTATTTACCTTCGGCCGACTTAAGTGATTTGAGAAAAATACATCCGTTGGGATCGAATAATGTACCTCGTGTCATCGAGGATGGGGATCTGCAAACGCACACTGCAGCGACAGGACTATGACTCCCTGAAACAGGGTAAGTTCTCGAACATACCTATCTTCCTTGTTCGGCTCTGCACATGTTCCCAGGAAGGCACATTTGTACATATTAAGCCGGCAACTAAAAGTACTGGATGAGAGTTAGCAGGGGTAGGCTGCAGTACATCATCCATTCATCTGCGTTGGAATGGCCGAAGGATTTGGACTCCCTCCCTGGCGCAGACCAATCCGCAGCATTCACGGGGGTCCAGACACCGGGGAACCGGCGGTGATTGGCGGCTAGGGACAATTCCAGGTGGACGATCGGCCGCAGAGTTTGAACTTTCCATGGGAATGTCATGGCAGCCACCAGGGCCATCTCGTGAAGGGGAGGGTGTCGCGTCGTACTGGTTGGCTCTGCTTCAACGCCGGTTGACTTCCTTAGTCGTTGACGCAGTCAGGCTTATCAGTTTTTGTTTCCCTGGGCTCCTCTGCTGGGATTTTTGACTCTAACTTTTGATTTTTGTTTTTCTTTCATTCTTTCGTGATTTTCGTGATGGTGGTGGAAGAATTCCCATATTTCTTACTGTTCTTATCACATGAGAAATAAATGCATGATCAAGGTGGTTTGTTTGTTCCAGGGAAACTAAACGGCAGGCCACGCGGTGGTGCAGGGTTCTAGAGGCTAAGGAGAGATAGGCATCTACGGAGTATACCAAGGCTAATTAGGTAGCCTTGTATCGCGATAGTCATAGTTTCTCGTGATCAGGCGGGATTATTATTGTCAAACGTTATCCAGGCACTCTCCATCGATACCGTTTGGAGATGTGGTACAGGGGCCGAGGCCGATTTCTGCATGATCACCTGGGTTCTGGGTTTGATTCACATCCTATTGTTGTTCTTTGATCGGAGAATATTCTGATCTAGGGTTGAGAATGGTGTTCTGAACAATGATGTCAAGTTTGATGAGACTATAGATGAGAAAATAAACCAAAATAATAATAATAATAATATTATGTAAAAATAAAAACATCAACTACCTCAACACCAATACCAACAATAATAATATGATTAAGGATAGAGAGATAGATGATCCCCCAGCATCTTCATTTCTGGTGGAGGCGCCAAGGAACCGCCGTCTTAGTCATCTGGCTTTTTTCTTGGTTCCTTTTTTTTTTAATTCCACCCCTTGGCGCCAGCAATCCCCACGCACTTTCGCATGCGGATGCCATCACAATGAGGAGGATGATGATGGATGGTTGCATGGATGGCTGCACTCGGTAACTGACGTTTGTCATTTCTACTTAATATTTTTTTTGACTACTACCTTGGAATGATTTGACAGTTTCTGCCACCAATGGTAATACTTGTCCAAGACAAGAACGAACAAACAACAATAACAACAGCAGCAACTGTACTCAGAATCATCAACGGCCGATCGTCGGTCAACGAGAGAGGCTCGTTGGTTGGCGACACGCAGGTGAAAGGCACCACCGCTCCTGGAACGGACCAAGACTCGATCCGTGGATTTGAGCGACGCACTGCCGTCCTCGATCGACTCTGTCATTTTTTGGTCTTTTATTTTATTTTATTTTATTTTAATTTTGATTTTAATTAATAATAAAATTATTCTTGTACTATGGCTGACAAGAGGCACAGAGACAGTTCCGGACTTGACTCTCTGCCCTGCCTCCACCACCATCATGAGTTCTATCATTACCTATTACCATCACTTCTTATTTCAGATTTCCATCATACTTCCATTGGAGATGTTCTTGGTGAGAAAACACAAAGAATTAAAATGAAAATTAGTATGGTATAACATGTATCTATTTATTTGAATTATTAATTAAATTTTTTTTATCTCGCTCTCTTTCTCTCCTGTTCCCCTTTTTCGTACTGGGTCGAGAATCCGTTCCATATATACTTGACCCCTCCCACCACATTTGGCTAACCCAATCTAACTTTATCCTTCTACTGCCTGCTACTATCCGTACTGACTTCCCCTACTATTACGACGTACTGACCAGTTCCTCCCCCATCCGCTCCCATCCTCCACCTTCGCCTCCTGATCCTCCTCCCTCCATCCATCCCATCTCATTCCATCCCCATCCTTTCTCCCCCCCCATCCCCCCCCAACCACCCCCATCGCCACCATATCCACCTCCCACCAACCAACCCAACTCATTCCATCCCCAACCTTTCTCCCCCCCCCCCCCATCCCACTTCCATCGCTTCCTCTCTTCCTCTCCACCACTTTCCCATCCTCTTCGCCCATCACATCCTCCCTCTCCTCCCCTCCGCCACTTTATTCTTCGCATCTCCCCCTTTTATTCTCTTCTGTTTTCTATTATTGCATTCATTATTTTCATCATTCGCGATTATTACTCATCTCGCCTCTTCGTTTCTCGGCCCCTCGGTCCGTCGTCGCATTTGCGTCGTGCATCTCCATCGACTTGCCACAACGTGCGTCTCCTTGCGCTCATCCGATCGCATCCATCACCAAAACTCCCGCGAGCGCGTTTCTCATCTAAGTCGCCGCGTCGAGGTTCGCTTCGATTCCATCGTTATTTATACAACATTGGACACCTGTCACCCGTTGCCGTTCCGTCGCCTCGCGTCTTCCCCTTGCCGTTCCACGCAACTTAATCTCGCCCTCTCCCTCTCCCCACTGGGGTCTTATCGATCAATCCGGTATTTAGAACCCCTGTTGCGCGAGGTATGAGTGGCAGCTCGAATCAGTCGACCCGTACAAGTCCAGGGTCCTACAGTACCGCCCAGCGCACGCCCTCGGTGTCCTCGGGCGCGTCACCTCCACATCAGTCGCTCGCATCTACCCAGGCGCCTTCGGCGGCCCAGAATGCGATGTCGACTGACCTGTACAATCTTTCTGCATCGCAGGCACCTTCCTCACTAGCTCCTTCTTTCACCCACCCATTTGCCTTCGACGGCGTTACTCCGACCGCCATGCGACCTGCCGATTCCGACCGCGCCGCGCAGAGCCTCAACGGTCTCGTCCGCGCAGGTAGTGGTGGCGCTATCCTTATACAAAATCTCCCTACCAGTATGAGTCGCGAGGCCTTGCGCAGCATGTTACTGTTTGCCAAAGATCTCGTCGATGTTGATTTCGAGCCTGTCGGTCGCCAGGATCAGAATGGGTACTTGAGCGCGGTTGCGCGCTTCTCGACGATGACAGCCGCGCACGAGGCTTGTGGACTCCTTAACGGCAAGCAGACTTCAGACAAAAACCCGGCCATGATTGTGGTGATGTACGAAAGTCATTCGGCGACACCTTTGGGGGCCCCACGGCGCAATACCGTGGACCACAGCCTATTGGGCGGACTTCAGTCGAATGGACACATGTCGCGAATGTCATCCCGATTCAACGGCACTTTTCAAAGTATGGAGAAGATGACGGCAGCCAATCCACCCTCCTTGTCCACTAGTGACGTCCTTCCCTCATCGGAGACTGGTTCGCGCCTTCACACCCTCTTCTCTCCTCAATCGCCAATTGGAAATGGTCTCCCCCGTGTCAGTGGCAAATCGATGATCGATGAAGATATCGATGAGGAAACCGGCGAGCTGCTTAAGGACCCGGTCGGATACGCAGAAAACGGACATTCAGGCTCTGTGTCTGCCTCCGCCCGTCGCTCGACCAACCCCCAGTTCCCCACAAGCCAGTTTGGCAACCTCAGTCTGTCCACAAACATTGCATCCCCGCCACTGCCAAATTATACCCCTGGAGGTTCCGCTCAAAGCCATTTGGGTCTTCCTACACCTTCATCTGCCTACCCCCCATCGGCGAACAGTACCATGGTCCCTCCTAACCCCGTGACTATGTACGGCAATCCGCACGCGCACCGCCACAGCCTCCCCGCTGCCAACCCGAACGATATGAACCCGCCATGCAACACCTTGTACGTGGGCAACCTACCCCCGGATGCAGTCGAGGAAGAGTTGAAGGCCTTGTTTGTCAAGTCACGTGGATATAAGCGTCTATGCTTCCGCAACAAACAGAACGGGCCTATGTGCTTTGTAGAGTTCGAGGATGTGGGCAACGCGGGTAAGGCTCTTAACGAGCTGTATGGCTACCGACTCTCAAACAGCGCCAAAACGGGCATTCGCTTGAGTTTCTCGAAAAATCCCCTGGGCGTTCGCTCATCGCAGCCTAATGCGTCTAATGCAGCTATGTCATCGCAAAATGCTGTTGCTGGTGGTAGTAGCCTGGGTGGCATCCACAACCATGCCTTCTCGGCAGCGAATGGGCCTCCCCCAGGGCTAACACCTCCTGGGTTGGGCCTACCCCTACGCAACAATGGACCTATGGTCCAGCCGGGTCACCATCATGCACATATGGCAGCCAATGGGTCCTTCAACCCCAATTCAGGCCTAGGGATCCGAAATCCCATGAATTCCGTCATGTCACCCACACCTCCCTTGAACGGGGGAGGCGGTGGCGGCCCTCAAGGCTCGAATGTGGGCGGCTACAACACTTACTTTCCCGACTACATGATGGGTCGGTAGATTGGCACAATTGTTCGGTGAGGATAATGTCCGACATGTTTCATGATCACTGGGATATTTGGCGCATTGGGATTTTGCTTTTGATCATTTCATTATCAGCTAGATCAGCATATGGAGGCTCCCCTTCTTCCTGGGATCATGGAACTCTTTGCTATAGCTTGATTTGTTTTCTTCTTCTTTTTCTTCCCTTCTATGTTTAATTTCTTTTTTTCTTCTTTCCCCCCTTCTCTTTCTTCCCACCCCCCCCTTTTAATTTGATTATCACCTTTTCTCTCTCTCTCTCTCTCTCTCTCTCTCTCTCTCTCTGTCTTCCAATGCACTCGACGAGCATGAGATCATGGGCGCTGTTATACACATCTGCTTTGCTGTTTGTTTTGGGGAAGGTTGCATCTTATCACGTACGCATTCTGTGTCTTATACCTGAGCTTTGAAGGGTTGTATTTCGCTTATTGTTCTGTTACCCTACCGCTGCGTTTTTTGTTCTTTTCTTTTTCTTTTTTTACATCATACCCTGTGCTGCACTGTGTTCTCTGTTTCCAATAATAGTGAGCTCCGCCTATCTGTTTCACTTTGATATGGGGTTGTTTTGAACGGTTGAATTGTCTTCGTTGCTGGGTCCTGTCTGGTTTCAAGATTGTCAGTGCATTTACACATGGATGGGATATTGTCTCTTGTTTTCTCTTGGCTGTGAGGTCTTGTCTAAAGTAAAGACCGTCTGACAATTGATAAAAAAAAAGGGGCGGGATTATGGTCATGCCATGATCTCATGATGATACGGGTCCGTCCGCATGAGACTCCATTGTGAGAGGCGTTCACACAGGTTATACACTGAGATAAATTTCTGGGATCTTCCTCTCGACTGGGAAGAGGCATTCGACTATGGTTGCCCCATTATTACTATTCAGCGATTTTCTGCATTTGATCGCATTGCGATGGCTGTTCATTTGTCTACCACTCGGAGTTCCATGGTTTTTCCCTTTCTTCTTCTACCCCATTGTTTCACCTGGTGGTTTTGCGGGAGATGGTTTAAGATTTATTCTATTTTTATCACAATTGATTTGTTACTGTACCTTGACCAAATGCATTGTAATAGTATATTCGTATGTTCGTAGTTATGTACATCGGCAGTTGAATGAATGCTGGGGTGTGGGTCTGCATCACGTGTAGATATCACGTGATGGCCCCAGCACCGAAAAGTTTCTTCCTTCAGCTTCCGTCTGTTGGCAATTTGACCTCTCATCATATCACACCAACCTGCTCCCCTACCCTCTCTCCCCCAATTGAGCTTTTTTTTAATTTTATATTCGAAGCTGTGGCCTCATCTAATCTGTGCCATTGATACGTTTGATCAATTTAACCACATACACAGAGGGAGTCTGTCTTTCCCCACACCATGCCTCCCCGAATACAGAACCAGCTGGCCTCCAATTCTCTCCTTCCCTTCCTCTCCTCAACCTCAACCCCCTCCACATCCTCCTCCGCCTCTCTCTCCAAGCTACCTATTTCTCAATACTCCCCATCATCATCATGCTCTTCCCGCCGCTCCAGCCGTCCCTTCTCCTCGACGGCGTCTACACAGACCAAGCTCCGTAATGAGATGTTCACATGGCTGAAAAAAGAGGGCGAGGCTCTTAAGAATCATACCCCTGGAAGCACAAATTATCTAAGTGCGCTCCGATTCCGTGGTGAGGAAGGCCAGCGGCCACCTTCTTGGCCATTTCCACTCAACCCAAGTTTCGTCAGCGAACCTGTCCTCAGCGAGGAGCTGCGGAACGATATCTATGAGCGGGTTGTGGTAAAGAAAAAGAGCGTGCGGGCTGTGAGTGTAGAGCTTGGGGTTGATATGAGAAGAGTTGGTGCAGTAGTGCGGTTGGTGGAGCTGGAAAAGAGGATGAAACAACAGGTATGTGAAAAAGTCACACATTTTTTTTTTTTTTTTTTTAATTCTCGCTTTGGAGAGTTCGTTACTTGGGATGCAATGATGAAAATATATAAATATTCGATTAGTCTTTATGACCCAGTCATCACTGGGAATGGTTAAAACGCCTTTATTACTGATTGCACTTGTTTGACTTTTTGCCGTTATGATCTGTCATTATCAAGACATTGGTGGATGCTAACTCAACCAATCTCTAGGGAAAATCAATGGCTCTTCCATATGCCCGCGCCATCCACGAGATGATTCCCACAACACCTTTACATGACGATGCCCGCGGCCATCGCTTCAAACCTCACGAGGCAATCAACGATCTCCCCGTGCACCGACTGACCGAGACTCAGATCTTCTATCCTGTCTCTGAATCCCGTCAGTTCAACCGAGTGGATGCTGGCCGCGTGTTCTCTGCCGCCCCAGCTCAGGAACACACGCAAGTGGCTCGAAATGCGTCCGACCCTGCTGCGGCCGTTTCAAGAGTCACGCAACAGCCCTCGACAATCGAGACAGTCGGCAAGGGTGCTGACGAGACTCAGGTCCTTCAGGCGGCAGATATGCGCATCCCTCACCCTCATCTTGTCGCGCATCAACGTCATCGCCTTGAGAAACCAAATGAGGCCCGCGAGGCGCAGGACCTGTACAAGAAGCGCCTGAAGGTCGAAGAGACGGCCGAGAAGGAACGCAAGCGTATTTCTAAGGAGCGTGCTGAGCAGAAGCTGCTCAAGGTGCAGCCTGAGGCGTCGCGGTTCGAGTTCCGTTTCAAGGACGTTGAGGTCAGCCGGGAGACGGTTGGCAAGGATGGTCGTGGCTCCAAGGCCCCTGGTCACAGATATGGCGTGCCCAGCTATGATCGCAAGAAGGGCCAGGTGAAGATCCCGACCCGCGTGGAGGTCTAACGTTTGGCTGCCTACGGGTGGTTTGTATTTGTATTTGGCCGCGTTGTACAGATATGATGGATATCCGGTCGCTGTATTTATATAAGTGTTTTTCTTCACATGATATCAACGTTTATCAGCTGTATACCTACGGAGTATAATTTCGCAATTTTATTATATCCACGCACGAACAGACTACTTTTAAATCCGTCTAGATTTGCTACGTTTGACCCTGCTCGCAACCTTATTGAGACCTCAGTGCTAGACATCATATCATATCATATCATATCGTATCAATATCCCAAAGCGCTTATGATTTGCCTGCCGCATCAAGTGCCAGCTCTTCCATACAAATCAGGGGATAAGAACAATAACAATAGTAAGAATACTAACAATACGAAATCAACCATCACTCACAACTCTCCCCCGGACTCCAGAGAGCTACTGCTCCTTCCCATTCATCTCCACCACCCAATCCGTCACCAAATCCGCATAGTCCGCGTCAGCCGAACAAATAGCATACACATCGTCGCCAGGACACGCTGCCCCCACCACGAGGGAGCCCCAGGTCATATCTCCGTTGATAGATTTCGACGACAGTTCGTAGGCATGCAACTGGTCATAGACTGTCTGGCGGTCGTAGGCCGTGTCTGATCTGCTGATTCCGTACTCTTCCAGGATCACGGGCTTGTTGGCGGTTACACTGGCGGTTTCATGGTCTGCGAGCCATTGCATCGCCCAGTCTGTGTTCCGAGAGCCGGTTCTGCGGGAGTATAACGGGAGGTGTTAAAGATTAAAGATAGATAGGTGGGATTGAATAAATCGTACTTGAGAAGGAGGAGAAGGAGGGAGAGGACTTACGTGTCGCCGATGTAAAGGTGCATTGTTCCAAAATCGATATTAGGCAGGGCGAGCAACGCGTCGTAATCTTGTCCGGAGCCTCCGTTATATTCGTATGCTGGGTTTTCGGGGTGGTTGAAGAAGCCTTCGCCGCCAAAGGAGACCTGCGTATTTAGGACTTGGATAGAGCTGATATTTATCCATATATATATATATATATATATATTTATGTATAATTTCTGGGAATATCGAGCAAGCCCTAACTAACCATGTGGTTCGGGTCAATTGACTTGATATAAGTCGACATGGTGTCGGCCCAGGTGGTCAACACATCTGGTGTACACCCACTTGACTGTGGATTGGGGCCGGATCCAGAGCATCTGGCCTGTTCAGAAAAACATCGGTTGTTAGATTAGGTAGGGTGATAGTATTCACATTTCCTTAGATGCGAAGGGAGAGAGAGAGAGACATACTTCGTTGGCCAATTCCCAGGAGAAAATCGCCGAGCTGGAGCTATAGCGGGACACAACCGCATTGATATAGCTTTGGTAGTGGGTGACGATCTGCGGGTTGGTATAAAACAGGTCGTGAGGTTGGCCTGGTCCAAGAGTGTTGTTAACATAGACATCCATTCCTCCGTAGTCGCGCCAGTTACTAGCACGTACGTAACGCAACGTTAGCATTATGGATTGTGGAATTTCGAATGGGTATGAATGCATTCATGTCTGTTACTTTGTCAAGGTCAGGATCAATTTGATCCCCTCTGCCTCGGCCTGTTGCACCACTGCGTCCAAGAGCTGGAGACCATTGGCACCGGCGTTGACCGTTGGCGCTCCGTTCGACCAGGATTGAAAGTACACCGGGGGAGTGTAAGTCGAGACCGTGTCGTACTCGTTAAAAGCCCAGCATCTAATGGACATAATTTAGACTGAGAAAAAATCTGGAGTCGAAGCCCTGTTGGATATAGATTCACCTCAGAACGCGATATCCGTCGGCTTTCACGGCCGCCATCACGTCGGCGGCATACTGGGCGGTAACAAAACCGGCTGGGAAAAAGCCTTGTTAATCGAATTATTTCTGGGATATATTTGGATGGAGGATTCTCACCCCCGTAGACATTGGTGCCTGCGAAGTTGAAAGAGCCGCCATCGACCAGGAAGTCGAGCCCGTTGTGGGTTGCAAACTGGGCGTACACTGTGGATGATAGCAGGGCCAAGGCAGTGAGAAGCTTGAAGTTGGTCATTTTCAATACTATTGCAGAGGAGAGCTTACGAGGGTATTATGTTTGAGGGTTTTCAAGATTTATATAGTTTCTTGCTTGGATTCTCTATCATCTCCAGCATACATTTGGAACTGAAGGCGCACGGGGCGCCATGACCCTATAGATGACACTAGATGACACACCTATCGGAGGGAGATGCAACATCCAGAGGAACCCCGAGTGGCTGCAGCCCTCGGAGATCATCTACAGATCGACAGACACCTTCACAAGCTTTGCGTTGGCGCCGCTTTCGATCCGCCCAAGATCCGCAGGTTACATCCGATTCTCCCCCTCATGACCGTGTTCAATCTAGTAAAGATGTTCACAAGATGAGGCCGGTACATAAAAATGGAATATCCAACTAGATTCAGCAGAGCTTGAGAAGAGCTGAAGAGCCACCTCACACAAAAGATGGCTTTCACAACGATTCTTCTCTTGACTGTGTCTGTTCTTTCCAGCCTGGTCAAGGCTCAGACGTTTTCCAACCCAATTCGGTCGCCTGGAGCAGACCCTCATATGGTCACTACCGGAGGATACTATTACCTGACAAACACCCAAGGCATCTTGATCTCCGTAACACGCTCCACGACTCTGGGAGGGTTATCAAACGGCGACACAAGAACAGTCTGGACAGATGCCAATGCGGATCGCAACCAGAACATGTGGGCGCCTGAAATGCACCTCATTGATGGAATGTGAGTTATGTTTCTATCTCTGTCTCTCTCTCTCTCTCTCTATCTCTCTGATAGTCCGAATTCCTAATCCTCCAGATGGCACATCTTCTACACAGCGGGCAATGGCGACATCGGCAACGGCCAGCGATCCTTCGTGCTCCAGGGCTGCGACACCAACCCATACGACTGCTCGTACACGTTTCTCGCCGAGCTGACTCCGGCGCCTGGAGGCCAAGGAGGCGCCAACCTGAGCAACCCCTGGTCAATTGACGGGACGTATCTCACCATCGGAACTGGGCGCTATCACGTCGTCTCCGCCATCGGCCCGCAAGGCACACAAAGCATCCAGATCGCGGTCCTTGACACATCCGCCTGGACCTTAGGTCCTTGGTCAGTCATTTCCTCGCCGACCGAGCCCTGGGAAATGGCCGATGGAGTTCCCAACCAGCCGGTGGCAGTGAACGAAGGTCCCAACCCGCTGTATCATAATGGGAATACGTGGCTGTCGTTTTCGGCGTCGTGGTGTGGGACTGCGGCGTATGCGTTGGGACTTTTGCGGTATGATGGAACGGGGGATCCGCTCCAAGCTTCGAGCTGGACGAAGTCGGGGCCTGTTTTGTCGTCGAGTAATGGCAACTATGGGACGGGGCATAATGTGTTTTTTTCGTCGCCCGATGGGACGCAGGTTTGGGTAAGCTTTCCAACACCCCCGAAGAACAGGTTCGGAGGGGAGGATTCTAACTAGTTTTGGACCTGCAGAATGCATATCATGCAACTACGAACCCGGCAGGAAGTTGTGGCGGGGATCGCTATACGATGGCCCAGATGGTGACCTTTGATGAAGCATCGGGGAATCCGGATCTTGGAGTCCCTGTCGAGGGAGGGTCGTCTCTTGGGGTTCCCTCTGGGGATGGTAGCTAGAGAATGTAATCTAAATGTAAATATGATTGATTGTATCTCTGATGTTTATCCAGCTTCCAATATATCACCAGCGCAACCCTTTCAACCCCATCTTATGCCGCCTGCTGCAAAGTCCTATTCAGCACCTCCCGCTGCACACAGTTCTCGAAATTAAAACTCGCCGCCAACTCCGACAGTTCCTCTAGAGTCTTCCCAGCAAAAAGCTCCGCAAACTCCCTTGCCAGCGCCTTGCTCAACAGTCCCTCATTGATGAGTCGCGTGACCTGGCGCCGCGTATCCCACACAGGCGGATACATCGTCTTAATGCCAGCCGTGCAGGTATCCAACCAGTCCACCAACGGATTGATCACCGCATCCACTTCCGCGGAGGGGACCTTACCCCACGCATCAGCCTGCGTGGCACGCTTCTTCTGCAAGAACGGCTGGATCAGCGTGTTCCACGGGGAGTGCGGAGCCGTATGCACCATCCCCTGCAGACCGATATCCTTGTACAGCCAGATGGACCAGTGGGTGTCGTAGCGGGCGTAGATCTGTAACTGGGCGCCGAGCAGGGCAATCCGCTCCTCGTTGATGGTGGGGAAGTCTGCACCATCATCACCACCACCATCATCATCATTAGGGTTGGCGTACACGGGCCCGAACTCGCCGTTCCAGATCGGACAGCCGTGGAGGCGCATGAACTCGCACTTGCGGAGGAACTGCTGTTCCAAGCGGGAATGCTGCTCCTCCGTCCCCTTGAATCGATCGCCGGTGGGGAATCCCATGGTGGAGTAGTCGTGGAGGGAGTAGACGCAGTTGGGGAGGATGTGGGTGAAGCCCTTCCACTCCATGGCGAAGGTGTTCCCGTCGAGCCACAGGATGTGGTCGGGGTCGGTGGCGCGGATTTCGTGCTCGATTCGGTCGTAGAAGGTGGCGAGGCGAGTGTACTCCGGGTCGGCGGGCTCGTTGAGGGGGTTGTAGCCTGCTACACAGGAGTGGTCCTTGTAATGATGGGCCAGCTCTTTCCAGAGCCAGATGGTGCGGTCTTGGAAGTCCTTGTGGTCCCAGAAGGCGGCGTGGTTGGTGGGATTGTCGGAATGCCAGTCTGGATTCTGGCCTCCGGGGACGGCGTGCATGTCGAGGATGGTGTAGATGTTGGCTTGGGCGCACTTGGGTTGTATCTTGGTTAGTAGTGGTCTGGCAGGGGTGTTTAAGAAGAAAGGATTGGGAAGCTAAGCTTACAAGCTCAATCACCCGGTCCAGATGTTTGAACCCTTCCGGCTTCAGAACCCGGGGATTCATATCATCCTCGAAATGCTGGTAGTTGAATGGAATCCGGATGCAGTTCAACCCAAGGCTGGCAAAGTACCGGGCATCGGCCTCGGTGAAGAAGTGCCCAAGCAGCTCATCGAAGAAGTAATCATAGTTGTCTTTTCCCAGAACATCGAGAAGGGCAGCCCGATGTTCTCGTTCGTGGCCGGCATACCCCGTGATGAAGTTCTCCATGTTCATCCATCCGCCGATGGCGGCTCCCCGGAGGAGGACTGGAGCATCGTTGTTGTCGATATCGACAACTTTGTCGTCTTTGACTTTGAGTCTTCCAAGAACCATGATGGTGGAAGTGTTGAAGCAGGAGCCAGTGTACAGAAGAATCCTCCGATCAAGGCTTTTTATAGGTAGATGTGGAGGACACGCGGGGTAATCTACAACGATCCAGGCTGTTATTTGAGGCAATCACCAGGCGGATCTAAAACGGATCTAATGCGGCATATGAACACGCGGAACTAAAGCGGAGGCTTTTCATGCAGTGCAGATCTTAGATAGAGGCCGACATCAGATGATCCCTTGAGTCTTAATAGTACATTTGATTTGTATATAAGCGATGGCAAAGAACTGTGTGCAACCCAGTTTATAATTTCCTAAACCCCTCCAGAAACAGAGAAGATTCCAAGATGATGAACTGGTCCCTCAACCTGGCCAGCGCCAACGCAGCATCTGCCAATCAACCACCCAAAACCGACGAAAACGCCCCTTTCACCAGGGGAAGATACGAGCCAGTCCAGCTCAGCGTCCACGACTACCGCGAGTTGCAAGAAAAGGGCTTCGTCAAAGTAGCCGGCCTGATTCCCCAGAGCGAAATTCACGAGCTATCCCTTCATATGGACCGAGTGCTTCAGGGCCAGGAAACCGCGCCAGGATTTCCCCCAATCGATGCATCCATGTCCGAGGCCGACAGAGTAGCGAGGTTCTCTCGAATCCACAATGCGCACCGAGTCCACGCCATGCACGAGCGATTCCTCCTGCACCCTCGCATCCTGGACGTGCTCGAAAGCCTACACGGTCCGGATATCCTGGCTCTGCAAAGCATGCCGTTCTTCAAACAGCCGGGCCAACCAGGCCAAGGGTATGTACTACTGCCACTCCCTCCCTCTGTTCGAATTAAAAGAAAAGAGTGAACAAAACAAACAGATACCACCAAGACTCCTACTACATCCCCACCCTCCCCAACACGCTAATCGCCGCCTGGGTGGCCGTCTCCGAAGCCACCGAAGACAACGGCTGTGTATGGTTCCGCGCCAGCTCACAAGCCGAACCGCTCTACCCCGAGCCCGACAACGAGTTCACCCACGAATCGCGTACCCTCCAGGGTGTCTTCGACAACCACACCGCGTCCGACGACAATCCGGAGACCAACCAACTCGCCGCCGTCGCGCAGCGGTATCCAGAAGTAGCCTGTCCGGCGAAGCCGGGCGATGTGATTTTCTTCCGCGGGAACGTTCTGCACCGCTCACACGCCAATAGAAGCAGCATGCCCCGTCGGGCGTTTGTGGGCCATTATTGTGATGCGCGGAGCTTTGTTCCGTGGAATATGGGCGAGGGGTGGGAGGGGATGGAGCGGGGGGAAGGCGCGAACCAGTACCATGTGTTGGCGCGAGGGGATACGCATTTGGAGTTTGCGACTCCGAGGTTTGGGACGCCGTGTGCTGCTGTCGAGGAGAGGAGATCCCGGGTTGTAGGGTCCCTGATAGACATGCCTATGGCGGGGAATGGGAAGATGGGGATGGGTTCAGTCAGAGTGATGCGTTGAATTGGACAGAGCGTTGTTTGTTTGTTCCTCTCATTTTGATGTTGACCCCCTTCTGAGCGCCCTGAGAGTCATGTTACGCATATCGCGAAACATCCAATAAACCGTCGCGCCGTTGCTATCCGATTCCTCAAAGGGACTCCCATAGAGACCCTCCCGTAGCTTCTGCTGACTGGCTTCCAATCCCAAGAAAAGCGGTAATCCAATGGCGGTAACAACCTCGGACATCAGCTGGTCGCCAAACACCGCCACGTCGTGCAGGCTGAGATCAGACAAAAAGAGAATCAGCACGCCTCTGCTGTTCTGACAGTCAAACCTTCGCACCAGCCGGCATATTTGCCGGATCACCGTTGCAATAGACATCACGTACATGTTGCCCCAGATGTCGGTGAAGTTTCGCCCGTGTTGCTTCCAGGTCTTAACGCAGCTGCATCCCAAGGTGGTCAGGAATGAAAGCGTCGCCTCGTTGGGCTCGAGAAGCCCCTGAGGATCAGGAAGTCGCGAGGTATAATACCAGGAGGCGACGGCGTTGTGCAGAACATGCAAGAGACAGCTCTCGGGGGACGACATGTTTCGGTTCACAAAGGATAGACTGGGGGATAATCTTGCTGGCCAAAGCAGGAGCTCGGATTCAACTTCCAGGCTGTCCTTGATGCCGTCCTTACGCAGTAGAAGAAGTTGGTGGAGAATACGCGTCAGGTGGAAGAAAGCCTGCATCAGAGGATTTCTATGCGGAGAAGCCAACGGTGGGACTGGAATACTACTACTAGTAGTAGCACAGTGATTCTGGAATTGAGCAGGATCTTCAAAATGCTTCCACGTCATGGTGACTGCGGCACATGTCGACAAAGAGAGCAGGCCCTCGCCGTCCATCGGTTCGGCGCCGATGACGCCGTGGTTGATTTTCTGGTGATGCAGTTAGTAGTGCGTTTCTGCATCACAATATCTCTACCTCTACTCACTTTCAGAACGATCGATGCGCTATATAACCCATTGCTGCTGTTCAACGGAATCCGCAGACAAAGTATCAACATCGCCCGGACTTCCTCCTCCGTCATGGCTGACAAGGGCACGTCGCGCAAATACCGCAGCGCCATGCGCCCACAGAACCCCCCGGGACAGTCATCGACTCCTCCCCCACTGCTATTTGGCATCACTGCCGCGGCCAAGAAACACAGCGAGAGCTCACTCAATGGCTCGCCGGTGTTCAGGAACGGCGCATACGGCTCGATGTACTGCTGGTACCTCGCTGTTACCGCCATCGACCAGTCCCTGTAGTAGTCCGGTAAGATCGGGACGATTGATGGAGTAGTAGTGGTAGGTACTACTATTGTTGCAGTACTATTCCGCTCCAGTCCAGACTGGGAGGTTGTACTGGGTGCTCTGGGTGCTGTATATCGCCTTTTGCGCCGAATGCCCCGGCCAAGCCCGGGATGGGTAAAGGTACATTCGGAGCCGAACGCTGCGCAGTCGTCGCAGTGCGGGCCGGATGAGGAGGTTACGCAGCGCCGTTTGCGAGTTCGGCATCGGTCGCACGCGTGGGAATTTCGGGGGGCCACCATGGCTGGCTGCTGTTATGCATCGTGGAAGTTGGTCTGAACTCGAGAGACGGTTTGAGAATGCGGGGTTGGTGGTTGGCGGCTAAATCATGGTCCACAATAATAAGGAAACGTATTTGAATTAATTATTCTTATTATGTGGATTAGGTCATGGCAGGTAACTAAACTATTTCCTATTCCCGCTAGAATAATCCAAATCAAACGATCTAGAAATGACGCCTAAAAAGCAGGACCCACAAATCATTCCTCAGCGTTCCCTTAACCCTAACAGCTACGGCGATAGCTACTAACTACGTAGCAACTACTAACATTCCATCCCATCTTACGTGAGATTCTTGGTCATCAGTGATAGCTCAGGTTGATTATAAAAACACACGAGTTTCTCTCTTTCCCCCTTCAAACAAGACCCGATACTTCGTTCGACCGCACTTCTTCCCAACAACTCTACACAATGGCCTCAATCTCCCTCCAGATAACGGTGTGCATCGCCGAAGAGAACATCCCCAAATTCTTCGAATACTTCAAGCCGGTTTACGACAAAGTAATTGCGGAACCAGCCTGCACCTTCTTTGAGCTGTATCAGTCCCAGGAGAATCCAGGCGAGATTTCCTGGGTGGAGAATTGGTACGCGGAACCATTCCTGATGATTGATTGTTCAGAGTCAATTAACGATCACTGGTACTATCTAGGTCGGAATCGCAAGAATGGTTGATGCAGGTATGCTGGCTCCGTGCCCTGTTGTCGAAAAATATGCCCTGACTTGGGATGGATACAGAATCAAATCCCGAAATCTTACTATGAGGAGTACTTCAAGGTTACTGAGCCTATGCTTCTCAAGCCACGGGAGGTGAAGGTGTTGAAACGACTCGGCTCGCCGTATGTGATGGTTAAGAAGGAGAATGGGGGGTTGGTGAATTAAGGAGAGATTTCCCTGCTATAGTTTGTAACTGATAAATAAACTATGGCCTCGGGTGATCAGCGTGTTATAGATCCAATATGCTCTATTCTTCTGTGTTGGATTGAACATTGTTGCTATCTAGTTCCCTCTTATTCTAACACGATCGTTGGATTAGAAATTTCAAGTCAAGTCCAGAAAGAACAAGACACTACAAGATTAAATGAAGCACTAGATGAGTTACCACCCAACACCACCGAAAACCCGAACAAAAAACTGCATAAAAGACTGCGAAATACTGCCAAAGCCGAACCCACCACCAAACAAAAGAGTAGCTAAGAGAAAGGTCTTCATATTCAGATGTTGCTTCGCCCCTTATGGATGCTCTTCTGAATTGATCTCAAAAAACGAATGGAAGCGACATGTCTCTTCTGAGCATATCTGTGAGGGATTTTACCACTGCGATGTTGGAAAGTGCGGTGAAGGATTGACTGCCTTGAATGTCTTCAGGCTTAAAGACCTCTTTACTCAGCATCAACGCCGTATGCATGCCCCGTGGGTAAACACTCGAAATCTCACTCCCGCTGACAAGGAGCGAGATGATTTTGAGAACACCTTGGAGGACACGAGGAATCGATGTTGGCATAGGGTCCGGCAGCCACCACCAAGATCAACATGTGGATTCTGTGGCAAAGAATTCTCTGGGCTGGAAAGCTGGTACGAGCGAATGGAACACGTCGGCAGACATTATGAAGAGGGAGACTATGCTCGTGAACAGGAAACTGAAGATCTCAACCTCCGAGATTGGGCACTCAAGGAAAAGATCATCGGTTGGCATGAAGCGAGTTGAAATTAGAGAGCTCAGACTTCTCAGATAAAACGAGGTAAGCTTGCGTACAATACGTCTGCATATCATGTGTTCTGATGTTATGAACCAGTCATACAGAAGTAAAGCAAACATCAAACCCATCAGGATGTTACTCTTTTGAGTATTTAACCTTGACATCGGGCTAATTATTGGGCTAAGAGAGTTCTTTATGTCGTGAATCGAGGCTCTACATGAAAAATCATAGGGGCCACGTTTACAGAATTGATTCCGTTTATTTTGTTTCAATCCAGACTGTGAAGCCTCGAATATTGGTGGTCTCGGTGGGAATCCGCCGCTTGGTAGTTGATTATCTTACGGACTATTTTAAATTCCTAGATGAGAAACCTTCAATTTCGAACTGTTTCTGACATGGTACATAAGACCTAGTGACAACCACCTTTTGAAATTAATCTGGGCCACTGGCATAGCCAGTGGTATTTCGCAGTGCAGCGTCAAAGGAACTGGAAGACTGCTCAAAGTCCACAATAATATCGTCGATATGCTCGGTGCCAACCGAAATGCGAATCGCATCTTCTGTGACGCCTGCGTCAAGACGCTCCTGGTTGGTGAGTTGCTCGTGGGTCGTAGACCAGGGGTGAATAGCCAAAGTCTTGGAGTCTCCGACACTACATAATGTATCGATCAGTATGTGTAGGCTGAGAAAACCGATGGTCAGCCCTAAAATGGTGGAGACTTAGCTAGATTTGAGATCTTCTTGAAACCATCGACAACGCGGCTACCAGCAGCAGCACCCCCTTTAATACCCACGGACAAGACACCGCCAAAACCATGAGTCAAATACTTTTTCGCAGTTTCGTAAGAAGGGTGACTCTTCAGCCCTGGGTAGGAAACCCAGCTAACATGCTCGTTCTTTAGGAGCCACTCAGCCAAGGCAATCGAGTTAGCAGCATGGCGTTCGCAGCGCAGGCTCAAGGTT
Source organism: Aspergillus nanangensis (assembly GCA_015844325.1). Taxonomy (NCBI): domain Eukaryota; kingdom Fungi; phylum Ascomycota; class Eurotiomycetes; order Eurotiales; family Aspergillaceae; genus Aspergillus; species Aspergillus nanangensis. The sequence continues at coordinate 184,140 of VCAU01000005.1, read as the reverse complement.
TCCAGTCCCAGAATCAGCTGCTGTGCTGCAAATGGGCTAAGCGATGCTCCCAGGTCACGTAAAACCTCCACACGCACGCGCATGGCATAAGAAATTGAGCCAAATGTCTCCCAGAACTTTAGACCGTGATAACCCTCAGAGGGCTCGACAAATTGAGGGAAACGTGCACCATTCTTACCCCCATCAAACTTACCACTGTCGATTATAACACCACCAATTGTAGTACCATGACCTCCAATCCATTTGGTAGCACTGTGCACGACAATATCGGCGCCATGGCTTATCGGACGAGCAAAGTAACCACCCGCCCCGAACGTGTTGTCAACCTAGTAGAAATAACCCCATCAGCCAGTGACCCGGAATAGATATATTTTCTGTTAAAGTTATTCACCACAAGGGGGACCCCCTGATCGTGAGCCACCTTCGCGATGGCCTCGAAGTCCGGCACATCATAACCAGGGTTACCAATCGTCTCCACAAAAACCGCTTTCGTATTGATATCAATGGCGGTTGCGATGTCATCAGGGTCATTGCTTTTCACAAACTTCACGGTGATACCTAGGCGGCGAAAGAATACTTTAAACTGGTTATAGGTTCCCCCGTATAAGTTGCTGGTCGAGACGATATTGTCACCCGCATGGGCTAGAGCGGCGATTGCTACGAACTGAGCCGCCTGACCTGACGCCGCGGCCACTGCAGCAACACCGCCCTCCAGGGCAGCAATGCGCTTTTCAAAAACATCCACAGTAGGGTTCCCAATCCGGCTATAGATATTACCAAATTCCTTCAGACCAAAAGCCTCGCACCATGGGCTGAGTCATTGAAGGTGTAGGATGTGGTGGCATAGATCGGCACCGCGCGAGAATTGGTCGCCGAGTCAGGCTCATGTCTATGGTTTGCTTAGCAAGGAGTTAGTTGCACAGTAGAAGAGGAGATGATTTTACCCTGCATGAACTTGAAGGGTTTCAAAGTGGAAATTCTTGGGCTCGGACATGGTAGAGGCTAAGCTTTTGAGAAGAGAAAAGGGTTGAATTTGTAACTGCATAAGTGTGCTCTACCTACCCTGTATCAATGTATATATATGGCAAAGAGTAGAAGTATGGCGTTAGTTATCACCGATAAGGATCTCTGGATGTCCCGGCCTTCCTCCGTCCAATCTCATTTTTCGGTCTTGCTCCGGCACTCCCGGTTTTGTTCCGGGCTTGGTCCACGTTTCTATACTTACTGTTCTTGCAAGGCCCTTGTGGTCCTCAACCAACAGCTTTGCCAGTTTCGCGCCGCGACTCATTATCCGTACCCCTCAATCAGAGAGAATTGTGATTTCACCTGATATTAGCTTATAGAACGGAAGACAAAGAATTCAATGAACCAGGCCGTTATTTCTGTAAGTTGTTGTATATATCATACTATTTGAAAACATCAACAATCCCAGCACGCCGGGTTCAAAGTACATTGAATTTTTTGTCCCTCTCTCCAAGCCGATTCAACCGGATCTTTGTTCCTGTTTAGCCCCCTCGATAGCAGCAAGATAGCTCGGACGGTCCTTCACAAACATCTCGATATCGACTTTACCACCCAGACTGGCCTCGACAACGTCGAGGCCCCCAGCCTTGACACAGGTCATTCCCGGCATGACTTCAAGCTCAGTGTAGAGGCTTGAGCCACAGGAAGGACAGAAGAAGTGTCTGTTCACTTTTCCACTACTGCCAACGGTGTCATATGCGCGAGGTGTTCCTGTCGCCGGTATTAAATCTTCGAAGACCATGGGAGAGAAGAATGACAGTCGCATTACACACCCTTGGTCAGCTGAAAACTGGTACGGGGAACCACCACGTTGGAAGTCAAGGCGCTTCCAGCCCACTTTCAGGTTTTAGTCACTACTTAGAAATTTCCAAATTGTTATATGCTCACCTTCTGGCAATCAATACAGTGGCAAAGCGCTGATATATAGTGTTCCGCTGTAAGAGGTCAGTTTCATATCGAGTTTGTGATTCAATAGGATTTCATACTATTCACCAAGTAGGCGATTCCTCCGCACATACAGCCACCGGTAACAGGCATGATATCTGTTTTTTTTTTTTGACTTGTTCCAATCACGTTATCCTTCTAGGTGTAAATGGTGATTGTTGCTTTTTAAAGGAGATCTGTTCGCAAGGTCATTCGGGGCGTTTCCGGGGGTTTAAAGTATGGTAGGAGGCGAACATGTCGGATTCCTCCGGCCCCCACCCTCGGTACCTGCTCTGTATACATTTACACCATTGGGACCATCTGCAGTCGAGGGCCTTAAGACGATTTAGAAAGTATCCGACAGTTATATGGATAGGTTTAGGGAATCTGCCGCATATAAAGTGGTTTTTGAATATCTGGTCATTGCCCAAAGTACAGTCTCCAAAATCACAAACTAGGCCTGGCCTGTCTGACGCAGGCACCAAACAACGCTCATTGATTTGTCTAAACCTATAGTATCGACACGATTACCTGATAATATTTGTACTTCTGTGCCCGAACCTCCATCGTGAAATGCTCAACTCCGTAAGAGCCTCGCGTCCTCAAGCACACCTGCGGCCTCAGCCTCCCTGATAATTAACCTCCGATATGCCTCGCTCCGAACCTTGATCGAAACGGGAAACGGCTGATCGAGTGCCTCCAGATTCAGAGAGTAGGAGTCATAAGGTCCGTTCTTTCCACAGTTAGTGAGCATCTTAACGGGACCCTGGAGAAATCCTATTACTGCCTTGTAGTCGATACACTGTACGAGCCGCGCAAGACTCGCCACCGGGGGGATCAAGGCAAATGTCACTCCTTTCTGCGCTGAACAGTCCAGGAATATCCATGCCTATGAAAAGACGTTAAAGTCCGGCGAGCGTGTGATCGTTGATCCTGAATTGACCGTGGAGCGGATGTTTATGTGGTTGGTCAGTCCATCGCCCTAATCCACGCAGTAGCCCTAACATTATCCTAGGTTCTACTGGGCTGTGAATATCGGTGCCCTATCTCCCTTGATCACTGTGAATGTGGAAGCGAGTGTTTCATTCTGGCTGGCATTCCTCATTCCCCTAATGTACGTGGGGCCTTTTTTAATGTCTATCATTAATCCTCTAATAACAGAACCAGAGTCATCGTCATCGTCGCGGCGCTATTCCTGGGAAGCAATAGGTTGTTTCTCAAGATAAAACCACAAGGATCGCCACTGGTGGACGCAGCACGAACCGTCCGCATCGCTCTGGCGGAGAAAAGCTTCGAAAACGCCAAGCCCAGTCAGCTTGAACAGCATGGAACACTAGAGCGATATCCCTTTGCCAATAGACCCGAGTATACTGACTACAGCGTGGAGAAGATCCGGACAGGTATCACCGCATGCAAGGTGAGTTCATATCTTCAGCTGGTATATCCCATGTCTCATGTCTCCCCCCGTTAATCGACTATAGCTCTTTCTCCTTTTTCCATTTTATTTCATTTGCTGGACGCAGATTTGGAATAACCTCATCTCCCAAGCGGGACAAATGGCCCTGCATGGGACTCCAAATGACCTCCTACAAAATCTCGACCCTATTGCCCTGATTATATTCATCCCTCTTCTCGACTGTAAGCCTTCCTTCATCTGGCCTTGACCGACCGTCTCTCACACGGTCTAGTGGTGATTTACCCGCTACTTCGTCGATCCAAAATCAACTTCCGGCCGGAGTTGAAGGTGACGGCCGGATTCCTGATGGCGTCCTTGGCCATGGTGTACGCCAGTGTTCTTCAGCATTATATCTACATATCTCCTCCGAACAGTATTCATGTCTGGATCCAAGCTCCTGCATACGTGCTGGTTGGGTTTTCCGAGGCATTCGTCATTATTACCGGGCTGGAGATTGCCTTTACCAAAGCCCCAGAGAGGTGAGCGCATTCTCAGTATCTCCCGGTCGAAGTGTACCATGGCGCTAATTTTTGCTGTGTCTTTAGTCTTCGCTCCCTTGTTTCGGCCGTGTTCTGGCTGACTATTGGAATTGCGGCTGCAATCTGCATCGCGCTGGCTCCAGTGTCTCAGGATCCATACCTTGTGTGGATGTATGGCTCGCTGGGAATTGTTGCGTTCGTAGCTGGTGTATTGTTTTACTTGCTGTTTCGGCGGGCATTTGATGACCCAGTTCTCCAAGAGTCATTGCAAGCACCTGTTAGGGAGGGAAGTCGTGTATAAATGTGAATTATAATATAATATGTATGGTGACGTGGTTTGTATGTCATATGGCGTCTTGGTTGTGGAACATCCGCTACTGAGCTCGTCGACCCTGCGCAAGATACTAAATCCCATGTCATATAGGAATAAGGTAGTGCGGACTGGATGAAAGCTTCAGACAAGATACAACCTTGGCCGCAATCTTGCACATTTCGTGAGTACCACAAAGACCTAATCCATTCTTATATATTCCGAAACTTCACCAGTTTGGGTATTCAGCCAGATCCGAAGCCTTATTAGCTCGACGCTATTTCTTATATAATTTATGAACATAATATATTAATGTCTAGCCAAGGTCTCTTTCCATACTCTAAAGCAGATTAAGTACAATCTGTCGCTTATAGAGACTGCTCAAATATTAGCCGGCTATAAATAGAGACTATAATAAATAAATCCGGATAGATTTAGGCGATATTAATAAGCTAATACTATATATTTCGCGACTATAACTAAGAATATAAACGCCTATTTCCTAATATAATTTTAAATATGATGCTACGGTTGACCGCATAAAAGCGAGTCATCACACCCTCCGTCAACTGCTTCCTAGAGCCACATCCAATGGCAATCCACCCGTCCCGCTACTTCCTTTACTTAATTTTCATAACTACTTTGGCAGTAGCTATTATGCTTATAGCGAAGCCAGTCTTATCAAAGTAATAAATATTTCCCCCAAAAATTGTCCTATACTAGATCATTAGATGATCCAGGTCTGAGGACCAAATTCTCTAGCAGTTCTCTCTCTCTATCCTGCTCCACCATGGCTCGAAAATATCCATCTTGTCTTTGCAGCAGTTCTCGTGGGCTTCCCGATTCAACAATCCTACCACTATCCATGACAAGCAGCATGTCCGAGTCCACGATTGTTTTCAGCCGGTGAGCGATCACTAGGAGAGTAGTTTCGCTTTCTCCAAAGGCCGATCGCAATGCCCGTTGGATATGGTCATCTGTTGATTTATCCACCGCGGAAGTGGCCTCGTCCAGAATTGCGATCTTGGGTTTAGAGATAACGGCACGCGCTAAGCAGAGGAGTTGCTGTTGGCCTTGTGAGAGATTCTCCCCGTCGTCACGAATAGCCTGGTCGAGGGGATTTCCACGGCCCTTAATATTCCGATTGGGGCGGTATTCATCTCGTTCAACCTCGGAAACTTCTCCATCCGGAATGGTCGAGATGCCTGGGCTACATGACGAGTCCCCTATATCGACACACGTGGACGTCACCTTTTCCTGCCAACCGACAGCTTGTAGCGCCGCCAGGAGAACGGAATCATCATGTTCATCAAATGGATCCAGATTGCTACGAACGTTACCACGGAAGAGCGCTGGGCATTGTGGAATGATAGCTAGTCGGCGGCGTAGCGGCTCGAGCGGAATCTGAGAGATATCGATATCGTCGATTAGGATCCTTCCACTCGATGCGTCGAGGAAACGAAACAGAGCCAGGCCAAGTGAAGATTTCCCTGCCCCTGTACGCCCAACAACACCAACACGGGTGTTTGGTGGCACTGTGAAGCTTACATTATCCAAAACTGGAGGGAGATGCGATGCGTGCCGAGCGACAAGCTGGGACACTTCAAGTTTTCCCCGCTGAGGCCATGTGTGCAGCTTGTTTCTAAACAGTTCAATGCTGTCCTCGTCGCAGCCCCCACCCTCTGGTTGGATAACCGAGTGCTCATGGATGCGCGCCAGACTATTCATTCCTTGCTCAAGGTTCACGTACCGACGGAGGCTGAGTGCCATGGTTAATGAGACATCAATGGTAAAACTGATGGCGAACCCAGCCATGGAGGGGCTGACATCAGACAGGCAAGCCATCAACATTGCGGACCCAGCAGAGAAGGCAGCCCCAATGATGTTTATCCGGAATCCCAGCCACCGGTTCAACAGCCATAGATGCCAGAACGCCCGAGCGTGTCGGCTTACCGCATCTTGAAACTTCTCGGAAGCGACGTTAACCTGTCCGAAGGCGCGAACAGTCGTAAGCCCGCTGTGAATGCTGTTCATATGTTCTAGGATAGGGCCTTTCGCTGCATTTTCAACAGCTTTAAGTTGTCGTGATACTGGAACGAAACGGCTTGCATACCGAATATATATTCCGAAAAGTACAGCTGAAATGATCAGCAGAAGTGGGTTGACGATGGCCCCTGCAACAACGGCCATAAAGACGTCTATCGAGTATTCGAGGGTTGCACGAAGATCATCCCCAACCCGTACATCTAAGATATTCAGGTCTGCCGAGAAACGACTAAGGATATTTCCCATGGGTACTTGATCATGCCAATGTAGCGGTGCCCGAATAACTGCCCAAAGCATTTTACGAAACAGTTGTTGTGATGCCCTCAAAGCCGCAGACAGGGAGAAGTAAGTGCGACATGCTCCAAAGATACACGCCAACGCTGAAATGGCAAGGTATACCAAAACATAATAGGCCACGGGGGGATCAGGGTTCCCTTGTTTAGCGGTATTGTTCTTAAATCCGGTGAACGACCGGCCTTTTTCTTCATAGCGGTCGACCCAGATATGGAGCCACCATGACTGGAACGTGCGACGTATGAAATTAGCGATTATTATCCCAAGTAATCAGTGTTTTTCTAGGTAGATACTTACTCGGCCAAGCATGCAGGCTCCATACAGTAAAAATGCCATCACGAGAGATCCCCATTGCAGTACGTTGCCTCCCTCCTGTAGGAAGACATAAAGAGCCTTTGCCATGATCGTAGCTGATGTTTGGGGAAGAGATTGTTCCCCAGCTTTGGTACATGAAACAGACGCGGCTGGGCATTCCCCATATTTGTCAAATCTGAGGTTAGATATTCCTGCGTGGGCATCAACCGCCATCCCTGCATGGGCAGCAGATTGAGCCCCAGTTAGAGAAACCGCAGACTCCAAAGCGCCACTTTGGAGACGAACCAAATATTTCGCCTGTGGAACACATAGGTCTAGGTGATGTGTAGCAAGGATGCAAGTTCGGCCGCGTAGAAGCTCTCCACACAATACATGTTGATACACATGTTCTCTGGTATGGACATCCAGGGCACTGAAAATGTCGTCCATCAGCAGGGTTTGGGCCCGGGAATACAGCGCTCGAGCGAGACAGACGCGCCATCTCTGACCACCACTCAAATTGGCCCCTTCGCTGCTGATCTCTGTCTGATCCGTGTTGGGGAGGCTATCGAAGTCGTTCGTCAATGCACAAGCGAATACTACCTCCACATACCGCGTCTTATCCATTGGCAGCCCGAATAGAATATTTTCTCTTATCGTGGTATTTCGAAGCCAGGGAGACTGAGGCACAAAGGCAACCGCTGATTCCGTGAGCCAGGACTCGGCGGTAGAGGGGTGTGAGATTTCCTCAAAGGGAAGTGATGATGGAGCAGAAACCGTTCCATCGATGATATCTGTTTCGCCTAGTATTGTCGCAAGAAGTAGGCTTTTCCCCGATCCAGTTGGACCTGTTATGATACTCAGTTCGTGTCTCGGGAAGTGAAGATTGAGCTGCTTTATAACACCAGATCCATCACGACACCCAGGCCAGGCCACGGTTGCGTCCTGGAAAGCAATATTGTTTGATAATACAACATCACTCACATGCCCTGGTTGGGACAAATAAGTCTGAATTCTCTGCATACTGACTTGAGCATTGAGAAATAACGAGATGATATCCGGCAATATGGTCATAGCGACCTCTATTGACGCCAGAACCGAAATCGAAGTGAAAGCCGTGGAGGCAGAGAGATGCCCCGACAATAGAACGTATACAGAAAGACAGGTGACGGAAAGTAACACGGGGGAAATGGAATACATGGAAACAAACGCAATCTGCCAGAGACAGACCGACCACTGCGCTTTCATTTCCGTGTTTCGTAGATTGTTTATTTTGTCTTCCCAGCGACTTTCGTTAGCAGAAAGCTTCACTTGTCGAATTCCGCGAAGCATTTCAGCCAGAGCCTGCTGTCGGTTGTCACGAAACTGCATCAGAACCCTCTGCCATTGTGAGTACCTCCATCCAGCGAAAACATTAAACAACATAAAAAGGCTCAAGACAGCAATTCCAGCGAGGAGGCTTTGCCAGCCTAAGAGGTAAATCAAGAATGCGGATGCTAGTCCCAGCTTCATCGGTGACTCGTATATCAAGAAAAAGAAGCAAAAGAAGTCGGCAACACTTTTAACATCAACAGCGACCATGTTTATAGGGTCTTGAGCATGATTAGTTGGTCCATCATGGTTTAGCATATCTCCGCCGAAACCTCCGCTCATGTGAACTGTTTTATGAAAGACCATCAAAGATAGTTGCTGTTGGATGCGCACAGATAGCTTATTGTAGGAAAACCAGTATTTAAACGTCTCCAACGTAGCGGATGCGATTAGAGACAAACCCAACCCAGTAACCGGCAACCAGGGGGGATCTCTGCTTCCCTCCAGCTGGCGGGACTCAAGCAGGGTGAGGATGCGTAACAGGGCCAACTGTGGAAGAAAAGCGAAGACCGACTGGAGGGTAGTGATGATGGCCTGGCCAATTAGGGCAGGGCCATGGGATCGAAGAATTGTGAACCATAATCCCCAGGCATTGGCTACTTTGTGACGTTCCAAAGGGATACTCCAACTCTGGTTCAACGATTCCCCCCGCGTAGTATGATCCAGCTCGGGAAGATCGTCGATTGTCAGTGACCCAGTACGCTCACTTTTTCTCAATACAATCTCCATCCAGGAAAAGCTGATCCAGCTGACAAGGCTGGTGGTGTTTTGTCGATCAACCATGACCCCTTTATAGAAGACGTCGGGACGGCGAGGGATCATAAAACACAGGAGAATACACATGATCGATGCTCCAGCTTCCGCTCCAATGAGTATAGCCAACGAGATTTCCATATCACCATGGGCAATAGTCACATAACCCTGAAAAATGGCAAACAGCAGGATAATAACCCCGCTGAGCCCGGCCCTCCAGGCAATTGAAAAAGATGTCGTTGGCACTGGGCAAATGGAGAGTGATACGGAGTGGATTAGCAGAAGCACCTGTTTAGCGTGAGCCATCAACTGTTCTATTGATTTTTAATCAATGGAAATTGGCAGAGGTAACATACCCACGATACAGCCTCTGCACAGCACAACAGCGTTGAAGGAGCCGAGCGGTTTATGGCCATGGCAAATTTCAAGGCTGAAACGGCCATACCAAAACCAACGAACGGCAATATTGCAAGCTGAATCATCTTGTTCGAAGCGATCTTGATTGATTCATTCGTTGCCTCTCCATCCTTATCTTTGTAGACAAGTCTGAGTGGTTGATGGTCAACTGTCGCCCGTCGAGCCACTTGACCCAGATACCGGAACGTGTAGAGACTGAGCACGAAAACAAATACAAACCCAATACAAGAAGTAATTGAGCCTATATGTTCAATGTCAGCCGGTGCAAAACCATTGTATATTGTTGGTAGCAAATCGTTTGAGGTCGTCACCCTTTCATCGGGCCATTGGACTGAGGGCGTGTGATTTATCCAAGATTCATCATCCATCAAAGGTTTCTGCCCTCGGAGGATTGACCCTGCCATGGCTAGACCGAGTACAATGATAAACAAGAGAGTGTAGCTTCAGGTATCCGCAAAGAACAAGGGTCTGGCTCTCTGGGAGACATGTCCCAACTTCCCTCAGTTTTCTCCCCTTTATATCTCAAGTCGAACTAAACATGTGCTGTGACAAATTTATTTCTTCCACCTAATTTCCGAGCCCGACAAAAAAAACAAATCAACTAGCTCGTTCAGCTGAGGATTTGCGCCACAAGGAAACATAAGCTAGCTAGCTAGTCACATATGCACCTATGCACCTATGATGTTGACGCCACCAGCGTAAGCACCAATGCAATACCATGAGGAGTCCGCGATGTATACTCGTATTACAAGGATCATGGATCATGAAGTCGCCACTTTAACATGCTCATATTGGCTAAGGAGGAGGGGGTGTTCCTGCACGAAGTTTTCGGTCTTCAGTCTACCAAGGATTTGCGTACCGCAATAAGACAAAAAAAAAAAAGGAAAGAAAAGAAGAACAAAGCAAAGAAGAAGAAAAAAAAACACAGTAACAAAAGTACTTTCTGGCCCGTAGACCATATGGATATAAATCCGTTGCCAACCGGCGAACCTGGGCAACTCGTAAACATCCCCAACCCCCTATTATTCCCACTCGCAATTCAAATATAACAACATGAAGTTTGCCATCACCACTCAGCTGCTGAAACAGGTTCATCTTCAGACGGGCCACAGCTCCCTGACGCCAGTAACCTATCATCCGGACAAAAACGTTCTCTATAAGGAGGAGCATGAACTGCTGCAGAGTCGTATATTGCAGTTGTGCCCATCGCATATCTGGCCCAAGGGATCCCACGATCTTGCTTGTCCTCGGCCTATCCTCATAGCAGATCAACACAAGGAACAGCTTTTTAAACTTCACTCTGCTCTATCAACAGCGATTACGGACATTGTTGAACGCTGGTGGACCGATGCGGATGCTAGGTTTCCAGCCCGCATGCCCCTGGGGTTGGAAGAGGAAGAGTTACTACGTGTTTGTTTCCCCCCTCCCCCCATTCCACATAGAGGCAATATCCATTTCTTTTGCTAATAGGTAGCCCATGGGTGTCATCCACTGAGTAGTGGATCGATCAGGAACACGTTACTTATCGGACCCGTGTTGGTTCTTGGAGGCCCGATTTCCTCGTTGAGGAAGCCTTGGCTGGTGCAGAGGTGGAAAATTTCCGTATCACTGAAATCAATGGCCGATTTTCCTTCAATGGATTCATGCACCAGGCCTATGGACAAGCCTCATTGGACTGCCTGGGACTCAGAGAAAATGGTGCCGTTGCTGCAACGGATCCCGCAGAGGTTAGTTCTCCAATCGTTTCTGTCTTCGCTACGTTTTATTGAGCGAAAATTAATTCCAAATAGCTTCTCTGTGGGTTACTTGAACTTTTCAATCCAGATCTCCCACTGCACCTCCTCAAAGGGCAAGAGCTAGGGATTGATATTCACATGGTCATCGATTTTCTCCACCGTCAACTTGGCACCCGACCACGGCTGGTGACCCCTGCTGACCTGCGGGTGCTCCCCGATCCTCAAAATACGGACCAGCTCAAGCTCTACTGTATCGTCAAAGACTCCGCAGGGCCCGTGAATGCGTCATCCCCGCAGCCGATCACAATCGATGGGGAAACCGTGGAGGAGGTGCACCAAGTGGGACTGGAACTGCACCAGCACGAGCTTTTTGGCATGCCCCGAGAGATGCTGCGTCAATTAAGTTTACGCTGTTTCAACGATCTGCGGACTATTCTTCTCGTGCATGATAAGCGAATGCTGGGGGTCGTCAAACAGGAGATCCCAAGCCTTGTGGCGAGAAGAATCCTTACCCTGGCCCAGGGTGAGATGCTGGAAAGAGGAATAGCGGACACCATCCTTCCAGGATCGGCCGAGCTGAACGACTTGATTCAGGGGTCCATTCAGGGCAATGCAGAGCTGCGAGAGGAATATCTTCTTAAACCTATTCGGGGTGGTAAGGGCGCGGGGATTGTCTTCGGGGATGAGATGGATCCCTCGGAATGGGTCCATGCTCTCGAGCGCCTCCGCACTCCTTCCCTGGAAGCTGGAGCTACCACCTATGTGGTGCAGCGCCGAGTGCATCCCCGGTTGTATGAGGTGGTTCTGAAATCCGGTGGCGACCAAGGCTACTACCCTCTGATTGGGACATACCATGCGGTCCACGGGAGGTGTTTAGGGTTCGGGATCTGGCGAAGCAGCCCGCAGAGGATCTGTGCTGTCAGTAATGGTGGGTCCTGGATGTGTACTATCATGAAGAAGACGCAGTAGTATGTCCCGAAATGGGAAAGGAAGCAATCTACGGCTCCAAGCATGTGCGCTAAATAGTATGGTTGAATCGAATGCATTTCACGGAGATGGGCCACCGATCACACGTAGATGAGCCTAGGGATTGAAATTTTCAGCTGGGAGCAGGATCAGACTCAAGATCTAGGACTAATGCATGATGTAATTAATGCAATACCAACAGTCCATATAATCTGCATGACATATGCCGTCTCCGTGACATTCGTGCCAGAATACCCGCGCTCTGGGCTAAAACCAGCATGCGTGAAGCCATGTACCTTTCACCAATCGATGCATGGAGGCAAATTTTCAGCAGCTTGGGCCGAGCCTTGGGCCGCCCCTTGTCGGTACTCGATAGTTTCTGAGCTGGTGTTGCAACCATCGAGAACACTAATGCACGCCACTCCGCTATTTAGATTGAACCGATCCTGGCGGGTGAGCCCGATGCCGGGCCAGCCCTGAGATCGAACCGAACCCCCTGTCAGCCTACTCTAAGAAAAATGAATACGCCATAATTGCGCCAAGGGATTCCGTCATTTTATAGGCTGTGTCTCTTCTACCGGGCCTCAGCAGAAGACACCAACCGCCACAATGCAGCTGCGTTCAGCAGAAAGCAATACCACCGTCTGAAGACCGCCGTGCATGACGTGATGATTTGCGGCTGCAGCTGATGCTCACATACGACGCACGATTAAGATCTAACCCCTAACCCTTCATGTTAAGTCCAACCGGGACGAATTGGAGGCCAGGAGGCGGATTTTGCTGTGTAATGTTCGCCTGCAAGCGAGGGAACCATATAAAGACGAGGTGTAAACTGTAACCGGTACAAGGGGAGGTATCGACTTTCAGAGATTGAGTGAGCTCATCATATCTGTGTCTTGTCATTATAACACTGCCTACAATGCAGCGTATCGGACACCGCGCGTACACGACGTTCGTTAGTCGAAGTCATCAACGAGGCAGTCTGGCGCTTTTCCAGCCCAGCACCCTCGCCTACAATTTTTGTCTTCCCCAAAAATCCCGTCAATTAGTGACAGCTGCAAGAAATTCCGGCGATCTTCCGGAACTACCTCATATGACGGTGGATGATCGAAGTTTCGCCCAAAATCCCGGACATGTTGGCGATGTGAGCGAGCATCTTGAGCGCGATGGCATCCTAAAAATTAGCCTGCGCTTTCCCGACGACAAAAGCCAATATCTGGAGAATCTAGTTGTCAATCTCCACAAGCAGTGTGGCCATGGGCTACCAATCACCCACAGCGCATCTCGAGGCTGGTTCTGGGATGTGCGGCCGCAGGAAGGAAGTCTGCAACCGGTTCAAGATCACCGGGCGAGGTCGGAGACAATGGAGAACTTCCCCTGGCACACCGACTGCAGCTACGAGGACTCTCCGCCGAGGTATTTTGCCCTTCACGTTCTCCAACCTGATCGTTACGGTGGCGGCACACTGTCGGTCATGAAAGTCGACCGAGTCTGGGAGATGTTGTCCCCCAAATCCAGGGATGCTCTTTCTCAGCCACTATATCGGATCAAGATTCCCCTCGAGTTTATCAAACAGCCGGACCAGCGCCACATCGTCGACAACCTCCTGGCAGTGGATCGCGGCCGAGTCAGCCCGTCGACAATCATGCGCTTTCGAGAGGACATTGTGTCACCCCTGAATGCAGACGCCGAAGGAGCTCTGTCCGAGCTGAAATCCTTATTGCGCCAGTTGGAGGCGGATTCGTCATGCGTCCTACACCTTACGCCCAATCATTTGCCCCAAAACGCCATCATTCTGATGGATAATCGTCGGTGGTTGCATTCGCGGAACGCCGTCCAAGATCCTGCTCGCCACCTGCGTCGGGTCAGATGGGATTCCATTCCGTTCTCTAAGATGTCCTGTAATTGAATATAGTGCATAGTTGCTTTTTTGGTGTTTGTTATTTATTAGTTTCTGTCGAATCAAACTATTTAAATCCACTTCTGTATCGAATTACGCGCTAAAGAGCACTCTAATGCAGGCTAAGCGGACTAAGGCATGTCCCAGCACAACTGGTGGGGATATAGGTCTCACTGTGGAGAATCAGGCGCTAAAGAAGACCCTTGGGGAGTGTGTGCTTGGGCTCCAGTAACCTGGAACTAGCTGCAGAATCGCCAGTGGAGACGGGAAGTCAATGAGCCACCTTATGCAAGTAAAGTGCTGTGGGGGGTTGTACTTTTTGGGGCCAATTAATTCCCGAGGAATAAGGAGTTCTTGACGCTGAACGGAGCTAACCATTGCCATTCATGTAGACCCATTAATAACAAAAATAAATGTGTTTTTTTTTTCTTCTTTTTTTCTTTTTATGACGAGGGCCCAAAATTTAGCTACATCAATTCACAAAATCACATTCTCTTTCAAATTGGCTCTCTAAGAAGACCTAAGTAGCCATGGTGCTGTCTGTCGCCATCAGGGGCTGCGCTCCAGCCACGGTCAATCTCCGTAGATCACCAGATACCGATTTGAAAAGCCATTGAATTGCGATGAAGCACAAGTGGTGTATGCTAGGCCAGTGTTAGCGTATCCCCCCCATTCAGCAGGGGGTTGGTGTGGCCACATACCTCCCATGTCTGGATACTTCAGCCAGTCCCCGATCCTAACCTCGGAGCTGAACACAACTTCATCCGCCACTAGATCGACGCTATCGCAGGTTGGACCCCAGATGGAGTACCTATGCGTTCCTTTCTGTCGGGGGCCGCCTATGTTCCGACGTTGCGGCAGGTGGATCGGCGCAAACACACCACTTTCGGCCCATTTAGAACTAAAGCACCCATAGACACCATCATTCTGGTATAGCATATCGGGCACATGTCTCGATGCAGCATGGCAACTCTGCTCCCGGCGCGAGATTACGCGGCACACCATAGTGTAGTATGGGGCTGCGTAAAAACGACCGGGCTCGCCCATGAATGTAGCGTCCAAATCGCCAAAGACTTGATCCATGGCGCGTCGTAGACCGCCCGCCATTGGCTCGAAGTTAGAATCTTGAAATCCTCCGCCAATATCGAGGATTTTCATATTGAACCCGAGCCGTGCACCTTCGTCAAATACGCATCTAGCTTGCTTGACTGCGGTGGCGAAGGCTTGGGGATCAGACGCTCCGGATCCTTTATGTTGCACAATAGATTAACACGGTGCCAATCGGATGGGGCTATACCACATACCTATGTGGAAGCTGACACCGAGGATGTTCAACTGCAGTCGCTTCGCTTTCTTCAGCAAGCCGTTGGTAGTCTCCCATGGAGCTCCAAATTTGTCGCCAAGACACACTTTGGCTCCACCATCCTGCGCAAAGATGCGAAGCAGGAGACCCATTTTAGGGCAATGAGCTTTGACCTTGTCAAGCTCATCGCCGTTGTCAAAGGTCGTCAGCTGGACACCTTGTTGAGAGGCAAACTCCAGCGCAGACACCGGCTTACACGGATGCGCGAAGATGATCCGAGACGGGTCAATGCCCAGTTCGAGTACCAGTCGGATCTCTTCTAGAGAGGCACAGTCAAAGTTGACCCCCATGTTGTGGAGTGAGCGGAGTAGATGCACGTCCGAATTGCACTTCACCGCTAACGACAGCCGAGTGAATTCAGTATCGACTGTTCGTTCTAATCTGAACTTGGGATATGAGGACTGACCGTAATATGGTTGCACGTTCGGCAAGCAGGACCTCCAGCGCTCATTCTGTTCAGGAAGCTTGGTGCTGTGTGCAACAAGAAAGGGAGCATCACTGAACGTATCATAGCGCCCTTGCTCAAGGTCCATGATATGCTGGTAGATCAATTCATTCTCCGCCTCAGCGGGGGACATACGCATACTTCCCATGATTGTCTGGATAGTTTTGAGGTTGCTTGCTCGGTCTCTATGGATAGGTTGCTGTACGTTTTTATAGCCGCGCTGATGGGACCGCTGCTTAATTGATTGACGAGGCCGGACCGTACAGTGCCACGATACGTTGTTTACTGCCTAGCTACTGAACGTTCTCCCTGGTCCTCTACCGGCCAATGTGGCTCGATACCAGAATAGCAATTCGGCGGTACCGAAGTACGTACATCAATTCAAGAGTCTCAGCTCGCATATACGGCTGCATAGACCGTCACTTGTTTTTTTCTTTTTTTTTTTTTTTTTTGATTGCGCAATTATATCGGTGGCGCTATTAGATAGTAGTGGTTCCAGGAATTAATCCTTTTGGTTCACCCTGCAGGCCTTTAGATCGCTCTGCTGAGCAAAGTGGAGTCAGATTGATCGCGGATGTAACTCAGCTGCAGAATACCCCTGCCCTAACATGATTGTTGGGCGGTTCACCATGCCTTAGTCGACTTGGTTCGAGATTCTCGGCATCTTGACCTTGCCACTTTCAGCTAAAACCCCTCTCAGCTTCTGGCCA
This sequence comes from Aspergillus nanangensis, assembly GCA_015844325.1. NCBI lineage: Eukaryota > Fungi > Ascomycota > Eurotiomycetes > Eurotiales > Aspergillaceae > Aspergillus > Aspergillus nanangensis. Next base: position 167,653 of record VCAU01000005.1, on the reverse strand, counting down.
CTAGGGGATCAAAGCTCATGAGTAGGTACTACATTGCGTTGGTAGTTTTGTTTCTGTCTATTTTGGAGCCGACTCATTCTGCCCAAGTTTTACTCTCATTCTCATTCTCATTCACGTTCAATCGTTCAATCTCTCAAGCCAGTATATCTCACAATGACTCCGAAATCATTCTCTTTGGAAGAGGTACTTGCGATAGCTCCGTTGCATCCATTTTATGATGCACGGGTCGAGTACCCTCCCTCGGCCGAAGACGTCAAAAGGCATCTCCAATCCGTCGTCAAAGACGAGAGGAGCGTCAACTTTCTATCGCAGCCTCTACTTCTGAAGAAGTCCATGTATGTGTCGTGTGACAGTCCAGCATTCACACAAAGCTAACAGTTTTGCAAGATACACAGCTGTTGATAGGCTACTGAACGATGCAAGTCTCCAGAATACCTATCGCCAGAGCTCATACCTAAGCATCACTGGCGGTGGAAGCGGCAGCGTCCCGATGCTTTTTGCAGTGGACGTGCATGAGAACCGTCAACAGAGAATTCAAATGGGAAAATTCATTCGGCTCTGTGGTCTTGTCAGTCCCGGAGACTGGATCTTATCTACCCATGTATCTGGGGGCTTTTACAGGTCCTTGGATCTCATGACGGAAATCCTCGAGAATGCGGGAGCAACTGTCCTCAGCGGAGGAAACTCCATGCCCCCTAGCGAAGTCATCCAGACCCTGAAGCACTACCATGTGAACGTCCTCACGGGGGATGGAAGCCAGGTTATCCAAGTGGTTTACCACATCTCGATGCTCTCACCGGCCGACCGGACTTGCATAAAGCTGAACAAGATCATCTATACATCGGAACCCTTGGCCAACACCCAACGGGCTTTCATCCGTGCAACGCTCGGGGAAGTTAAAATCTGCTCCGTCCTGGGAAGCGCCGAAGCTGGACCCTGGGCAATTAGCAACCCCGACTTGACAGGGGAGGAGGATTGTTCTGGTGGTGCGACCGACTTTGTCTTTGACACACGGAGTATGTTGATTGAGACATTCTCTACATCCTTGCTGGATGCCCAGGGACAATTCACTTCTGACTCAAGTTGTAATCCACCTTCTCCTCTCCCGCCGGGCCAAGCAGGGCTCGTGGTACAGACATCTCTGCAGCGTCTCCGCAACCCCCTCGTTCGATATAACACGGGCGACATTGGATCTGTGGGTGCTCTTCCGGAGTCCGCGAAGGATCTGGTGCCCGATAGCGAGCGCCAGTACATCCGTGTTCTGCGCATGCAAGGGCGAGATCGCCGCTTCAGCTTCAAATGGTATGGTGTGTATATTGAGTTTGAAAATGTCAAGGCTTTGATGCAGAAGAGGGAATGGGGAATTCTTCAGTGGCAGATTATCCTGGACTGTTTACCTTCGTCCCCTCAGGTAACGCTGGAACTCAGACTGCTCCGCGTTCCCACCGATAATGGCGAATTCTTGCCCGAAGAAGACCTCATTGGCACCTTGCGGAATTTCTTCCTCGTCTTGCCCGAGAATGAGCACCTGTTTCAGATTACGCTGGTGAAGAATCTGTCGGGGTTTGAAAGAAGTTCGACAGCTGGAAAAGTCATCACTTTTATTGACCGGGTGCACTAAGCGGTAGATCCGTGATACATGATCTTGTGTGTAGTATTGATATTTCTTCACTGCGAAACAAATCATATTTTTTTAAATAATTGTCTTTGCCTTTTTTTTTTTTTTTTTCTTCTCTTCTCCTCCCCCCAATAAATGTGTAAATGCTCTACATATAGCATGGACTTCGAACGTATCTGAACGTGCCTCCTTGTCCATCCAGTTTCTGCAACCCCAGCCGCAGCCATCTCCAGATGTGGCCCCTCGCAAACGAGTAGAGTGGCCCGCACCCCTTCGTTCGTATGTATAACGGAGCGTCGCCCCAAATAATCAGGCTGCCTCCACCAACAGAAGAAATAGACACCAGGTTGAAGTCTGTTATCACCGATGCCGCAGAGAAGAATATGCGTAATAAAATCAACTGGGATTTCTTATCTTTACCACAGGTCATGATGCAAAACAATCGGAACAGGATCATGGCGAGCCCTAACATATCATCCTAAGAATTTTTCAAAGCTACGTTCTCCCGAAAATCAGACAACGCGGAGGAAGTTTCGAAGAAGAGAAAGTTGACTAGATACTAGGACAATGTAAGCAGCTTCCCGCCTTAGAGATAAATTAATAAAAACTTTGAAGATCGAATCACTGATTCCCCTACAGATAAACGACAGCGGATAGATCATAAGAACCCAATAATTTCCACGGCCAACCAAGGGCCTGTGGTTGGTCGATGCCAGGAACTCGAAAAGAACTACTTCCGGTTAACATCGACACCAAACACTGATAATGTGCGCCCTTTGACCGTCCTGGTCAAGATGCTGGATTTGCCGAAAAAGAAATAGAAGCGAGACAACAACTACGGCTATATCTGATCAGTTCAAATCTTTACGACAAGATTTGACATCCCAACACATCCGGAACGAGCTTACCGTCAGCGTTTATGAAATCTATACTCGTATTGCACTTGCTCAGGCAGTCCACTGAGAATTTACGGTTGGGGCCAGCCAGACTGCCGAGGAAATTGGGCTTACTCCGACTTTAACCATGCCACTCTATCGCGAAACACATCCACTCATCACTTCATACACAGCTTTAAGCTCAGTCGTGCTCTCCGCGGACAGAAGCAGCTGGATCTTTCCGTGGCCCACGACCGCAACATTTAGAACATGTAGTAATATATCTCTTTAAATTACAATAAATAGGGGTTTATCCAACAGCAACCTGGCAGTAGTTATATCATCGACTGCTAGAAATATGGCACCCCACTAAGCATCGAGGTAAACCTCAAAATCCCACCAAAACCTGATTCTAGAACCGTGGGAAATCAATATTTTGTGGGTGAAGGTACTCAACCATATCCACACTGGAATCAGATTCTCCGACGGTCAGACCGTTACCGATCCAAGCCATGTCATTTCCATCAACATACGTATAGTCGTAGTCCTCAAAGCGGGGCTTCTCCAAAACCTTGACAAAGTGGATAGATGAACCAGGCCAGAGGGCAGTGACGGGACCATCCACGGTACCTCGCTTATACCAGGAACGACACGGTAGCGAAAAGACCGTTTTCTTGAAGAACTGCTCGCAATATCTCTTGAAAGAGTCGCAGCTTTCTCGCTTCGGCTGAATTGTCGCGATACGATCTTTCTGCATCTTCGCGACGACCGAGCAGACATAATCGCAAGTTCGTTCGAGAACAACAACAAGAGACCCGACTCCAATTCCTGAGCTGGGGCCATGAGCAAAGAAGATGTTCGGCGCGCCGTGTGTGCTAAGGCTAAGGTAAGTATCAGGGTACTCCTTCCATCGTTCGCCAAGGTCTAGACCCCCGCTTCCGTAAATTGGGAATCGCTTGGAAAAGCTGGTGTCGAACCCCGTAGCACAAACAATGGCATTGACCTTCCTCAGGGTACCGTCGACCGTGACAACCCCGTCTTCTGTGACATGCGAGATCGCATCCGAGACGAAAGACACATTGTCCTCGCACAATGCTTCAAGATACCCAGGCCCAGGTGTAATGCGTCGACAGCCGGGGGCGAAAGACGGGAGAATCTTCTCCAGAATCTCTGGCTTCTCGGCCAGCCTCGTGGCCATGTGCTCCTTGAAATCAGAAGCTGCCTTCTCTGCAAGGTCACCTCGGAGAAGATACTTCGTCATAGACTGAACCTCCGTCTCCAGCCTTTTGCGATATGCCAGGAGCGCATCCGGACTATCCTTGAACTCCTTGATTTCCTCTCGAGTGAATTCAAAATTCGCTCCTTTGGCTGTGTGTTTACGAACCTCATCCTGTGCCCATGGCGGAGCAATCCAGGTTTGACCCCTAACATAATTGTCGATCCTCTTGGTCTTTGGCTGAATAGCTGGGACAATTTGAATGGCGCTTGAACCAGAGCCAATGACTGCAACAGAAAGACCCTCCGGGTTCCAGGACTCATCCCACGAAGCACTGTGGAGGAGTTTGCCCTTGAAGGTGTCGAGGCCTGGGATATTAGGCCACTTCCAATCGTTCAATGCGCCGATGCATGCGTAGAGAACATCGCAGGTGTCTTGAATATACTCCCCAGTAACACAGTTCTCGACGACAACATGCCACTTGGACAGTGAATCATCGAATCTTGCCTCCACAATTTTGTGGTTGAGTTTCATGTATTTGCGCACGTCGTACTTTTCGACGATTCCTTTCCAGTATTCGAGGATCTCGCCACCAGAAGAGTAGAACTGGGACCAGCTAGGGTTCGGTTCAAATGACGCTTGATACACATGGGACGGGACATCTGAAAACAAAAGTAATGAGGAAACGGTTTAGATATCGCGGGGTCTTTTCAACGTACCACAAGCCACTCCTGGATACCGATTCTCGTACCAAGTACCGCCGACTTCGGGGTTCTTGTCATACACGACGAGATCCAGATTAGGGATGCGCCGAGTAAAGCGAATGGCTGCAAGGATGCCGGAAATTCCTGCACCAATCACGATGACCTTCATAGGACGCATATGATCCACCTGTAGTACCTGGCTGCCTGTTAGATCTGGAATATTTCTCAGACAACCTAAGGATGGGCGGAATACTTGGCCAGTACTGTCGCCGCGAAGGTCAGATTCTTTGGCAATCATAGTGACGGAGTCGTGCAAAGTGTTCGGGTAGTATGGTCTCTGTTTACCAATGGTCAACAAAAGTCTTTGGTGGGAGACAATCTGGATAACTTAAGTAGTCAAGGCTGGTCAGGCCGATCTCAACCCTCGACAAGCCATGACTCTCAACCGAATACCCGAAAGTTCCGTCGGGCTGGCATTTGCTACAACATTTCATTGCTTGACCTGGGGCAAATTCGATGTCCGTGCGTTGTGATGCCCCTAGTTGCCCCAAACCGCGTTCCTGCATGGGGCAGGGACACTTGGCTTCAACGATCTAGGCGAATCTTGGTTCCCGGGATAACCTATAGCAGGCTCAAATGAAGCACCTGCAAGGCAAATTCTCCATGATCTCCCTTTCATCTTCTAATGATTTCTATAGAGCGAATCGTACAGCAAGTACGTCAAAATCACACTTGCCAATCAAACAGACCCAGTATCCACAGTGAGCAGCAAATTTAGCTTAGCTGGCCCAGATGGAATGTGAAATGAAAATGAATTTGGCATCAAGAATGGTGCGGATAACCTAATCCTTCATCGCCAAGTCCGACGGACCTCTCGGAACATAAAGTTTAGGAAGGGTGTGGATAGCTTAGTACTTTGCTGCCAATTCCGACGGAGTTCGTTCTTGCACATATCTTTGGTCCGCAAATAACGACCCTGATGACAGTAGGTAAATTTTTGTGGATCAAAACGACAGCGAGCGGAAGCTGGAAAACGGACCTCGAGCTGATTGAACGTCCTGAACGGATTCATGTGCGTCATGGCCACCTTTGGACTGTCTTAATGGTAAGTGTTCTCTCCTCTCCTCTTTCCTAAGCAGTGAGTTGCAATGGCGAATTACGTTAAAGTGAGCCACTGGACAATGTTGATCAAATCCACCGGGGTTTAATTGAAAATCTCAATTGGAACGTCTTGTACTGTATAGAACTATGAGACCCTGAGGAGGTTTATCCTGAAACAAACAAAAAGACTGTATGTTACAATCAATGCCTTCGGAGAACCGAATTAGGCACGTCAGTTGAGGTTTACACGACTTTGATTGATGGGCGTATCGTCTGTACTACGAATTCTTTCCCAATGTTATCTATATTGGTTCCCTTTCCGAATATGTACATCTGGTCTGAGAAGCAAATGAAAGGAAATGTTTCATTACGCAACCCTCTATGCGGTCTTTTGTAAAACCCACTCGACAATCGTATCCATCATCTCCAATGACAGCCAATGACCCGTATTTTCGAAAACGTTGAAGGAGACATCATTCCGACTTCCGTACCTCTCAACCCAGGAAAGAGTAAACCTGCTTGGAACAAGCGCATCAAGGGCGCCATTCAAAATCAAGACATGCTTGCCATCAATCTGCGCAAGACTCTGATCCCGAGCCTTGTACATTGCCGAGATCGGCGTGGGCCATTTTGTTGAGTCAACACCATCTTCACCGTCTACTGCATGACCAAGCCTTTCGGTGAGCAGATCCGTCAGATTGGGAGAGCCCACGATGATAATGGCAGCTCTGACGGCTTGCACATTTGCGAGTATATTCCATGCAGTGTAACCGCCAAGTGATAGTCTCGACATAACAAATTCCGTTGGCGTGAACCGATCTCCTATGTATACTTTGAGATACTTCATCACGGTTTCGATGTCGAACACATTGCCATCTGTAGCGAGATTGTGAGATACGGTGCGGGATCAAAGCCATGACTGCGTACCTATCATTGCAAGCATGTCGTGCCTAGCATTCCGTAAGTCTTGCGAATTTATCAAAAGGAAAAGGAAAGTTTGGGATGGAGGCGCACGCGTGTTTCTGGTTTCCTCTGTTCCAGTCCTGACTTCACCGATGTCAATGATAAAGGCTCGATATGAGGGTACTTGAATATCTTTGTGAGCCTTACGCAGCGAGTGAGTCGATATGTAGCATAGTAATTAGAAGAGTTTGAAAAAAACCAAAAAAACAAGTTGGGGAACATGCCGTTCTTTCTCCATGATTGCGACTGTCAAATGTAGTCACCACGAAGCCTCTAGTCAAGTTCCCCGTTTGCTTCAACTGGAAGAGAAACTGGTGGGCGAATAATTCAGCATCTGCATAGCTCCTTGTCGTCCATGGGCATGGAAGAGAACCACCGTGTCTTCGGCCTGTTGCGGGGATAGCTCGTCAACGCCGTAGAGATACACGTGAAAGCCAGCGATGTTGATTGCCATCTTGCTGGATTTCGTTGTGCTCTCTGGCAAATTTATGAATGGCTGACTCCGAAACAACATGGTGGGCTGTGATGAAAATGGGGTACCGTCGCGAGTTTCAAGTAGTGTAGATGGAAGACAGAGATATTGGGGGGGTTGTCCGATTTATAGTCTCGTGAAAACAAGCGACAATAAGTCGGGGTTCTGGGCGGAGCTAAACAACAAAGCAGGTGCCTTCCGCCCATTGCCGTGGGTGCCGCCCAGGTGAATTCTATTCTACTACAACTGCATGATGTGCATCTAGCTGATTGAAATACAGGAAGTTTGTGCCCCAAGAAAGGATTTTGTAGCAAGATTCGAAGGGCCAAGCTATCTACGCGGAGCTCAGAGAACATTAAAGCCGTGTGCCCTCTGTGCCTCTCTTGCCCCCTGCTACTCCTAGTGAGGTATGAGCTAAACACGGTTACTGTATACATGTAGTCCAGACAAATTCTGTTCCCTTATATGACACATGCCAACTTGCCCCTCGTCTGGTTACTCTCCAGCAACGTATGAGCCTCCACAATCTTCGTGAAGGGGAACACCTTCTCTACAAATACCTTAAAGGTCCCATCCTGTAGTCTTGGAAGAACGTGCTCCACCATAGAATCTCTGAGCTTCCGCTGGTATTCCAGCTCCCGACTGCGAAGCGTACTGCCCTCGACGCGAAGTCTCTTAAACAACAGTCCGCCAATGTCCACGCCATTCGCCAACTTCTGCCCGCTCATCAAGCCCAAAATGACAATGCAGCCATCGCGCGCCGCGGCATCTAGATTCCCCTGGAAATAATTTGCCCCGACAAAGTCAATGATTAAATCGACGCCCGCCCCAGCCGTAATCTTGTTAATCTCCGCGGCCCAGTCCTGGGTCTTGTAGTCGAAGGGCGGCCGTCACACCGAGTTCGTTCACGAGGAAGTCGCATTTCTCTTGGGAGCCGGCCGTCGCGTAAACAGCTTTGGCACCTTCTGCTTTAGCGAGTTGAATCCCACATATAGAGACGGATGAGGCGCCGGCATGCCAAAGTACGGAACGCCCGGGCTGAAACCCCCCGATGATGTGGAGTGCTTGCGACGCGGTGATCCACGTCTACAGAGGTTAGCGGAGCTCTTCATGGTCAGTTTAATGCATGTTCTCACCTCCGGAACACAGGCAGCTTGTTCCCATGAAAGTTCTGCAGGCTTATAGACCAACATCCCTGTATCGACGGCGATGAACTCTGCATAGGCTCCTGCGTAGAGTTAATAGCGAACATTCAGCACGGGGAGGTAGAGGGCAATAACAACCTCCATACGCAAGACCGAACACGGCATCTCCAATCTTGAAGTCGCTTTCCGCGCCAGCAGCGACCGACTCCACAGTGCCTGAGAACTCGACCCCCATAGTCTCTGGTGCCTGTGGTGGAAGAGGGTACAGTCCCTCTCTCTGCAGCAGATCCATGCGGTTCAGTCCAAATGCCTTGATTTTGATCAAGGCCTGTCCAACCGAGGGTGTCGGCTTTGGGATCTCTTGGATGGACATGGCCTCTGCGGGACCTTTGCCACCCTTGACCACTATACCACATGTTCCTTAGTATAATACTAAGAATTTCTTGCCGAAATGGGGGGATTTGATAGCATACCGACAGCTCTCATTCCTGGCATGGTAATTCGTTTGTTAGAAGGTAGATACGACAGTGATTATGTAGAGGTCAAAGCCACTCAGATTAAGACATTGGTACTGTAGTTGACTATATACCTCTAATCAAGGTCGGGAGGATTAGCTACAATTCACTACGAAAAAGTGACGTAACTATAATAAGTATTTCCTACCTAGTTAATACCTTACATCAAGTCCGACGGAGTTTCATTTGGCTAGTCTCCGAGAATGGTCGGAGAATATTAGAGTAGATTCCAGCAAACTGTGGCCATTCTCGCCACTTAAATTAATCAGAACACCTTCTCCCGCAACAAATATACAAGAGAAGGACTTTTAATGATTACAGTTACATGAATGTAGTTTATTTGCTATGGTCGTCTCAATTTGACTTATCTGAATCAGTCCTCCTCATTGACGAGGACATATCGATATCGAGGCTTGCCTTTCGCCATGTCAACGATAGCCGCATTAGCCTCTTTCATCGGCCTCTCAGTCACCCACGGAACCACGTTTTTGTCGACAGCGAGCTGCAGCATTTGTCGAATCTCGTGCGGTGCACCGATGAACGAGCCCGCGACTTTCGCGGAGCGGGAGGCCAGTAGGCCTGCTCGGAACGGGGGAAATTTGTCTGAGGGCAAGCCTATCTGAACGAAACAGCCGTCTGTGCGGAGGCAGCTCAGGTAGCTTTCCAGTGGCATCTGGTACATAATCAGCATGCTTTTCACCAACAATAGAGCGGGTTCTGTGGTCTTTTCAGACAGAGTGAGTATACGATACCTGTGAAGAAGAAACCGTACATATAAGCAGATCCAGGGTCATGTTATGCGTCTTAGCCCATTCCGCGTCTTCCTCCGTGGCGACATATTCGTCCGCCCCCAGATGGACAGCATCCTGTCTTTTGTTGGACCTGCGAGAAATGGCAACAACCTTCTCTGCACCGAGCGCCTTGGCCCAAAGGATCGCAAAGTGTCCCAACCCTCCAATCCCAATGATGCCCACATTCTTCCCTGGTCCACAACCGTTCCTCGTTAACGCAGAGTAGGTAGTGACACCCGCACACATCATCGGCGCCACATGTGCCGAGGGTAACTCGTTCGGAACCTTGAAGACAAAGTGTGACGGCGCGCGATGATAGCGTCCGAACCCGCCGAAGGACTTCTCCCCGCTCAGATACCGGCCATTGTATGTGCCGGTGAGGTGGACGTGGCAGTAATTCTCCCTCCCACTCGCGCACTCCTGACATACACCCCGCCGGCCAAGACAGGCGTCACTCTGCGGACCAACAGCTACCCGATCACCCACCGAAATCCCATTTGTAACCGCTGACCCGACACGGATAGCGACGCCGACAATCTCATGTCCAACGCAGCAGGGATACTCGGCTGGGGACTATAGAGAGTGAGTCGGGACCAGTTTTGATTAAGAGGATAGCGACGGAGTTTAAAGCAAGACAAGACATACCCAGCTGCTGCGCAGAGTACTTAAATCAGAGCTGCAGACACTGCAATGGGTGATTCGGATGTCGATGTCGGTTTCGTCCCATGCTTTGGGGGTGTAGGGACCCCATGTCATCGTGCCATCTGCGGAGGTCGGGTCATGACCCAGCCAACCTTCAAATTGGGGGTTCAAATTGGAGGTCATGTTGTTGGATATCGATATAGTATCATGTCGCCGGCAATAGAACAACCCTAGAGGCACAGGTGATTAGATAGCTGGTATAGAATTAAGCTTTAGAATGACGTTTAAACTGCAAAAACGGGAACTAAACTCTATGTTGAAGGTATGCATTTTGGCTCCGTCGGACTTCGGTATGTTGATCACTGTAGACACAGGGTGATACCCACTACACTCCCCACCGCAAATTGAGGAGACCCGCTCCTCCTCACAAGCTAGACAGAAGCTAATCTACTAGCTTAAAATTCAGGCCGTTCGCCATGCTTTTGCCGTGGATACCAAAGCCCATAGAACTGTAACTTCCCATGTGGCTGCAGATGAGCCGGCCCTTTTATTTGCGCTAATTACAGGCCGTGAAGACTAACCGGGCTGACATTTCCGCGTATTTTATATTTTTAACATAGCCACCGCGCTCATCACAAGTGCCAGTAGATCAGCGGTGACCCTCTGCGTCGAATAGTATAAATGAGTCCCCCTGAAAAGTTATTACAAATAGCTGTTTTCTTCTTATATGTAGTTTCGGATTTTGCAGTGTGATACCCGCGTATACGAGAATCGCTCTGGTTCGAACCTTCGCCTCTAGTCGTGACGTCTTGTTGTGATTAGATTTGATTCGATTCACAGTCCGGCGCATTGTCTAGACCGTGCGAAGACTTACTAGTTACTCAGTAATCATTGGCTTTCCGCCTCCTTGTACCGAATAGAGTTCTGACAAAGAACGGACGAGTAAAACGAACAGAGACAGCCAAAAGTAGGGGCGGTTTTGAGCTCCGACGGATCTGATGGAAGCTATCGTGGAACGAACCAGCAAGGTGGCTCCATCATCAGACGCTCAGACTACACTGGAAGGCTATATAACTCCTCGTCCCAAAGGTACATGTGGTCCATAAGTGCAAAGCTGACAATATCAACTTTGATCGATTCGTTTCCAATTCAATTAACTGCAATGTCGCCGGTTCGTCGCGCACTTATCGCTATCACCTCCGCTCACGCCCCCCTTTATCCAGGAGGCGAGGAGACTGGTGGGTTCTTTGCACCTAGAAATTCCCATCTGCCAGGTACATTGCTGACTCAGAATCAACAGGTCTCTTCATTACTGAGGCCCTGCACCCCTTCGAGGTGTTCCAGAAAGCCGGTTTCGAGGTTGACCTGGTTTCTGAAACAGGAACTTACCAGCCTGATTGGCTCTCACAACAGAAGGATTGGCTAAACGATAAAGACCGCGCTGTGTGGGAGGACCACTCGAGCGAGTTTCGCTCCAAGCTTGACAAGCTGCTGAAGCCGGGCGATATTGACCCAAAAAATGTAGACGACTAGCAGGCCAAGTTCAAAACTGGTTCAAGTGTCCAATTGCTAATTGGAATCGTAGTACGGACTCTTCTTTGCTTCGGCAGGACATGCGTCCTTGATCGACTACCCCGACGCCAAGGGCCTGCAAGCGATCGCTTCCAAAATCTTTACCTCGGGTGGTATTGTCTCAGCAGTGTGGGTTTATATCTCCCCTATCCCGGTAATCACCGTGGACTTTGGAGCTCACAAGCATTTCTTAGCTGTCACGGTGGCGCCATCTTCCCCGGCATCATCGATCCTAGTACCAACAAGTCTATCATCGATTCCCGCAAAGTGACGGGCTTCACGACTCGCGGCGAAGAAGAGGAGAACGTCCTCGACACCATCAAGAGCTGGAACAGGCCGACTATCGAGGCTACCGCGGCCAGTTGTGGAGCCACTTGTTAGTTGTTCTTCCTTCCGTTGAACGAACGATCTGTGCTGATAAATTGCAGATATCTCCCCCCCGGGACCATGGGACGCATTTACCATTACAGATGGGCGCGTCGTGACAGGTGCCAACCCTGCTAGTGCCCACGTCACTGCCGAAGCCGCCGTGGCCGCGTTCGACAAGCTCTAGACAAGGAGCATCCAGGACGAGAGGAATCGGTAATGCGCTGAGGCAAAGACGAATACTGTCATAAAATAAAAAATCAAAGGGTCATAGCCTATGCAAGCGAAGAAACTTGGTTCGATTTGTCGGTCATATTAGTTCCGCCTTCATACACGCGAACTTCAGGCGGACGTAAAAAAAAAAAAGAACACGGTGATCGAGGAAGGTGGTCGAAAGGAAAAGCCAGATAACATAAAAAGCAACTGGAGATATGCTGGAGAAATTGTGATCTATATTTTTATGAAATTGTATGGTATCTAGTGCTTTCGTGTCTGGCATGGTGCCGAGTCATCCAAAATCGACCAGTAAACGCAGTAGTAGGAACAGGAAGAGTATTTATCCAAGTCCGTAACTGTTCATCTGTCATTTCTCTTCCCGTGGTTTCAGTGGAGTAGAGCCATGGGGCGTCGTCACGGTTGGTGCCTACGGGGCAGAGTAGTCACAACAGAGTAAAGACAAATTAATCTCGCCTTATATTATCACCATCGGACAGGGGTCTGTAAAAAGCTTGAATAACAACCCAAGGCATTCTCAGCCACTGGAAAGGAGTGCATTTCAGCGAGTGATTTCTCATTCATGGAGGCTTACTGAATTTACCGCGAAGTCCGCCATGTCTTGAGACAAAACAACGAAACGACGGGTGTCCATCGCATAGGTCAATGCACAAAACGCAACCAAAGTACAAAACCACGTGCTGTTTCAAGGGAATATGTTACCGAGCTCTGAGAACGATTGATACTCCAGATTATCTGACCACAGCCACATCTGGCTTGCATCCGCAAGTCCAGCATCAACTAGCGCGGATACATTCCCATCCCATGAGAACATTGCTGATGGGTTTGACTGTTGCGCTTCCACAGGACCTGGTACATCGTTCGGGCCGACCAAGCCCGAGGGATCAACTGTCGAGAAAGACTGATCTAGATGTTGCCTGAAAACTGTATAATTTTATGAGATAGTGGCGTAGACCGCAGGGTTGTAACAGCGTACTGACCTTGTTGCAGAGGATTGAGCGCACCCGGATTTGAGAGCGGCTGGGCTGCTACGCCTGTATCATCAAGTAACGCCTCATCCATGATTATAGGATTGGCCTGCGGTATCGGTAAGGTCGAATGGCCATAATCAGGTCTCTCGGGTATTAAATCCGAAGAGTAGCCCAATATAGCCCTTTCTTCGGAGCGCATAACGACGGTCACTAGATCCCGCAAGATTTGGACACTCTGGATAGAAAGAAGGTGCTGAGAGGATAGACTGTCTTCTTGCAAGCGTAGGATACGCATAACGCCCTCTTTTGCCTTCTGGCTGGCTATTGACAGAGGCTGTGCTAGTGCGATCGCACAGAGGACGACACCAGCTGTGAACAGGCAGATTCCAATGTGCATTACAGCGTGTGTCTTGCGGCATGATTGTACAAGTTGAGCATGCTGATGCAGCTGGGAGGTTCTTAATGCGGACTCCAGAAGTTGCTCTCGGGAGGAGTTGTACGGGGTCGCACTTCCATTCGAATGGAATCCGCGTTCGTTGCCACCAAATGCAGCGCTGCGGTGGAGGATAATCTGGAGATTATCATAGGTCAATTGGAGAACAAGTGCCTGCATTTCAAGGATTCGTGATTCGCTCTCGGGGTCATCTTTGTACATATCCAGCCGTAGTTTATCAGGTAGCTCGTTCTTCCAGGAGCAGAGTTGAGTATGAATAGCAGTGAGACTCTCCAGCCGATTACCTTGGACTCTTCGGCTCAAGAGCGGACCCACGATGCGGTAAAGTTTGAACTTCCATTGGTGGTATTCCAACAATGGCCCTTGTCGGGTTCTTGTATGGCCATCCAATTTGACATCGCTGATAGACGCAACCTCGCAGTTGAAATCATCCACTGTGCATGGTCGTCCGAAGGCAACGGCCGCGTACCTGCAGTCACCACTTTTAATTAGCCATGACATTTTTCATGATGAGTCCTGAGGATACGTGCTTATCTGCAACTTCCAGTGCCCACCATGAGCGCCGCCGAGACTCGCATGAAATGTCAGAAAGTCCACGCAACTTTGACTCGTGATGGAGCCCGATGACTTGGGCGGTTTTGAGCCCACCCGCCAGAGTTACTAGGCCGGCAGTGGGGCGGCCGTTGAAAAGATGAAAGCTCCCTAGCAACACACATATTTGTACTGTCTCCAGACTTGGCAAATCAACGATGGCCAAGAGCTTTTGTTCGATTTGCATAAGGAGATCCCGCGAAAGCTGTTTCAGACTATCTGCATCGGCCCCCAGAGCGTTCAGCGACCCGTAGTAGGCGCCGAGGCCAAGCACCAACCGTACGAGCCACAAGAAATTACTGTTCTCTCCCTCTGGGATTACAGTAGAGGCCATCAGGTTTTCGTATCGTTGTCGAAAGCTTTCCTCGTGAAAAACCTGTTAGAAAGACCATCAACATCACGGTAATAGCCCAGAACATAATGTCTGCAGTGAATACCATCGTAAACCAATCCACCGAGTCAAAGAAATGAGCCATAAACTTATCCAGTACCGTCTTCGGCGGTAAAGGCATTCCTACTAAATCCCGCCATGAAATCGAGCGTGCCGCGACGGAAACCACCGAATTCATGCCCCCTGGCAGAGCTGAAGTATCATGAGACAAGCCACGTCGTTTTTCTTGGCCTTCTAGCATCTATTAACTGATCAGTTAGAACAACGAGTTCGGCAAACTCAGAACCGACCTGACAACTCAAATCCACGATATTCGACTCTGGGAGTATAACTGCCTCCAGACCGTCATTGCGGATATCATCTTCACGCCTTCCAGGAGAATCTTCGGGTTCTTGAACAGACACCACCCGTCCGGGATCTGAACCTCCACGCGATATACACGCTGCACCAGCCCGTACACATAGCTGGCAAGGGCGCTGCTGATCACACTACGAGGGGATTAGCCGGTGTGACCGAAACATGGAGAGCGGATAACGAACGCACACCAAGCTTGCGCTGCCGGCATCTCTGACATGCAAATGATACTTTTTGGCGTTTTCTAGGCGGATTCATTGCCAAGTATGAAGAGATATGGCCCAGATGATTGGAGGTTTAATACTGGTTAAGGTGCACCTGCGATCGGAATAATCGGGACATACCACGCTAACCGTAAATGTTTGAATTAGATAATCGACATACACCAGTATAAACAAAGTGCCACAAAGAGAATATTTACTAAATAAGATACAGATATTAGTGTTAAGAAAGAGTCTAAACAGCCTTCATCTTAGAAATATATATATAAACTTATACGATATTCTGTGTCTTTATACATCGGCTATGGACGGTGGTATTGGCAGGATCCTAGTAGTAGAAAATACTACAGGCTCCGTAAATCTCGCCTCATAAAACTCATTAACTGTATAGATAAAGATAGCAAATTAGACTGTCATAATAATATACCGAAGCTTTATACCTAGAGATTCAGCAAAAGCTTAAAAAATGCTTAAATAAAATAAATAATTTAATTATATCCGGCACCCTATATTCAATTAATATTATCAATTGTTTGCCTGGACAGGACACGTATAACTCTATTATTACTATCTTACTATCCAGACCCGGACCGTCAAACAAGAGACTTCAAATTCTTAGGCCCCGAGATAATGCCGTCAAGAAATACTATAAATAGTATGAACTATAAGTAACTGACAAAACACGCAAAGCTGACTGGCGTAAGACATGTGAAATAACTTTATCCAATAGACTTGATCTCGAATTAGTAGAAGAAGATTAAGAGTATATACAGTTTCTGATCGAACACGGAGTGACAAAGGGCACCGCTCGGCGGTTCATTCATGACATCCGTGAATGGGCTGAACATATGAGAAGAGATCTATCGCCAGCGGGAAACATTCAAGGTTCTTCTAATGGATCACCACCTGAACACTCTGGGTATTTTCTAGCAGAATAGTTTGTATTTTGATTTGCATTGCACTTATTGTACGCTGGTGTATGATAGGTTTAATAGTTAAGCTCTTAGCGGGTTAATATTTTGGTATTCTCGATTCACAAAGTCCTGTTGCTCTCCCATTATAGTTATTTGCGAAAGTAGTGTCACCCTCGAGGATTGTTTCTTTGTCTCTCCGAGACTATCCCAAGACTGCGCTTAACCTCCTTTGATAAGGATCCAAAAAAAAATCTATTTTAAGGTGGTGTATCTTATGGTATCATAATCACATAATAAAGGACATAGTAATATTACACGTCCTGCTATATCAACAAAGTTACTAAGGCCATATCATATTACAATCGCGTGAACCCCGCCTTAATGATCCTCCTAGCAAATCATGTCTAATAACTGCCCAATACCCCTCTCTCTTATTTTTAGCCTCGTCTGATTTCATATTTAAACATGATGAAGTCTACATACAGTAGCAACTATCCTAACTACATCTCTTCAGTTATCATGCAAAATCTAACCTGATAGATATTGAGAATGACCCAAACGCTCTGTCCCTCTTGTGATGATTCTATTCTTTCTTACCTTGGTAATATTGCCGGAATCCTGACCTTTTGCTATGCGTTAATGGCTGGAATATGGTACCAATACATGCTACTCTCTAGCGAACCGACTGTCATACTCCAACTCTTAACGGATGCTGAGGAGCAGTTTGGAGAGTTTGCAACGTTATCTATAAACTACGAATGCCAGCTGCCATCGGAGCATTCCGTCGAGAGCGCTTTCAAGAAAATGAATACACAATCGGATTGCCTAGCAAAATGCATTGGCCGTACCGCGACGACCTTGGGGATCGCACCTGAATCACGAGGAGTCCTCATAGTCATCGATCCCGACAAAGTGACTCCTAAGAACGTCAGAACATACTATAAGCCGCTTATACGTCACTCACATAATTATTCTATGCGGTGGAGATTCTTATTTCAAGAAAGGAAATTCCGGGATCAACTCTGGAACACCAAATTTGCAATTCAGGACTTCAAGCGTGTTATGAGCGATTATCATCCCGAGTAAGCCACACGTTCTCCGGGATATTTATAGTAAGTTTTCAACTAATTTAAGTAGTGTATATGCTCAGGACTATGAGCGAGCCTTCCAGAATTCGGTTCAAGAGAAGCTTGGTATCAGGGGGTCTCTAAGTGCGACAGATGGATAGAACCTGATGAGATAAAGCACAGGTTTATCAGCAATTTTGTATATGTCTCTAGGACTATAATCGGAAAATGCAAATGGTACACACTCTAAACTACAACAAATAGGGCTTTATCTAACAGCAGCCTAGCAGTGATCACACAGCAGGCTGCCAGAAACATAGCGCCCCCACTAAGCATCGAGGCAGACAGATATCCATACTGGCGAATCAGCAACCCGCCAATCGGAGCACCTGCAAGGGCGCCAAAACTGCAAAAGGCCGAGCCCTGGCCAATGTAGGTCCCCATATCGCTGATATTCGGGCATGCTAAACAAGAATCAACGATCAACAAGATTCAGTAGAAAGGTAAAAAGATGCAGGATGACGTACATTGTGCAACTGTCTGAGAATATAAGGAGAAGACCCCGCCGTAGAACAACCCATAGCACACGTTCCAGATGGTTATGGTGACAGGAGATTGAGCCGACGTCCAGAGTAGACACGTAAGGACACAGGCCAGGTAAGTGAAAATTGATATGTTGAAACACCCCAGCCGGTCGCCCACAGCATTAGGGATGAACCAGCCGAAGAAAGACGCAGCATTGTAGAACGCGACTTGATGCTGCGCGAAGTTGTTTTCCATTCCGTGGGAGAGGCTGTACTCAACCATATAGAACAACGGGATATAGACCCCTAGGAGACCGGAGAAGAAGGCGAAGTTAGTGAATAGATACGGCTTTTGCTTGAATGCGCCGAGGATGAACAGGCCTCGTGGACGGCGTGGTGCAAACGGTCGAACCGAGAGACTCATATAAATGACCAACGCAAGGATCACGAATCCAACCACACGGACAGCCCAGCCAAAGCCCACGTCGGACTGCAATAACTGTTCTAACACTTGGTTGAATATGATGCCGCCGAGTGCGGTACCACTAATGGCAAGACCCATTGCGAAGGCAGTCGACGGACAAAATACTGGCCCGCGCACGCTAATGTTGGCGTGAAGATCATGCCGTTGGCAATTCCCCCCAGAACCCCCTGGGAGAGAAGAACCTGATAGTAATCGCTGCTCAAACTGGTCATCATAACAGAGAATACTAGGACAATGCCACTTGGCAGAATGACCACCTAGATAACGTCTGCTGTCAGCCCGCTGACCCCTTGCTCTACCGTGTTGTAATGACTGACTCTGGCACCAAACCGGTCTGAAAGAGGGCCGCTGACGGAACCTAGGAGGTATAAAAAGAAGGGCTGTAGAGAGCCGATCCATGAAATACTGCTCGGGGAATAATCCGAAAGAAGGTGTCTGCCATAGTAGGTTTGATATGTCCTGTGAGGAAGGCATTAGACACAAGAAAACCTGGTAACCATGGCCCGGGAATGAAACTTGCCCAAAAGCGTTCACATAGCCCGCCGTGCATCTGGATATATGAAACAAGTTAGTGTAATAAATCTATAGAATGGGATGCTGTTTACACTAACATCTGGGCAGCACAAGCCCCGGCGGCAACCATCCAAGCGCGCAGGCCACCATCAGGAGGTTCTGGGGGATCGTTTACACTTGGTTCGGTTTCTTCGACGCCTATCTGTTCGACAAATATCTTCTTGACATCTTTGGCATCCATGGTGTTGAAATATGAGGAAGCAAGTAGTATTTGGCTTGGTTACCCCAGGTGACACTGGAGTTGTCCAACGGGTTATATGTCATTTTAAGGAGCGTTGATCACTAAGGAATGTCTTTCCGTATTGGGAATGAAGCATTCTAACTATATGCATGCAGTCCAATACGTAATCTGTGATTTTTAGGGATTTTTCGTTTCTTAGTACTGTTATGTCCCTGGCGTGGATAATGTATGCCTGTCAGTCGGATATACGCCTATAAATTGGAGTATACGGGACCCCCGTGTGTACACACTTTTTGTGGTCTAATGGTGGAAATTTTAGGTTGACAATGGCCCTAGGTGTCTACTGCTTACTGTGAGAGCAACCAGGACAGAACTAGTCAATATCAATAAAACTGCTTCCTTGATTGTTCCACAACTTCCCTGTATACTCTTGGAGATGACCACATGAAGCTTAATGCAGGCCCCCTAGCATAAGGGGATGTTCGGATATTAGAATGCAAGCCCTTTGATAGGTACAATAAAGTGAACATTCCCATTATTATGCACCACACCAGAAAAGTACCATCTTGCCTCTTGTTCTCCTAGAAACAGGTTCTACTTTGGTAAACCTGCCTGTTCACTTACAAGGGTCACTCCAAGCGAGGAGAGTTATGAGAAGCGAGAATGAGGAAGAGTCTAGGTTAGATAAATAGGAATGTAAGGTTGACGAATCAGCTTTATTGTTGTCTTTGATCACAACATCCGTCCGCCACAAGATTTATGGCTACACAATGCCGGTGTAACCGAAAATGGTATCCCGAAAGTAGATTATAACTAATTCAGGCGTCATGGCTACGACCAAGCACGTCAGGTGATTGCGCAAAATACATGCAGTAGAAGTTATATGTCCCGTTCAACTTGGAAGCAATATTTAGCTCTTTTAGGCCCATCTGGAAGGGATATTCATATGTGGCAAGACCGCTCGAAGTCTATGGAAAGGAACAATTCATTGATTGCCCAGCGTTATCCCCAGAAAGGCGTGACTTTATCCAATTTCGATGGTTATCGTATGTGAAGACGTATAAACGAAAGCTTCGCGCGACTACCATGGAAGCCAGGTCATTCCAGTTAGTTAAGGTAGGGTATATTGTGGTCCTGGTGGAAGAGGGCTCTGGAAAGGCCGACTTGGGTTCAGAAATTTCTTTAACGAGATCTACACATAATTGAGTTGGTCAAGGTTCATGAAACCCTGGATTTTTTTTCAAAAAAGCTAACCGGTTCCAGAAAATCTTCCAGGGTATCCAATATTTAATCCAATTTTAAAATTTTCAAAAAGCAAGATTTATAAACTGCGGCTTATGAAGTATATAACTATCTATACCTTGATTGTATATTTATTTTGGTTATTAAAAGAGTGGATCTGGGTTCAAAAAATCATGTAATAAGTACCTTAATAGGATTCCCTGGTGCCATTTCAACACTCAACACTACAGCTGCAACCAATCGCTATACAGTACGTACCAAGGACCGAATATAACCATCAAGAAAACCTAATAGCGCCTCGAAAACTCATCTCCTGGGAGATGAGCATTCAAATACACAGCAAGTAAGACAACAGGTTTTCAGGAGATTCAAAGCGCCGTATGCGTCATATGACATCGGAAGTTCAGGCTTACGGCTTGTTGAGATGTATATATATATACCCATATCCACCCCAAAGTCCTGACTGAATGGGTGTCTTGAGACATTAATCTTATTTGTTTCGTCCTCGTATCCAATATATCTTTTTAAGTGAAGTCTCTTTCTTTCTTCTTTTCACGCCATGACTTTGACTCTAAACTCCGTTCACTCTCGCCCAGTGGCAGTTATAGGAGCTGGTGTGTTAGGCCGTCGAATTGCCAGCGTCTTCATCGCCGCAGGATATACCGTTCATCTTTACGACTCTTCAGAAGAAGCCGCCAAGCAGACAACTGTGTATATTCAGGATCATCAGGAGGAGTATTCTGCATATGTACAGGGACGCGGTATCAAACGAGGCGTGTATCGCATCTTTACCGATATGGGGACAGCAGTTCACGACGCCTGGCTAGCCATTGAAGCTGTCCCCGAACAGCTCCACTTGAAGAAGAAGGTATTCGGCGAACTGGACAAGCTTACACCCGAAGACTGCATCCTCGGATCGAATAGCTCGTCCTACAAATCGAGCTTGATGCTGGACGAGGTGTCCGCGAAGAGGCAGCAGCAGGTTTTAAATATCCATTTCTACATCCCACCTGCCATGCGAGTAGTCGAGTTGATGACCGATGGAGAGACAAGGAGTGACGTCCTGGAACTGATGAAAAACATACTTGAATCGTGTGGGATGATGCCGGTTGTTGCCCAGAAGGAATCCACAGGGTATGTATATCTTCCTCGGCCTCCCCCTATTCACGTTTGTATCTGCCTATTCGCATGATCTTTTCATGTTGTTTGCATAAGTTAACATTTTAATATAGGCTTATATTTAACCGTTTATGGGCTGCCGTAAAACGTGAAATTCTGTTGATGCTCGCAGAAGGAATAGCTCAACCAGAAGAGATTGACATGCTCTGGAAACATATTTTTGCCACTGGGCCAGCGCCATGCGAATGGATGGATCAGGCAGGATTGGACACTATAGCGTTTATTGAGGATAACTACATCCGAGAGCGGAAGCTTGATGGCTCCATGACAGTTGACTGGCTCCGTGAAAACTATATCAACCAGGGATGTCTAGGGAAAAAGGTGGATAGTAAGGGAGGGTTGAAAAAGGCATGCATCCACGGATGTAGTCAGTCATGATGATGATTCCGATTTTGTTGGATCTTGGGTTATTTGGTGTACTTAACAAATTGATAACGATGTTTTTCCCCCCCTTTAAACAAAAAAGAATCAGTATTAAAAATAAATCCATCGATTGGGATAACCTTGATTACATTTCCTCTCCCCATTTATACCTCCAATTTTACTCCAATCTAAGACCGATTATCCTCCACATGAACAACCGTCAACTCCTCCGCATCACTCCCCCGATGTCCCCTCCCCAACAACCCAACCATCAACGTAGCTGGCTCCTCCTCATCTTCGTCCGGTGGAGGCACATAATTGAGTATATCAGGATGATGCCCTAGAACCACCCACCCGCCGACCGGATCGTCGTCGAGATTTAGCACGTTGAAATCACCTGCCGAACTGCCCGGGTGCACGGCTCCCGATTCTGCCATGATTTCCTTAGCTTGCGTGGCAAGGTCCTCGGCGGGCTGCATGAGGATGACACAGGTCCCATGCTCGAACAAGACCCAGCTTTTCTTGGGGTCGAGGAGGATTTGTCGCCAGATGGCGATTTGGGGGTTTGGGGGAGTCTGGGTGTCGGCCATTGAGTGGGGGAGGAGATTAGAGAGAGGGTTGGTCTGTGTTTTGTGGTACACGCGTTGATTTGAGAGAATTGTTGAACCAAAAAAAAAAAGAAAAAAGGGAAGAAAAAAATTATAGGGTTGGGAGGTGATGACAGGGGGTATTTATTGGGGGGCAGAGATGTTTGAGGAGGAGTCGGATACGAGATGGTGGGCCTAGTAGGCACACGATTATCATTATTCTAGCCATCCTGGTCAATGAGCTGAGGGGATCGACAGTGGGATGTCAACCATCCCGATTAGGTATGTATATCTAATCCAAAATAGCCGGAAGCAAGCCAAAAACCAAATAATCCAGAAATATTAATCAACGGTCATTGAATCACAAGGTCCTTGATGGACCAGTTGGATCCCTTAACCACTTCACCATCCATAATTCCATGGACGTAACTTTCACTAACAACGATATAGCTGTCACACATGCCGGTGGTTTGATGTCTCCCTGTCCCTGCTGGTCTGAGGAGGAGCGGAATTTGAAGTCCCGGAAGGATAAAGACCTGATCGTCCACCTTCGCGTTGCAGCTTCCTAGCCCTATATATCCCTTGTCTGTGATAAATAGTTTGTGCTCCTGGGCACGAATAGTGGTAGTCAGCATATTCGCCTGTTCCATTGCATTTTGCGAACCACGACCGGGCGCGACCACAAGGTCGGATTCTACAACAGGAAACTGGGACTCCAGCTCCCGCTCGGACCGGACAGCCTGGATGAGGTCATAAATGTCTTTGTTGTCCGCTCTTCGGGTAGAGGCGGGAGTCCAGTTGGAATCCTGACAGATGGTGCGCCAGTATGCGTCTCGGAAGGAGCATCCACTGGGATAAGTTTCACCATTCTCGCTTAGGAGGAGAAAGAAGTCGGCCCATTCTGTGAGGGTTTTGCGCTGGTAGAACTCCATTGTCTCACTGGTATTACGGATACGGTCGAATTCGATACCGGAAATCGAGAGCATATCTTCAGACCAGACAGAGCCGCTTTGTTGGAGCCCACCACAGGCATTGAATAATGGGATGATGCTGAGCCATGAAGTCCGGAGTCCCGGACGGGAGCTTTCTACTACTGTCCAGTCGATGACCCAGGAGGGTAGATCCGGGTATTTGGACCTTATACCGGCAAATGCAAGGACAAGCAGAGAAGAAGTGTGCTGAATGTATTGACCACAGAAATCCGTGTATACCTGCTTTACCGATGAGTTGTAGTCCGGGATGATTTCCTGCTCCTTAGACGCCAGCCCAAGAAGTGCGTAAACCTGATCCAAGTCCTCTGATGCCTTGGACTGGTTGAAGAGAAGACGTAACTGAAGGAGTGAGGTGTCCTCTCCTGCAGCTCTGGAGTCTCGTAGGGACTGGATTGGTGACAGGCTTCGAAGGAACCACATAAGGGGAGCTACCTAGTGACCAGATCCTCCTTTAATGCCTGGGTGTTTATCGAAGCCGTCTCGCGCTTTGATAAGGACGTCATAGGGCAAGGACGCTGAGCCAAAAAGTACAAGCACTGACGGAGCCAGAACAGCCCCCTGCACAACCCATAATCGGGTGAACCAGTCGCTCGACACCAGATGAGTCCGGCCCAAAGCGCTCATAATTTTCTCGTCCTTGCGATCTAATCGGCCGTCTAATAGTTCAAATGCCACCAGAGGGTGGCTCACATAGTCATGACCATCAGCCAAAAGCCGGATAAACCAGGCCCAATGTTGAGTCGTGCCGATGGCGGTGCTATCGCTGCAAGCGTAGTAAGTGGCTGTTTCCAGGCTAGGATTATCTTCATCCTCGAACTCAAAGCAAGACAGATAGTCGTCCCACTTTTCGTCGAAATCAGACTCATCGCCGACGAGTGCGCAGCATTTTCTCCCTGTCTGGTTGAATGTACCCAACCATACTAGGGCTCTGTCACAGCTCGAATAAATATCTCCGATCAGTGCGACTTGTTGGTTTCTCTCTTCGGTGTTGGATTGGTCAATACATATAGCATCTACCCAAAGGACTACGGGTCCTGTTGGATTGTGTGCTCTGATTTGCAATAGAGCCTGAAAAAGATTCAAAGTGACGAAGAATTTATGGCCGTTGACGAAGATCCAGTATTTATCGTTACCCTCGCCCCAGGTATATGAGAGTGCAGAATACACTGGAGCATCATTCAGACTCGCGACATGAAGGTCACAGCGGAGGATAATACCCTCATCCTCGGGGTGCAGTGTCAAGAGTCGTATTTCCTTCTTGCTAGGGTCTAATTTGTATTGGTCGTGCACGCCCCTAACTCTCCTCTGACATGGCACGGGCTGACCTTCCCCTACAGAAGATTGTCGCGTAGTTGCCTCCATGAGTCAAGATTAAATATTGGGAACATATCAGTCTGTCATAATGTTCTAGGCTCAGGATATATCCTTGTGCGCGGAAATACAGCCTTGAAGAAGCAGAAATCAAAGTGCAATAACTAGTGGGGCAAGGCTGACGCCAAGATGAGTCATAGAACAAAAACTAGAGGATCGATCCAGTGTCATGCTTATCACTATCATGCTTATCACTATCCATAGATTAGGCCTAGGTTTGAGGCTGAAGTTTTTTAAGTTCGCCGGTACACGTATATGTCAATATCTCAACCGAGACAGAGAAATATCCAGGAGAGTATACAGAAGTGGAACCCGCCAGCCAATGAGCCAGATAATCACCTGGGAATGACAGATCAAAACTATATAATAATCCATGGATTACTTGAGATGAGGCAAAGAGCATATTAGGCATTATGTACATGTTATAAGGTCTCTTTCAGGGCACAGGGCACATTGAGAGTGGTTTGAAATCGAAATATACCTCCTATGTCTGAAAATATTCATAGCTCATGACTCATATCTCATTGTCCCTTCAATAAACAACAGTTCAAAGCAGATAGATAGATTCACTTTAAAAATTCCCTCACAACCTCCGCCGCCTTAATACTCACATCCCTCGTCTTCTTCAACCCATCCACGCCCGTAAGGCTAATCTTCCACCATCCAAAAGACAGTCGACGATCGAGTTCGGCCTCCTCCACAAACTCCGCAGCAAGCGACCCCGTGGCTTTCTTACCATGGGCAATGAGCCATCTGCGCGAGGAGGAGCCTGCACTTAAAGATCGCAAGCCACCACCAACCTCACTCGTGGTCGTTGTCGTTGTTGTTGTTCCACTTTTACAATCAGTAATCGTTTCAGCAATCGTATCAGACTCAGAAATGGCATTATCGACCGGAATGAAATACCACCACTCGATCTTGCCGCAGTCGAAATGGCTGTTTCCACGGTCGAAGCCGTCGCGGCCCAGGCAGTCGCAGGAAAAGACACGGACGCAGGAAATGGCGACGACCTTGGCCTTCTCGTCTATTTTGGCACTATCGCCGGGTCTGATCGAGGTGGCATCGGAGTTTGGGGGAGGGGAAGGGTCGATTTGCGCGAAGGCAATGCAGGAATCGTACAGCTCGGAATTATCGAGAAGGGATCCTTGCATCCAGACGGCGCTTCGGATGACCGGATCTCCGGTCACGGCAAGTATCTTGATGGAAGAAGATGATGGTACCTCTTCTGAGGAAGGCCAAACGCTGGTATGTGTCAAGTTCCCGGAGTGTAGTAGCTGGTGTAGTTTCATAAACGACATGCAGTCGAAGAGATAGGCGAAATAGCCTCTCGGATGGGTGGAGGCCTGGTGAGCTGCGAGCTCGTCGAGCAGGGTAAAAACCTGCTCTTTGTCATCCGAAGAGGCCTCCTGCCAGCTCCTCGTGGTCATCAGTCCCTGTTGCACGGCGGTGCTGCCACCCCCAGGGGCGAAGTAGTACACGACACTGCGCATGAACAGCCAGAAAACCTGGAATCCGATCCAGACATAGAGTGCGGTGGAGGGCTCGCCATCAAGGGACGTAAACGTGCCCAGAAGACCTGCGAGGTTGACGCCGACACCCCCGGCAGCGAGGAACGTTCGCCACAATACATGGCGGCGGATATTGGCTGGGATTCCGAGAACAACCTTGCCCTTCTCGCCGCTGCGTAGGGCAGAAGGGAGGGTTCCCGCAACGAGATTGCGAGTGCGTTTTGTCGCGTCATCTCGGCCGACGCCTGCGACCTGGAGGAGGACCGCAGCGCAGAAGGCATGGGCCCAGCCGAGCATAGTCCAAAACCAGAGAGTGCGGCTGTGGACGGCGTGGAGGACAAGGACCTCGATCAGCTTGGTTAGGGAGAGTGACAGGCAGAGCCAGTCGCGCCAGGCGGCGGGTAGCGCTCCCTGGTCGAGGATGAAGCGGTGGATGGCGATGGCAGCGCCGTTTTCGGTGGCAGGGACGGTATCGAGAGCAAGTCGGGCATTTTTGTCGAGTGTATACATGCAGTGGGATCGGTAGACGTCAGCTTTGGTATGTGAGTCCAGCGCCTTGAGCTGGGCGACTTCGCCCTGTTTCTTCTCAGCCTGAAATCGACTGTTCGGGTGTACGTCACTACGGTCTATGCGAGGCCGACCGGCGAATATCCATCTGCCCATCCATCGCCGATGGGGAATGACTTCTACGGCGCCGGCATCGCCGAGGTCCATACGGCTGCGTGCTTGTTTGAAGCGATTAATGGGAAGCACGACGCCGATGGCATCGTCGACGAACTGATTGCGTAGCCCCATCGACTCTCGCATGAAGTCTGGCGCCGAGGCCGCGAGACAAGCCTTCACCACATGGATGACGCCGAAGCAACTCATGGGAGCCCATACGATGCCGCAGGCTGCCTTGAGCCCATGGATGAGTGCCTCAGCAATCGGGGCGCCGATGATGGTTGATACGGCAGAGATCTCAACCAGGCTACCACCAAGCTTCCTGACTTCGGCCATTTCGGTTACTATTCGCAAACCGGAACATAGATATTCACAAAGCGGAGATAGAAAATGAAGTTGCACGTAGTCGGCGAAAACCGAGAAGTAATACTGGAGAGCAGAGCCGCTCACGTCCATTTTGCGCCCCTTTCTGTATCAGGTGTGGTTGTTGAGGCGTTCATCATCACCCAGCTTCGTTTGACGAAACCACACTCAGGGTCTAACACGGGGGGGTCGCACCTGGAATTTACCAATCAGGCCACATCGCTAAAATTGCCTGAATGCTGTCCATGCCCGCAGGGTAAGCTGCAGGTTCACGATGTCAGCTGTGGCGTGACGGTAACCAACCACCATCGAGCAAAGGCGAGTTGAGAACGCCCTGTCCAGGAAGCTTCCAAAGGCAGCGATTGGCGCAGAGCCTCAGATTGTTCCTCAGTTACAGAAGCATCTTTTCAAGAATTAACGAGAAAACCAAGAATAGAAAAAAAGGTGTCATCGCAACGATGCGTATATGATAAGATATGATATGATATTCAGCTTCCATTACAAAACAGCCGAGGTTAAACGAAAATAACGACAAAGAGCCAAGGACTATGTTGGGTATCCGTAGATGACACAATAGAACAGATAACAATAGATCGTAAGACAAGCAACATACACGGAGAGAACAAACCCCATATAAACAGAACAGAATCAAGCCTCAAAGTCCATCCGGCTCCTCTCCAACAGGGACAGATGTTATTGGGCTATCAGGAGAGTCGGCACCTTCTCCGCTGCCGCTCCCAGAAGAGTCTTCTGCAGCGGCCTCAGCTTTGGATCTAGCCAAGCGGGAGTATGTGCCATTGGTCTTGCGGTCTTCTAACCGCCGAGACGGTAAATCAACTGCAGATGAAGACTTCTTTGAAGGCGCATCATTACCCATCTGCATGGGACTCGTATGGCCTTCGGAGGTCGGTGATGACTGGTTGGAATCTATAAACCCTCGCCATTTCCGCCAGCCCTCAAAATCAATCAAGGCTTGCATACAACCCCATTCTGTCACTTTTTGTTCTAACCACTCAAATCGGACAGGCTAGCAAAAGTTAGTACGTACTGAGAAAATCCAGTATACGTTTGGGGAAGGGGAAGACATACCTTGGTCAGGAAATCATTGCACCCGGCAGCCAGTGCTTCGTGACGGTCACTCTGTAAACTGCTGGCCGTCAACGCGACAATGATGACGGGACTCTTGAACAAAGAAAGATCATGCAGATCATCCTCCTCTTTGAGCCGTTCGTGCTGGTCGGGACTGTTTTCCAACGGAGATGTCGCGCTGGTGCTGGCAGCGGCGCTGGATCGACCCGAGGCTGTCTTGGGGAAGACACCAATTCCGTTCAAACGTTCTAGTCGTCGAATCTCCTTGGTCGCTTCCAGACCATTCATGACCGGCAATTGGATATCCATCAAAACAAGGTGAAAGCCGCCCTGACGCCATTTCTTCACCGCTTCCTCTCCATTCGCTGCGCACTTCCACCGCACACTCAGCCTCTTCATAAAAGCCTCCAGGAGCCGCTGGTTGATAATGTTATCTTCGACGATAAGAACGTTGATCGGTGGTACCGTGCCTTCGATCAGCCCCCCGAAGGCCGCATTTAACGATTGGGCACTTCCTTTTTTGGTCTTGCCTGAAGGACGAGGACGAGGGGATGTAACGCGCGCGGGAGGGGTCATGGTCTTAGTCTGAGGCGATTCCGGTGGAGGGCCTGGTGGGGTAGGGAGTGTGGGAGCTGGCGCTGGGGGAATCGTGGAGGGAGACACTCCGGGATCTAAGTGGTCAATAAACATGTCATCTAGGAAGGGCGGGCGATAATACACACCCTTCACATTCGGTGCCGAGCCTAACATTGTGGGAGAGTTCGTCGTGTGGCGTGTCAGAGGAGGACGACGAGATTGGCGATTCGGTCGACTGCCCGGCGACGGTAGCGGCGGTACCATGCCGGTTGTGAGTATGGATATTGAGGGAGCTGGGTGGGCGCCGACGGCGCTGGACGAGTTCGACGGATGGGTGGGGGGTGTCGGGACATTCGCGTTTACCGGCATGATAGGAAAGTACTCGCCATGTTCGCCTGGCTCGGTCTGATTATAGTAGACGGTATGGCGGGGAGACGGCTTGGGGGTTCGACGCTGAGGAATGTCAATGATCAAGGCATCCTCGATCATTTGACCTCCTGGGTAATAAGAATCCACGACCGTGATTAAAGGCTCCTCGGGGCTCAGAATTCGATCTGGGTTGGTTTGTCGACTGAAGCCGTCTCGAGGTGTGACTCGGATGGTGATGTCAGGAGAATCGAACGTTCTCCCCAAGGAGTTGGCATATTTGAGAATGACTTGATCGCGCAACTCATCAACCAGGGCATCCTCTGCGGCGGGGAGTAGAGTGGCCGAGCCCCCAGGTCTTCTGACCCAGATCTTGCGAGGATTCATGGCGGCGGGACCGCTGACGAATCTGGCATGCGCCTGCTGGGCCTCGATATCCGGTAAGGTGGCAGTTTCGAGTAGGGAGGAGATTAATTGATGGCTTGACGGAGGAAACAACGATTGTCGGCGTACTCCCAGGGACGGACGTTTGGGGAAGGAGACTGGAGCTGGCGGGATCACCGATCGGGACTGCTGCCGAGAAGGATCTTCCACTACCGCATCCAAGGAGTGGATGGACTGCTTGTCGGAGATGAGGCGCTCCCGACCCTGATTGTAGAATAACTGGAGACCGACACTATCGGGAGTCTGGGGTGTGGAAGGAGAGATCGGAGAGAGTTCGTTAAATCCCGAAGAGGCGATCAGCTCGGGGGCAAGGCTGGCACGGTCGGTGGAGTGAGCTCGATAGGGTAGAGGCCGTGGGGGTTGTTCGGTCGGGGTAGGGGTGGATTTCTGCGGAGATGTCTCGTTCAACGGGCGTGGACTCGCTCTGATCTTCCGCAGTCGCCGAGGACTCTCATGTAAGGATGATTTGGGCGAATGGCCGTCCAACGAGTTGTTGTCGCAACGGGGAGGATCCTGCGACTCGTCGGAGCCGGGGGTGGGGATGGGGTCGCTGGGAAGATGGGAGAACGAGAGAGAGGAAACCGATCGACAGGAGCGAGAGTTCGACG
The DNA here is from genome assembly GCA_015844325.1 of Aspergillus nanangensis. NCBI lineage: Eukaryota > Fungi > Ascomycota > Eurotiomycetes > Eurotiales > Aspergillaceae > Aspergillus > Aspergillus nanangensis. The sequence goes on along the minus strand of VCAU01000005.1, from coordinate 137,363 downwards.
GTGGCGGAAAGCCGGCGGGAGAGGGTTGAAGCGAGCGACGGTGGGGAGTATGAAATGGCGAAGTTGAAGTCGTGGTCGTCGATGTTATTGTTGTGGGCACGAGCTCCGGATCCGCGTTGGTCGCCGCCTGCGCTGACGATCTCCGCAGTAGCAGTTTCGCCTTCAATCGCTCCCACGACATCATGATATAAGCTATTATATCCTGGTATCTTCAAGTCTCCTGACGGATATTTTCAAGCTCATCATCGGTTTCGGTCATCTCGAGGAAAAGGAAGACATAGAGATGGGGGGGAATTAAACAGCAAGCACCAAAGATTCACAACACAAATGAAAGGGGGACGATGTTTTTTTATTGATTTTATTTGCAAAGAGGGAAAGAAGGAAAACTAAAATAAGTCAAATATTAAAAAAAGAAAAAAAAAAGTATAAAATAATGAATGAAGGTAGGAAAAAACAAGGAACAAAAAGAAATCAATCCAGTTGGATCAAGGAAAAATATTCTCCATGAAAAGGAGAATGAAGGAGAGAGATGGAGATATGAGGAAAAATCAATCAGGAGTTCACCTCAGATCACAACTTCTCATGACAGACCGCAGGTGCAGCAGAGCTAACGCATTTGGTGCTGATCCTCCACTAAAAACATTCCGTGGTCATAGCGGTGACTGTTTTTTCTTGGTTTTGGATTGGATGTCTGATTTGGGTTCCTCTTCTTGATCATCTCTGGATGTTGAGGATTTTCCAATTAATGGATATATACTTACGATCTATCGACAATACGACTGATTCCTTATGAAATCTTATGAAATTTTCTTATATTAGGGGATTTTATGATTGGATACTGTTAGGCGTGTTCGCTTTGGTAGATCTTAGGCTATTTATAATTAATTACAATTAGAATGCTCTTTGATACGATAGATATCGTGAGAACTATATATTTTAACTACGCGCTATATAATTATAGTCCCATGGCTACGAACAAATCTTTAAAAATATTAGCCATGGAATTAAACTGGGTTAGTTTAGGGGCTCTTTGATTGCTTATAATTAAAAGATATTATTTTATTCAACTAATTTATATCACTGATATAGCCGGTCTAGTTTATTAGCTTTTAATACACCTTCTCTACCTAAATTCTTATCCGATAAACTGATGGCAGACTTCGCTAAAGTTAGGAAGACTTAAGTGGTTATTGATATGATTTTTTGCGGTCCTTTACGGTTCTTTGCGGTCTGATAAGGTTTGGCGCGGCTCAAATCTTATAGAATCTTAATATAGTGGAGTATACCACCTAATCACTATAATATTTGGGTCTTGGTAATAGATCTATCTAAATAGTATGCGACTTTCCCGCTGATAGCTAATTTTCTAAGAATACAAATAATTCTTCTAATTTCAGCTACAAGAATTCTTGGTGTATTTTCTTGCATCTTCTTACAGTCTAATCTAATATCAACTAATTACTATGTCGCAGGGTCAGGCCTCTCGACTGTCGGACAGCTACCTATCATCATTTAATTTATTTCTAGAGAATAATTCTTTGGATAATGTTCCCTTTCCACTATCTGATAAAATCTAGTTATTTAATTCTGATACTTTACGAAACCAGTATCCGCCTAATTCTATACTGTATGTTATCTTTACGAAGCCAGTGCTTCTGCCTCCTATTCCTGGGATACTTGAACGTGTAGACCCCCAGAAAAAAAAGATCTATATTCTGTGGATAGAGATAGTGAATAATAAATTTATTATATAGTGATTAAAAACGAAGTATAGAAGTTAGATAAAACAGAATATCTTTGAGAGTAAGTATCAGACAGAGTGCTGGAATTATTTTCATTAAATAATTATGATTTAGGATAACTCTCTAAAGATAATATATAAGACTTGTTACTATATTCTTAGCTATTCTACAGACCGTCGCCGCGGAATATCTTCTATAAATAAATACTTTTCGCAAGGGATCAACTGCCGAAAATTAGTATCCTATTTGTAGGATATTCAAAGATTAATGCATGGCCAGGTATGTCGAGTATAATATATTTAAAAATACAGTCCCCAGAATATATATTAATATATTATAATCTTCTTAGGCATATCCAGCCTCTCCTAAGAAATCATTCACTCAGCAAGCCTGAATAGAGAGAATAGTTACTTTTATTACGGTCTTATGATTGCTGTTCCAGCTTGTTGAGCATCCGCAATTTCGTGCATTAATTAAAATGGCCCGGCTTGTCCTGTTCTTCCCTAAGATCCCCTTCATATACATGATCCGCTGACAGCTCCAGAAATTAGTGTAAGAATAATAACATACTCTTCTTCAGACTTTTTCTACTGGTGCTAAACTATCTATTATATTGGACTGCTGGATCTTACCCTTTTACCAGGTCTTTATAGCAGTCACAGGCTATTTTCTTGACAAGGACTGGAACTATCAAGAGATACTTCTGGGTTTTGAGCCGCTATATAGATTACATACTATATCTTATCTAAGTATGATTTTTCTAGAGCTGCTCGAAAAACACCAGATTCAGGACCGGGTTTTGACTGTAACTACAGATAATATATCTAATAATCTAATATTAATAGATACTCTTCAAAAGTCCCTTTAGTCACTAAAGTTAACTAATTATATTTCTATTATTTGCATGCCATGTATCGCACATGTTATTTAACTCAGTTTAAGGGAGTTTCTTGGTCAGATCAAAGTGAATCTAAAGAATAACAGAGAAGCAACAGAATAAGCTGAGGGGGGTAACAAAACCCGGCAACAGAATCAGAAGGTTGTTATATACTCTTAATAAGATAAGATCTAGTTTCTCTTCTAAACTAATTATTAATAGTATATTAGATTCGACAGCTAGTGATATTTATTAATAAAAACCCTCAACGCTGAGAGAACTTCCTGGATCTTCAGACAAAAGAACCAAAACTTGTGTTAATCCAGGATATTTATACGCGCTGGAATTCAACTTATCTTATACTTTGTCGGGCTAAATAGCTGCAGTCTATGTTTAATAAGTACTGTTTCTAATACAGATATCTTGGTTTAAAGCTAGAGAAAGAGGAGTAATAACAAATTAACTATTTTTTTTTAATTATATAGTCTTTTTTTATATTTATTATCTTTCTTTTAAAAACCCAAGAAGTCACTATTTATAGTATTTTCGCAATCTATAATATCTTATTTATCTATCTTAAGAAGTCTACAGCACAGCTCACGCGAAAAAAAAATAACTGGAAGAAGATTATACTATTAGCTTTACAGTCCGTAAAATTAAAGCTTTTGGAGTATTATAAACGGACTGATAAGATTAACAGTAATCTCTATATAATTAGTACAATTCTAGTATTACAGAATAAACTGGAGTTCTTCTCTACTAAAGACTGGGAGCCTCATTGGCGCGTACGATATAGAAAGAGCCTTAAGAAATATCTTGGCTTCTATCAGTAATACTATTCAGAGACGCAGTCTACTTTAAATACCTAATCTTTAACAGAAGGAATATCTGATATTAATATTCTTATGATCTTAGCTGCATCTCTACAGCCACAAATAACTATTTATAATAAGCTTTCACGGTATTTCAAAAGTAGTCAGTAATTATTTTCTATATTATCTCTTATTTACTGATCTTTCTAGATACTTAACTTATGAACCTACGGATATACTGGAGAGACTATTAATATAAGTTTCCTATTTTTATAAGTCTTGCACGAGATATTCTTATAATACCAGCTAATGGTTCTAGTATTGAGCGACTATTTAACTCTGCTCGTGATATCTGCTACTACCGTCATGGCTCACTGAAACCTAAAATAATCCAGGATCTTATACTATTTATGTGTATAATAAAGTTTGATATAGAATCTGAGAAGCTTTCTCTGATAGAGGAGTATCTTACTACTTAAGAGATATAAATAGCTAGAGAAGAATAAGATAGCTGGAAAAGACTTAGTAGAAAGGATAAGTTTGATCTAATTAGTAATAATAAGAATAAATCTAGAGTAATTATTTATCGGAGTTTCTAATCAGTTATTGAGCATGTACTTGAGAAAAGACCAAGAATTAATAGTCCTCTCGATCAGCATAGGATATTAAAATTAGATAAGGAGGATGATAAGATACTTCTCCCTAATAATTATTATATACAGACAGAGAGCAGTATTTAAAGGCGTTCTTCGGGAAGACTTTTTAAGCGTCCAAGGCGAGACGAAGACTTTGTATATAAAAAGCCATAGATTCAATAAAAATTAAATCTGTCCCTTTTCAACCGGATCTACTATTAAAATCCTACGATGTAGAAGTCTATAATTTATCTGATATTTAGACCAATCTAGAACACCAGCCAATCTATTTATAACCCTTCACCGGCCTCCCTTGCAGCCAACACTTCATCAATACTCCTTCCACTCACTTTCGCTTCCCTGCGGATCTTCCGATGTCGTATCCGCCAAACAATGTGGCTCCCATAGATCCCAGCTTCCAAAACCACCCTGGTCGTACATTAAACCTAATACAAGGTACATTCAGAAAGGAACTTACACGATGATATACATTACTCCCGCCAGAATATCGAAGCTCCCCTCCGCCGCTATAGTCTTTCATGAGTCGCTGGTCAAGAGAAATATACAGAGAAACAAGCATACCCAACGAAAACAGTGAAAACAACCCCCCCAGGGTGTCGATCCCAAGAAATACCCAGTCTAGTTTTCAAGAGTTAGATACCCGGCTTGATATACAAAAACCTCAAATGACAAACTCACTGATCCCGATCACTCGTCCATTTCGTTTCCACATCTCAAAGTATGGCGGGATCAGACCCAGAGTCAGCAGAATGGCGGCGAAGACCCCAACGACAAGATCCGGCCAGGTGATACCCTTGCTATAAGGGATCTGAGAGGTCAGCTCCTCCAGCAATTCGCAGCCTAGTAGTAGGGACTCCATACCCTGAGGGTCAATATGAGCATAGTTTCCAGTCCACCAAATAACACCGCCAGCCCGACTGCATAGAAGACCGCTTTCCAAAGGTGAAAGTTACTAGGAAGTTGAGTTAGGTAGTTATCCAGGTTACCATCAGTAGCCCGGATCTCAGACATGTACATACTGGTTATAATATAAGATCTGACCCCAACTAATCAGAGAAAACACGGCAAAGAGTTGTGGCTGCACTTGAAGAGCGATGTTCACCTGCTATGTACCATCATACACGATGAGCATTAGGGTTGGATGGATATATTTGACGATGGGAGACCCCTCTACCTGGAGAATCAAGTATGCCCCCATGGGAACAGCACCTGCAACCGCGTTTTATGGTCAGTAGGCTTATTCTCCAAAACAGGAAGACTGACTCGGATCCTCACAGGCGGCCCACAATAACATCATCAGCTGGGGTAATCCGTCGGTTTTCTTCTGCTTCCAATTATACCAGATCTGGGGCACTAACTGAATGCACCAGAAGACGGTGCCAATCGTCCCCAGCACGTTGGCTGCAACCATATTTCCTTCCGCCATAATTGACGTCTACTTCTATATATTGACTGATGGGGAGGAGGAATAAAAATTAAGGATATTTGACGATCCAAGACAGTATGAAGGGCCTTAGAGGATGTGAGGGAGAGGGAGGGAGAGAGTGAGTGAGAGTGAGTATATGGCCTGAGTCAAACACCGATCACTCAATCCAGGGAGAGGATTTCCGGAATGAGTGTCCTCAAGCGAGTAAGACCGTTGGCTAAGTACTATTCATATCGAAGAACAAAAGGTGGGAAAGAATCGTGGGGTAACCATCGCCACATTCAACCCAGCCTAAGGCTGCCCTACTGGTGATCGACGCCACGATGACTACGGTATCAAGCAATCAACCCGGTGGGTAAATGTGAGGAAGGGAAACACGGGCCCGTTCGGAAGAGATAGTGCTTCTAACCGCGAATTAAAGCGCCATCATTGGAGATGGCGGGTGGCGGAGAACCCTGGACTAGGACAAGAGGGGTAAACCAGAGGAGAGGCTAACAATGCAATAGTCGGAGTAGTAGATGCAGATTGGAAAACGCTTCTTGGCATTGGCATTGGCACTTGGGCAAGCTTTTGATAGCAAGGAAGTAAATACGAGCCAGCACGTGGCAGAGACAACCCTATTCAGGCATCAATTCCTGGTCGATGCATATAGCGTCTGATGACTGAGAGCCACTCCTTTCACTCACATCTTCGAACTAGGTAGAGTAGAGAAGAAAGAATATGTGTACCCAGCCATGCTATGGGGCGTATCTGTGCTCTTGTCCGAAATACTCCATCGAAAGTTGTCCTTCTGGGAGGTCCGTATCATTTTGCAGGAAACCTGCAGCCTTCCCCGTATACTCGTCTTCCAGACCAGGTTGATGGTTTGGATTCCTCCTTTTCTAGTCCATGTCCTTGTGAGATATTCGGACGGTGTCATCCCGCTCCAAGCGACGAAGACAAACGGACACAGCCATATTATACCGCCAGCACCACCCTAAAGCCAGTTTATGTTGATCCTGCAAGAACTAACCAAAGCGTCCGAGAGTTAATGGAGTTTGATGCTAATCCCGATGTACTCATTTGCGTGGCCCACGATCCAACTCTACTGGAGGCTCTCCCCATATTGAATAATAGTCCCACGGCGCATATTGGTGATTGGAAAGAGAAGGGATATAAGGAGGCTACAAGATGGAAATCCCTTAATGAACTTCCAAGAGTTGGAAAACCAGGAAGAAATCAAATTATACTTCAGAGTCAGTATCCTCCTTGCGTTCATATCGATTCTATTGCATATGTATTTCGTAGACGTAGATTTAAAGAATCACTGAGACTATGTCATCTTCCATGTAATAACTAATGTATTCCACAAAAAGAGAGCATACAGTTGAACCTTGATCGGTTTTTCTGAACCCTGTTCAACTCTACGCCCAGCACGGGATGAAGTGACATATCAGTGTCTCAGGGGATGCAGGTGGAGAATAGAAAAGATTCAGTCAGGCGAACAAAATAAAAAAGAGAGTAAAAAGAGAAAAACATACAACAGCATGGATTCGCTGGTGGTCACCCACCCAACTACTAACCTGCCGGCGTGTGGCTTGAGTACGGCTGAGCGGACGGGAAGCCCTATTTTCCACACCCTGTGGTCGTATGTACTTATTCTGGCAAGAAGAGAGTTTATATAGGAATGATGCAGCACCTAATATCATGGTACTCTTATACCTAGTTACCTTACTAGGATCCTCGGAAGCCATAGCAGTGACTAAAGAGAGAGGAATCTTCCCATGATGCTCACTACAAGGATGGTGGAGACACTAACCCTTGCCGATTTCTAGTACGTTATGGCGGACGTTCTGGGGGCAGATAGATCCTTCATGTTCAAGGCAGACTTCCTTTGCAGTGGTTCTCTCGCGCAAAAGTGGCTAATGAGAGGGAGTTGATGCATGCGTTCGGTATTAAGAACAACTAAATTAGATCATCAGAGTTCTCTAACTACCTGACATGCAGCTAAAGCATCTGCACCAATTCAATGGCTGGATCTGTATCTATGAACCATGGATACTTCCAATGGGCTGTGCCTCTCACTCTGGCTACTTTAGTTGAATATGACAGGCTACAGAACTCTACTTAATCTGATGAAATCAGCGTCCTGATTGCAAAGGCTCAGTTCAACACCGGTTTATATTGCGGGCCTATCTATCTACCGACATTTGATGCTGACAGTACATCGGAGTAGTATAAGGGCAGAAGAACACATAATTGCCCCAACCTCTAACAGAGCCTCGTCCACGAATTTTTCAGCTCTCCAACAGCAATTTAAACACAGCAGCGGGGGTACGTTTTGGGGCAGCCAGTTTCAAAAGTTCCTTGCTGGTTGTCGAGGCAGTACATTCTCCCACCCATGCTGTCACCAGAGTGTTTTGATGATAGAAGAGCTAATCGCGGGAGCATCAAGGCGAGCGAAGAATGAGTCGAAAAACAACATGTCCTCAGCACCTGGAAACAAGGAAATATAATTGAGCACAAGCCTAAATGTGAAAGACTATCTCGTTATTGGCATTGGCTTCCGATTGCTTGAAGTATCGCTGCCCGGAATAGCTTCTCAAATCAGCCAGCGAACGGGATTTGGTGCGAGGTGATTACAACTAAAGCAAAGGAGAAGCAAAACTCTGTGCAAATACGTACCTCCAGTGGGTCAGTCCCATGACAATGTTCTTGCAACCCTCGGTAAATATGGCTGATGTGGCGGAGTTTGTATACCCGGGATTGGCTTCCAGGCCACTCTCCACTTCAAGGAAACCGCGGGTGGCTTCTTGAACAAGCTGGTACGAGAGTTTCATCGCTTGGTTGCAATCAACCCCTTCGTTTAGCATCAGCACGGGAACCATGTTCTCGATTTGGTTCTCGGTCTGGAGATATACATTAGTAGGGAACGGAAGAAAAGCTCAAACACGGGGCCGCTCACCATTTCCTTTCGAAGGGAGAACATATCGTTGATCCTATAGTTATTCATTAGGCTAAAACGGCGGCTGGAAATGTTTCTGCACCCACATATGCACCAAATAAGACGTATGCCTCCACAGTAAGCGCATGAGATGATGACTGTCGATATAGTTCCGGTCGACGTGCAGATCGAAGATAAATCTGAATATGTTGAGCGAGTGAGCGCGTGTATTTTAGAGTTCTGCTAGGTACTCACGGTATCGTTGCTATAACCGAGTATACTCCCGCAGTACATTCTCGTCGCTTCCAATATTGCATTAACGAAGGAACTTGATTGGCATAGAACAGGGTGTCAGTAGTATCAACACTTGATATATAAAATAACTTCTTTTCTAGAAGAAGTTCAAGAATCTCTAAACATGGTTAACACACGTGTAGCGGAGGGTAAATGTATAGTAAATACAAACCTCTCGAGCAGTCTGTACGCATGTGTGCGGCAACCTCGTCCCAACAATGCAATGCATTGTATAATTCCTCAGAACAGTCCGATAAATCTGGGAATGCTCCCTTGTTACAAAGAGCTGCACAGAAATACTGTATAGACTTTTCTCGATATGCTTGGGCAGCTCCCTTGTCGTCCGCCAATGAGCCACAGTCGAATACTTGATTTCATCAGCGCATGCGATATATAGGACAGAGCATAGGAGGTATAAGATGGATACTCATACAGTCATCCCAAATAAAATACTAGTAGCTATTAGCCGTGAAATGATGCACCCAAAGAACGAAGGGGGGGTCCAGTCCAACCCATGTGAATGCTTTCGATACGGTACCTAATTTCTCCAACGACGCTCGAGCACACATCACCGCCGCGAAGACCCCGAACTCGGCCTTTTGGAACTTGCGAGCGGTTAAAGCGTTGGGGACCCAACTTCTACCGGATTAGTCACTGAATGGGGATAACTAGTTATAAAGGGGATTGGCTGTTACCGTTCGATCCATGGATTCAGTATCTCGTCACGTGCTCTTTCATACTCCGGGTGCAAAACAGGATTCCAGTCAGGGAACAGCGAGTAGAAATTCGGAAGCGTCGCTTTCTGACCCTGTATGGCCTTGCGGAATCCCCCATGGGCCCGCACGACATCGGTTTTCTGCTCCGCCATTATGGACAGTGGATTGGAAAATCAAGAAAGGGAAGTTGTAATGGTCGTCTAATCCTCTTTTAAGGGTTCTCGAGGAATCATAGAACGGGATTATGAACAAATTGAGCTACAGCAGCAGGTAGAAGTATCCTACTGCGGATTGAGATGATTTAAATGGCGCAAGTGGTGATGTACAAGGCAACAAGGCACTTCAGGAGATAGGTCATCTTATTTCCTGCCGCAAAGATGACGCAAAGACTTCAACAGGAGTGTATGCATAAGTTGGTAGTTGTGAAACCACCATCGATTCTAGAGCTGACTGCTAGTCGGTTCGCCGGTCATGATGCGTTCACTATCACCGTGGCGTCAATGTGTCGCAAACTCGGCGTCAACCGTACGCAAATCAACCGCGTATTAGAGTTTACTAGAACGCCCTGAATGGAGGACGGGTATATAGTTGATTGTAGGTAGGTATGAAGATCGGGATTCAGGTGGGCCTGCCATTGCATTCAACTTGAGCTTTACGGGGGGAAATTGACAATGTCCTCCGCAACACTAGTAAACCGTGCCCGCGATCTCGTCGAGAAGATTGCCACGCAAGTGAAGTCCGAACATGGATTGGGCTCCATGGCCGTATCCATCTACGACACAGCCTGGCTCGCAATGGTTCAGAAGCAATCTGGAAATGAAAAGCAATGGTTGTTTCCAGAAAGCTTCACGTACTTGCTAGAGCAGCAGGGACTGGACGGGGGATGGGATACATTGACACAAAAGACGAGAACCGCATTGTACCCAGACGCTCTGTGGATCCCTGATTGTATAATGCATTCTCTCGCAGCCCTTCTCGCACTCTGTCAGCACTTCAGATTTGCCGGCTGCTCCCTTGGAATGGACTTGCCACCCGACGGCCTATCACGAATTTTGCGTGCCAAGCGTTTCCTCGATGCTAGATTTGCTAGTTTGACATTTGATGGGATGAGCCATTTTGGGTTCGAGATGCTTGTTCCCGTCCTTCTGCGTCTTCTAGCAGATGAGGGGATAGAATTCGAGTTCCCTGCAAAGGACGAATTGCTCACGAAATATCAAAAGGCGTCTAGCGTGGATTTAAGCTGGTTATATGATCATCCGTGCAAGGTACCACTGTTCTGTCTTGAGGCTTTTCTGGGGAAATTGGATTTTGGTAGACTGTCACATCTGGTGACTTCTAATGCTGGAATTGTGGCTTCACCGGCCTCAACCGCCGCATATTTGATTTATTCCCCCTCCTGGAGCGGTGAGGGTGAATCTTATCTACGACATGTTGTGGCACATGGCCAAGGATCCGGAGATGGTTCGGTGGGAGGAGTTTTTCCTTTGGAAATTTTTGAACCCAGCTGGGTAGGTGAATTTGCCTCAATATCCTGTAATCCAATCTGACATATAAATGCGCAGGTGTTGACGGCGCTTCTTGAAAATGGATTCACAGCAGATGATCTGGGGCGGCAAGAAGTTGAGGCTATCTTAAACGTGATTCATGAATCGCTGACAGACGGCGTCGCCAGTTCCAGTACGTCCAAAAAATGACATTTACTAGTTGTATTAATGGTTAACCTGCTATCTTATTAGCACACGCCTTCCTCCCCGATGCCGATACCACGTCGCGTGTGCTAACCACATTGAATCTACATGGATATAATATCAGTCCCTCTGGTCTGGCGCAACGATTTGAGACAGATCGATGTTTCGAGACATTCGACGACCAGATGCCCAACCGAGTGACAAGTGTGAGTGTGAATGGAAACGCCCTGAACGCGCTGCTTCACAGTCCAGACCCCGATTTGTTTGCGCCACAAATCGACAAGGTTGCCCGGTTCTTATGTGATAGATGGAAAGCTCAAGGAAAGATTCAGGATCATTGGGTGAGTTCTATTGAATTCACAGATTCTATCACCGCACTGACATGATGTTTCTTCGCTCTTAGAATATGACTGAGTATTATGGTATTATGCATATAGCTCAATCTCTCGTTCCGCTGTTGATAGCACCGAACCGAGGGCTTCTGATCTCGCTGCCGACAGATCTGCTTTACCATCTCGTCCCATCTACGCTAGGGGAGATATTAGAGCACCTTCTGATCAGGCAAAATCCCGATGGCTCCTGGGGTGAACTCCATTGTTCGGAAGAAACCGCATATGCCATTGTGGCTCTGGTAAATATAGGATCTCATCATCTGGTTACCGGTGAAAGAGAGTGTCAAGTCGACCTGGCGGTTGCTCGCGGCAAGCAGTTTTTGTTGGAGAATTGGGCCCCTGGTAGTAAGAGTCCTGATCGCCTTTGGACAGGGAAGGTCCTGCATGGGGTTGCGTATGTTGCGGAAGCTTATGTGCTTGCTGCGTTGAAAGTTAACCGGGTGAACTTGGCTGGTGCTAGAGGCATTCTCCCCAACTGATAGTGGGCATGTTTGAGTCAAATTATATCGTAACCAAAATTATCGCTAGCCAAAGGGCCAACAATTGGATATGCCGATTGACCTTCATACAGTGAACTGGCAGTATGGTGGCTAAAGTAACCGAGTATTTTGACGAAGGAAGAGACGATGGCGCCGCGATACTTGATGGGAGAAAGGAATGTGATTGTAGGAAGTACTGCATTGCAGACAATGTAGTTGGAAGCACGCTCCTCGGGACGAGTTTATCATCGCTTTCTGGCCGGTGTGCAGGTGAAGGTCGGGATCGAGGAGGAGGAAGAACAAGAAGATGGCGAAGAAGATAACGAGGAGGAGGAGGAAGAGGAAGAGGCGCAAGAACGATTCTTGCTTGAGCCGGCTTTGAGAACGACCTCCGGGGTGAGGGTGCAACCGGTGCCGCAAATGGGGGTACACTTGAGAAAGCAGTTGAGAACATCAAGACAGGGATTCTGATAGGCGAAAATGATCGGGGAGTTTCCATCATGGTCTTTAGCAGAGCAATTGGCCCCGCCCTTCAGGAGGCCCTCGACCATCTCTGCCGATGAGGCCTGGGCAGCAATGTGAAGGGCTGTCTGGCCTTGGTTGTTGGTGATACAGAGGGGGAAGTCATATTGTAACAGCTGGCCAAGAACATTCACATGTCCGTGTCGGGCGGCGAGATGGAGGGCTGTCAAGCCTGTGGGGTCCTTGGCAGTAAGGCTTGTTTTGTTCTTGAGATATGCGGTTTCGATCCCACGGACATCCCCAGTGGCTGCAGCGTGGAGAAAGAGCTGGTGGTCGTCCATAACTGATGGCAATGGTGAGGAAAATAGAATCCGATTAGATCAGAGGGAAGAGGGGGGGGATTCCCCTCGTATTTATTTAAATTCAGCCGATGGAATTGCGACAGTCTCGCCGTTGCGAATTTCACGGTTCGGGGCTGCAACTAGTTTAGACCGGACTCACTATCTTTATCCCCGAAAGAAAAAACCTCGGAGTGATCTAATCCAGATATCGTTGTTATGAAACCCCCCCCAGTTTGGATTTGATTGTCGTGGTGTTAAATCCTCGGTTTTTTTTTTTCTTTCTTTCTCGCTCTAAGAACGGTTTGGTGTTTCTCTCTCTATCTGTAAGTAGAAGATCTGAGAGACCCGAGAGCAACCAAGAAACCGAACTGAGATCCCCCACAATAAGGCTGAAGGTGCCTCTTCGTCCTAATCCCAATCTCTCAGGTGCTCACTTGATCACTTTCCTCAATGAGACCAACTAATTGAGATGGCTGCATATTTACCAAGGCCCGAGTTCCGCAGTCTGCCCCACCATCGAAGGTTTAGGCAGTTTTTAGGCGGCATGTTAGGGTCTGCCAGAGTCTGGCACGAGGGTTTTTGCACCCTGCTGATTGGCCCAGTCAGTCATCTCTGTAGCCCTCACTCACAAGTCTAGGACCTGGTTAGTCTCAGACCCATAATATTGTCGAATGAATGCAAACCACTGGTGGAAGAAATTCTTTTCTTTGCTGTGTGGTATCCATTGACTCTTTGAGCGTGTTAATTATATATCCGAAAGCTAATAGTATTCCAGTACTGTGTAGAATTCCGGGAAAAGATAAAATTTAGGTTTAATGTTGGAAATATAGCAGAAAGCTGGATTTTTGTGTAATTATTAACTTGTGTGTACTAAGGTAGATGCTTGATCGGCCCAAACTAACACGGGCCAATCAATCAATCAATCAATCAATCAAAATTCTATGAACATCCCTTACTCTTATTGATTTGTGACGGTGCATGCAGATGCCGTAGCCAGTCTTTAAGTGTCCAGACTAGTTTGTCTTTCCTCTGGCCCGTGTATTGTTTTCCGAAAGAAACTCCAGTCTTGCTGGTAGAATTCTCTATTTTTACGCCATGGACAAAGCAGGCGTAGTGGTCACTTTGATCCCATTCACTTTTATCTTTCGTTCGTGCGGAGTATTCGCGTTTTCCGCATGCTTCGCCAGATATGATTCTGGCTTGTATGACCAACAAGCCAGTGCCTCTCTCTTTATCTTTTTTTTTTTTTTCGCATAGGAAGTCCCCCCAAAGTTCAATCCAGTACGGCTTGATTATATCAGATCGTAACCACTTCATCCACTCTTCTTCTCCAACCAGCCCGAAGGCTGCCTGTAGATGCGACTTTGCGTATTTGGCGTTAGTTTCTGTGTTGTCTTTCGTTTCTTGTTAGTGTAGAGGTTCCTAAAAATGAGGGCTTCGCATAATGTTGTCGCTATTATCCTCAGGTATGTTCTAGTCGATGACTAGTTCCTCCTTAGAGGACGATTCCTCGTGATCAGGTTGCATCTCAAAGAGCCAAGAGGAGGTAAAATTGTCTCATTGATATCTTGACTTGACTAGCTAGGAGCAAGAAAGAAAAGGAGAGGAAGCGTTGTTTTATAGACTCTAAGTGGCGAGGTCCAGAGGCCGAACCTCCGGGCAGCGAATTCACCTCGAGATTACATCTGGATACGAAGTGAGTGAAGTAGATGAAGAAGGTTAAGAAGGTAAATAAGGACAAGGAAAAGAAGGAAGAAAAGAACAGACTATTCATAAATTTGAGTAGGTGAATTGATTTAAAAAAAAAAAAAATTAGTTGTTCCCAAATATTGATAGTATATTCAAGAGAGTTTATCATTTAGTATTTATTGCATCATGGTGAATAATAGTTAAAATTACAGGCAACAACGAATGATAAAAAAGTATTTTAGTGGAGATTCGAGTCAAATACCCTGAAATCGAGAGTATTCATGTACTTTCTGCAATAATAACAGAGATATAGCCAACATTCGTTATCAGATGGAAATAGTATTTCCATTCCACGTGGAAGTTATCAATCACTAAGAAAGAATTGCTCCTATGACCTATTATTATCCCCGTGGTGTAAAATGAACCTGACTAACGCAGGGCACTTAACAAAGTGGGCCTCTTCAAGTGGCCACGGAGTCCCTGTCGGGTTATACCGGACTCCCCGATTTATTATTATCCCCATCGCCAAGGGGTAAACCAGTATCGTGGTGTGATGGTGCTATACCGTTTCAGTTAACCGATAAGAAACAAGAGAGGGTCAAATAAAAATTAAAAAAATAGGGGATAATCACCTCATCACTGGCATACCCTCTTTTTCTTTCCCTCCCCTCCCCCGAAATGTGTTCTCAACTTTTCTGCTAAATCCGCACTTGGTTTTTTTTTTTTTTTTTCCTTTTTTCTTTGCAATCGGTCCCTCCCCCACCATTCCTTTTCCCATTCTTCTGACAGTTCCGTGATGGGTCGGTCTCCGGTTTATGGCCTAAAATCCGGAGCCCCCAATACTCCCCTCGTCCAAACATTGGCTTTGGTGCTGGTCTTGGATCTGTGCCTTGGCCATGTTGCGGCGTCGGGACCCAAAGCGACAACCCCCTCAACCGGTAGCGATGATGTAAATTCCGCCCACGCCAACACCTCCCTAAGTTCCAACGACCTAGTAGTCTTAATGCTAGGAGTGGTGATAATATTAGTATTCGCCGCGGGACTAGTCTTCCAAGTAGGTGTTTCTCTCACAGATATCACATATATGATATCTATCTATCTACCGATCGATCACCAAAATGTTGGTCGTTATCGACCGAGCCTTGATTGAAAACACAAAAAAAAAACCATTGTACTAAAAAAAAACTCCCTCCCAAGTTCTACGACCTATCCGGAAAGCTTTTCCGCCGAAAACGCCGCTGGTGCGAAGATCACCACCACCACCACCAACACACCACCCAGTCCGACGAACAACAAGTCGAGATCCACCCCATGGCCGACTTGGAGACCGGCCGTCCCCCCTATGCAGCTTGTTACGGGAACCTCACCGAGCACGCAGTCGAGATCAACGGAATCCGAAAGGTGGTTCTCGTTAATGGCGCTTCTTCCAACGCGCCGCCCCAGGACGCGTACGCCGAATGGTTGAAGAGATGGCGCCATCGACACCAGGGAGACGCCTCTTCCTGCACCAGTGAGGATTGTGTCGACGAGAATGCTGCGCTGGTCGCGGATGAATCCACGGACGATCTGTCACAATATGTGGATGATGAGCTGGTTGGGTCGTCGAGGTGATTTGGGAGATAGAGAACACAACGCCTATAGCCCTATGGGACTCTCGTTGCTTGGTGTTTCTTGTGGGGAGTTTGGGGGATGGGGTGTGTTCCAATCAATCGCCGAAAAGTTCCGGTTATAGGGATGTCTATGTTGATTCCCCTACCTATCCCCCCAAAGGTCCATCTATGTTTTTCCGCGTTATCCCCTAGACTGGGCTCCATCTGTGCAAGGGAATGGTGTTTCCCCCACCCTTAGCACGACTGGAACGAAAGCATCAGCCAATGGACAATCGTCCCACAGGAGCAAAGACAGGCATGATAGGTACTGGGTACCTACCGACCGAGCGAGAGCGAGTGGTCTTCATCTTGACGGGAGTTGGGGAATTAGCACCAACTTGGCGCATTCACCAGAACCCAGCTCCAAGGCTCCCCTAATATTGGCAGATTAATCAGTTGTCCTTGACTCCGAACAACATTCACCCCGATCAGCTGTTCTGCTCTGGGAGGTTGGCTGGCCCAACATTGCTGAACTCGTCACAAGGCTGTTTGACTGCTGGTTCATCATAAGCAGCCGGTTGACTCAAGCAACGATGTATACATATAAATCACCGTTCAAACATATGCGTCTGTATGTATGTACATATTAATTTAAGAAAGTATATATAATCAATGTTTAATATTTATCAAAAGAACTCCTAAGATCAAAATGTAGAAATCTGTGCTTGAGCCGTTCCTTGGCCTAGATAAACTTCGACGAATTCAACACCAAGTGGCATATTTCCTAGCTCGCTGCAGATCATGGTCTGGGCGCCTATTATGACACCACTGCTGCTGTATTCAAGCATAACCTGTACGTCTGCAAGAGGGCATGGATTCTATTCGATTTCCCTGGTGGCCGAAGTGGATGATTCTGTAACCTACGTTACAGGCGCACACTACGTAACGCATAACATCTACGTCATTCTACATCTTGGGACTCCGCTCCACTCCAAATATCGTCATTCAAGTTTATAACATGCAAATGAACCTTCTGAAAGGACTGTTTCCGAGACATGACAGGACTCAACCATTCGGTAAACATGAGTGTGCTGATGCCCGCTCACTAAATCAAAAAATCCAACGCAATCAACAAATACAATCCAAAGGAATGCTAAGAGTCGGTAAAAATGTTTACAAATCCAAGAAAAGAAAAGAAAGGGAATAAAAATGCCATCAAGACGTAACGTGACCAAGAAAACCAGAATCGCGCCAAGGGATACTACTCGAAGGGTATCAAAAAGATTTTTCTCGCAAAGGGCGAGGAACATGAGAGATGAGAGGAAAGGAAAGATGGCGGGAACCCGCTCCAACAAAGATCACAGTAAGATCAGATAGTTTGATGGAGCGATACCGGTGTCACCGGTCGATTTCCGTGCTTGCCACCATCTTCCACTGACATCCGACACTTCCAGAATCTCATGTTTGGTAAAGCTGATCTCATTTGCATCTTCGGGGTTGGCATCGTACGAGTAGATCGCCTTGGCACGGTAGGGGTATTCGGTGGGTTGGGGGACCTCGCCCGCGGCATCGCTGGTGCCGCCATTCGTGGGTGGGTTGGTCGGGGAGGGGTTGCCAAAGCGAGGAGCGGAGGAGCTGCGGTTCTCGGAGCCAGGCGCTCCACCAGGGTAACCGGAGACAGGCGAGGAGGTCTCAAAGCCGTTGAGCTGGGCAGACGTGTACATCTGGGGTGGCTGGCTGGAGGTCGTCTCGGGGCGGTTGCCGAAAGCGCTCGACATGTGCTTGCCGCCATACGGGGGAGGGCTCTCTTTGTGCAGGGCGAACGAATCGATGAATCCACGGTGGGAGGCTTGGGGGGCAGATCCAAAGTAGAAGATCCAAACAATCTGAGGTTGGTCAGCCACAGGTTCGATTAACCATGAATGCGCACGGGAGTACTTACGATCACCATGGAGAGGAGAATGAAGCCGGCACCTGCAGCCTGGGACGCCGAATCATCGACATACACCAGGGAATTCACGGATAAGGTTGTGAAGACGAGTCCTGCCGCGAGATATCCCACAATCTGTTTCTATCAGCATGAGGGGGTCGGGGAGAAACCGGGATAATGAGCCATACAGCAACTCCATAAACTGAGCCAGTATCCGATCCAAACACGACGGTCAATCCGATGATGGAACAGAACATGTAGGCAATAGCCCACCAAGAGTATGTAGGGTACTTAGTGTTCACACCTGCGACGATGGACGCGATGAACGCGATGAGCCATGCCAGCTAAATATTTATTAGCCACGATCGCGATGGTCATAACCAGGGTATTAGGTGAAAACGTACGATCGAAATGGAGATGGTCGCGAGGGCGAAAGGATCGCCGAGAATGTTGCTGGGGCGGAACCGGGTAGGCATTTTGTGGGAGTTCACTGGGAATACGGGGGTGGTTTAGGAAGTGAAGGTGCAGAAATCAATGAACGATATCACCATAAACGTGAAGCGACTGATCGCGAGAGCGGATATACGGTGTGGAAGGGGAGCTGTTGGCGGTCGCTAGGTAAGCTCGGTCGGACTTTTCAACGAAGAGAGATGATGCAGAGCGTGGTCGCAATGAGACTATGCTGAGGCGGTTCTCGGTAGTTGACCAAATGTCGAAGATGATTTGTCGGTGGAGGAGCTGGACGCGACGTGGCAGCGATACGACAACAAGATGAACTATTATCACAGTGTTAGTCGAATTGGCTGATCGGATACATCAAACTAAAGAACGAGGTCGATCAAACGGCGGTGGGTCGGAAGACATGTCAGACACAACGACACGAACCAGGAGGTCGCCAGATGAACGGGGGAAAAAAACTATGGAGGGGGAGGCAATCAAAAGACAAAGCGGTAGGGTGGGTTGGGTTACCCTTTGCGGACCGAGGGAAGGTGTGCTCCGTAAGTATGACGAGAGGTTGGCGTCGTTCGATTTTTTGAGACGACAGAGCTTAAACGTATGAAGCAATATATTCTGAGACACGGAGATGGTGAGGTTGGCGAGGAAGGAGAGAAGGTCCCTTGCGGAGGGACTCGAATAAACAACAGCACCGGGCTGGAGAAGGAAAGATGAAGGCTGAAACGTTAGTGTGAGAAGGAGGGAGAGGAAGTGGAAAAGAAAGGAAGAGAAGGAGAATAAGAATAAGGATAAGAATAATCAAGGTAAAACAAAAAAGAAAGGGTAAGAAGGGAGCTAAAACGAGCGTACAGTCGAAGGGAGAGGACCGATCGAACAGAGAGAGAGAGAGAGAGAGAGAGAGAGGTAGAAGGAAAGAATCAAAGAAGAAGGATAATAGTCGGTAATGAAATGATAAAATGGATGAAGCCACAAGATGAAAAGGAGAGAGACAGCGCGTGGGTGCCTGAGGATAGCAGCAGTGCGAAGAGGGGGGAAACAACAAGGCACCCGCGGGCGATGATTGGTGCTTGGCGGGTTTCACTTCCGGAAGTGGGGCTCGAACCAAAGGATCGAGAACGATGTAACCATTCGTGTATGATTATTATTTCTCTCTGGATATTGACATGAAAAATAACAATAAAAAATCAGATCGGCATAGAGGAATTCTGCAAGTCAAACAAAACTCAGATTAAATACTAACACCAACAATCATCATCCTAATAATACAAACCCACAATGATGAAACCATTGAAAGAACTACAAGACATCCTTCCGTACTTACGTGGTCAATCACTGTACTAGTCCTTCTAAAATTAAATTTAATTTAATCAACCCAACCAGCAAAAAAAAAAAAAAAAAAAAATTTCCTCCCCAACACAAATAATAAATCATCACAATCATCACAATCATCAACCCTCGGTAATTACCTGCAGAAATCACATTCATTATTCATTCACAAGGCAGAAGAAATATAAGACCTAATTAATCTAAAGAATTAATTAGAACCAATTGCCTCCATCCATGGATCTTGAGATTATCCCCAAGATCCATGATCTTCCCAAGAGCTGTCGCCCTCTCGGAGCGACGCGCAACGTCGGCCCTCCACGGTGTCCGTGATTAGCCCCGGTTGTTAGACTGGACCCAGTGGATTTGCCTTCCTCCCCTTCTCCTCCAAAGGTATTTCTGAGGCTGAGAGGCCGGCTGGTGGAGAATTGTCTGTGTGTGTGCGTGTGGCACAAGTGGCTTGATGTCCTGCACACAACGCAGTAGGGATCGACATTGCTGTGGACAAGGCTGTGGCCAGACTTTTGGTCATCGAAACTTTCATAAATTAGAGGGGATAATCAATTCTTCGCTGTTCTGCGGTCCGAGTAAGTTCATAAGGTAATTGGGCTTTTTAATCGACCTGAATTAACATCTTTGCAAAACTTCTTTATCTTTGCTCGGCCGTATTTTTCTCTGAGGATCCTACCTTGATTCTCTGAAAAAAAAAATTAAATAAAAAAAACCATTGTTGTACCAACAACAACAACTCCCAAAAAATTCCAGTCTAGACGGGGCAACTTGTTCCACGTCAAATCCCTCCCCACTCGTGGGTTGCTGCACGCTGATCATCAAGGCATCTGTTTCATGGCCTGGGCTGGATTTCCGCCCTATGGTCTGCGGGTCGAACCGTACGAAGCAGAGAGATAATTATTCCAACCCTAACTAATTAAAAAGATATTATTATATAACCTAGAGACTCCCTTACAAGAAAATTAAATACCACTGTATTTTTTAATCTCACCCCTGCAATATGCAACGCACCACACCTTCGACCGTCGATCCCATAAGCAACAGATGCAAATACCCAATCATACGTGTCGGCTATTCTGAACACCCATCTCCGGCTGCAAGGACACATCCAGGTGGGTGCTACATCCAGGTACAAGACGGCGTAATGCGAGCCCCAATCGTCCAGCAAATACCCACTGGACAAACAGTGGTGGTTACTATTTGACGGATGTGACCTTACGAGGGTTCCTATAAGAGCACACCAATAGTCGCCGAGTCGCCACAGGAGGATTGTGATACAAATCCCCGATCACCATCAAATCGATGAAGTCAATCTCCCGGCCTCTGGTTTGGGACAGGTAAGGGTCGGAATAAGCCACGAATTCTCGCGCATGTATCATATCCGGAATGCAAGGAGGAGGACTCCTGAATCAAGGGTAGTCCTCGCATGGATGTAGGTACCGAGCCCATGGAGGTAGGTAGGTAGTTTAGTATCGTCTGTTAGATTATGGATCTCAAATCTCCCTACCTATCAAAACCTGTCCATCTATCTACCTAACATACCTCTGTATATTTCCCCTTAACTTAAAAAAAAACCAACCTAAACCCCAAAATCAAATGGTATCATACAGTACATACATAGCCCAATAACCCAAAAGAAAGAAAGAAAAGCCTCCCCAAACTCTAGACCTCTAGACCTCTAAAACTCCTTCTCCCTCCTCTCCCTCCCCACCTCTTCCCTCTTCACCTCTCGTTCGACATCCGCCAACCTCCCCTCCCATTCAGCCCAACATTCCCCTCCCCCCACCAACGAAACCTCATACCACCTCTGCAACACGCGCGCCGTACGTATCCTCAAGTCCGCAATCTCCTTCGTCTGCCCGTCCTGCATCTGCGCCAACTGGTCCATCCGCGGCTGCAGCTCTATCAGCGCGGCCGACGTCTGCGCATCCGGAATCGGCAGGTCGTTCAACGAGGTCAGCCGCGAGGCGGTTTCGGGGAAGGCGGACGCGTACGAAAGCACGATGGAGGCTAGGTTTTCCGTTGTGAGGTTCTCTGGTAGCGTGCGGGGGGGAGTTGGGCGGAAGAGGTCGGGGAAGCGGTCGTCTGGTTGGGATAGATTAGTCTTTGTTGTTTTTTAAATCTGGTCTGTGAAAGGGTGGTGTTGGGGCGTGTCGCTGTTGGTCAAGAGGAAGGAAAGGAAAGGAAAGGAAAAAAAAAAAACTCACGTAGATTAAGCACGTCTCTGACGGCGGGGATGTTTTTGCTGAGCTTTTCGAGGTCGCGTTCGAGACGGAGGACTCGGCGAGAGATGCTGTCGTCTAGGGAGGCGGGTTTGGGGGGCGCAATGGGGACGCCGGTCCAGGTTGTGTCGCCGCTGAGGAGGTAGGTGAGGCGACGGAGACGGGCTTCGAGGAGCTCGATCGTGGCTCCGGCGACGGAGTCGTCTTCGATGGTCATTGTGATGTTTGGGGAGGTGGCTAGTTGGGAGTTGGGCGTGGTGTTGATACCCTGTTCGGTGGTTGTTTGGGGTGTTTGTGTTGATTGAGTTTGGGGTGGGGTGCAAACACAATCAAACATGGTTCATTTGCACGTGGGGAGAAGCTTAACTTGGCTCGGAATCCAGGGTTACAAGTCGAATGAATATTGGGTCAAAGACAAAGGCTTGCTCGAGGTAAAGTATATATATATGAATATTGTATTGTAAACATTGTGACGTTAACTATTTGTTGTGTTGTGTCGTCTGCTTGGGTCGCCTTGCAGTCGTCATGCTACTATATAAATGGCTCGTTCTATATATAAATAATCTTGAACTCCCAACATGTGAGTCAAGTTATAGTGAAAAATAAGCCTGTATATTTGGCGTAGACAAAAATATTCCTAAGCCTCATATAATATGTGTCGCTGGATGTAGTACTTTTGTTGTTTTCTACGGATTCGGTAGTTTTCATTTCTGCACTATATACCAAATGCGGTATATATATATATATACCGAACATTGTACTATCCATAGGGCATTTAAAACGTCTGAAGCATTACCACAAATATTACTCAGGCTATTAGAATATCTACATATCAACACCTGTGAACAAAACGACCGAAAGACACATAACAAGAAAGTCATGTCATCGAAAAGAAAACCATGGGTATAGAAAACATCACGAGTGAAAGAGCGATATACCAAACTTCTTCAAGCACCGCCACCTTCTTTCCCGGCCTGCTGGAGGTAATCCAGAACCAACATGCGCAACCGATGTTCCGCCTCCACCACTATCCAGCATGTAATCGTGATTGCATCGGTGAGCTCGCTGGGCTCATTGACATGATGAGAGGTAGTAGCGTCTTCATCTACCACTCGAATTGCAGGTATCACCCCATACTCTGCATCCGCGGCCGATGGATCGTAGAAGTACAAAGTGCCGGTCCACCTTTTGCTCTGATTCGGCGGGCCCTCCGACCTGATCGAACTCTCAAATGTCGCCCACCGACGCTTATCCACCCCCGCAATGAGCGCGTTATCATGTTTTCGAACCAGCTACCCGTGATCGCATTAGCCGAAAGCCCTAAACTTGAACCTCAGATCAGATCCCACCTACCTTAAGACTCTGCGACCACCCCTTGACTCCCCTCATGAAACTAGCCGAGTACATCCTCGTCCCCTTCCACTGATACTGCACCCCCCCCAGCTCAAACTCAACCTTGCGAGTGAACCCAGCTCTCCTAACTGGAATCTCCACCACCTTCCCCACCACCTCCCGCTGGTCGAGATCCTCCGTCGGAGCCTTCTGCTGCGCACCGAACGTCTTGCGAAACTTATTCTTAATCCTCAGCTTCGAGGCCGCGGCCTTTCTCCTCTCGTTCTCTTGCACCTCCCTGACTCCTTCGCCGAGCTGCACATGGAATGACTTCCACGCCCCAATGCGAAAGGCACGGCCCATGACTGTCGACGTGGGCGTGTATTTGGGATTGTCGCCTCGATAGAAGATCGGCTTCCATTGTCGACGCTGTTTCTGGGGGATGGGGTTCACGATGAAGTAGTCTGCGGCTGCTGTGTCGGACGGCGCGAATAGCGCTTTCTTACCGTGTGCGAGGCGACGGTAAAGCCGGAGTGATGCCACAGACTGAGGGGTCTGGCCTGTATATGGTGCAGGGATATCGTTGGTGAATCCAGCTGTGTTGTATTGCATGGTGTACTTCTTCTCCTTCTTCTTCTTATTGTCTGTATCTATTTTTGAAGGTCAGTCTCCCGCAACATAAATACCCAACCTAGAGACATCCAGAGGTATAAATAAGTAGTAGAAGTTGGCATGCGGCTGAAAAGATGACATGGTGACTCGCGTGCCCGAACCGCAGACACGGCGGATTTCTTATCTGTTGGTCTCGTGTCTGCTGAACACGAGATAGGGGGCTTTTGACAAGAGGCTAGTCGCGGTTATCGATGGTGGTGACTGGTGCCAATATTCTGGAATACGAGTGGCTGTTGAAGCTCAATGCCCGTTTGGGCCTTAGCGGCCTTTGATCTTTAAGGGTCTTAGGGCAATGCTTGTCATCAGTTCTAAAATATCGCCTAAGCTGGACTGAGTTAGCTTCCTCCAGCGTGGCCTATCAAACCTTGAAACGCAGCAACGTGGATCTCCCACTGGGCAATAACTCTCCTACAACGTCTGGTGAAACGTGTTTTTGGTTCGGACGGGTATAGCTTCGTCTGCATCCCCTTTTGGAGCAAAAGGGTGTTAGTGAATGACTTGGCGTGTTTTTGTCTTGTATTCCTCTGGGAAGTGCGGATGCCCTAACTGCACTTGATGATGATTGTACATTTATTGAAGTTTGAACAAGCAACGAAGTATTTAGTATTTATTGTTTAATTTTCTAGTATTTTGCTTTTGATTCAGAATACGATAATTCTACTGACATTGTTATTGTGTTGAGATGAAACTGTTATAAAATTCTGGGGGCGTGATATAGCCTCATCCATTTTACAGTTGTTGGAGGGAGCCGAAATCTTCTAGTGTGGATCATGATCATTATGTAGTGTTGTAGAACACCCCAATATCACAGAAACTGGACCCTAGCATGAAAACTGAGATGTATGTAGCCCTTCATTCAAGATTTCTCGAGGCCATGTTGCCTTGACCACCGTCCAAGATTCGACATGCACGAGTGAGTCTCGACTCGGTTGAGACAGTATCATGCGGCCATTCAGTTATGAATCATAAATCAGGGGGCGGCCTGGAGAACCATCCATACTTTCTAATAATAGTCGGGCATCTTGTGTTATCGTGCTATATTGACCACCGGAAGTTCAGACCGGCGGCATCAGAACCGAACGACACAAGGCAGTGGTTGATGAGGGTAAGCAAGCCTCATGAGCAGAGATTCGCGGGATCAAGTTAGCTCTTCCGGTGGTTAGTCCTGGACTTGGTCTTGATGTTAAGATTTCCTTGCATTCAATACATTCCATGCATTGTTGGCATGAACACTACTAGGATTGGTTGTCTTCTATCAAAAGAACCAGACGGAAGAACTACCATTCATCAAGACAGAAGGATGGTTACTCGACCTGCGCCACCACATGGCAAACCCTAATGGGCAAATCTCCGACTGGAAATGCCCCAGAATTGTGCAATTAAACCCCTCCAATGCAGGGGCCAACTCCAGTCCCTTGCGCACGTGTAGACTGGCCTGTCGTCAACTGGCGGATCAACCTCGATCTGAGCCTCCATCTGCTGCAGCCATCAACCACTTCTTAATATATGAATCACAGAATAACCGCCGCGCAGATGACATTGGTCTCGTATTCACTGCCCCGAAGTGCCCAAGCGATTTGACCATGATGCGTTCGATTTGCTGTCTCCCTGTCGGCATGGATGTATCTTTTGGTGAGGCCTTTTTTTCTTCTGATCCAGTGCCCTGATGCCCGGTACAAACTCCGGATTGGTGAGATGAGACCTAGGCAGACAGCAGAAAGGGAGCAGAGACGTGCTGGTCATGTCGGCGTCGTCGTCTATTATAAGGCCGGAGACATATCCTGCGATAAATGCATCTGTCATGACCTTTTCCCTCTATTGTTTTTATATCTTGACTCTTGACAACTGCTATTACTGGTACTGTGCGGCAACATGACGCTAACCCAGGGTATATCGAGATATACCCTCCTGGTATATCTCACCCTCTCCATAACTACGACGACCGTCCTCGCCTTCCAGAAAGCACAATGCAACCAAATCGTCACCGACCTCCTCAACAACGGCAGCCTCTCCACCGACGACTCCATCTTCTACCGCTCCAACGGCCTCCCCATGTCCAACCTCGACAACCTGATCCTCACCGTACCCGGCTGCGTCGACACCTGCGGCGCCGGGTCCAGCTTCTACGTCGACATCGGCCCGCGCCTCAGCACCTGGCTCATCCCCATCCTCCTGCTAATCGGTAACGCGCACTTCGCCCGTCTCGGCCGCGAGAAATACCTGATGATCCTGCACATCCTCGGCGACCCCATCGACAGCATGTGGTCGCTGCTCACCAAGGCCGAGCTCTGGAGCCGCTGCTACTCGCTCGCCCGCACCTACATGCACCAGCACGCCCACGAAGACCCCGAGCACTACGAGCGCCGCATCCTCGACGTCGCCACCGTCTACGCCGCCATCGAGGACCTCCTCGGCTCCGGCACCGACCAGTTCCGCCTGCACTTCGAGCAGATCCTCCGTGAGAAGCGCCCCGACATGACCACCGAGCACTTCTACCACCTCACCAAGGAAGTCGCCAACGAGCTGTCGGACAGCCGCTCCAACGAGCTCCGCCGCGCCGGCCTCGCCGTCCTCTCCTACCTCTACCACGTCATCGCCGCCTTCGTCGAAGCCGTCGGCGGCAAATCCTCCAGCCCCCCCGGCGGCCGCATCGGCACCGCGCTGCTCCTCTCCTTCCTTATCCCGCTGGTGCTCGTCAGCAACGCCATGGGCGGGTACACCTCGCGCCGCACCTGCCTCCGCATCATGGAGCGCTACGTCAAAACCGTCACCGGCAACTCCGTCGAGGACCTGCGTCGGTTCTCGGCCGCGAAGCCCTCCCGCCATTTCTTCGCGGCCGGCCGTGAAACCTCCTCGACCACCGACTTCTACTCCGCCCAGCTGTGGACCGGCACCGTCACCTGCTACACCCCGCGGAAGAGCCTGGGGTTCGTCGGCGGCAAGCGCGACAACAGCCCCGCGCTGCTGCTGCTGGCGGCGTTGCTGCCCGTCTTCGTCGCCACCGTCATCTCCATCACGGAGATCTGCCTGACCCCGACCACGGGGCTGGGGTGTCGCAGCGTGATGCTCCTCGTCATCTTCCTCCTATGGGTGACCAGCGCGTTCATCACGTGGGTCACCTGGCGCACCGGCCTCGCCACAGGCCGGTACCACTATATGCTCACGACCGCGAAAGACGCGGTCGTCGCGGTGCCCATCGTGGTGCTGATCTTTCTCTCCAGCTGCGGACTCTTCAACTCGTGCTACTGCTGGAGCGCGGTGTTTAGTCGGCGCGGCGACGCACATGTGATTCTGGATGATAGCGACGAGCGCAGGTATAACGCCGAGACGTATTACCCGGGGCTGGTGACGAGCTGTCTGGGCGCGCAGTTCCTCATTGTGCTGTGGATGCTGCGGCTGATTCGCCATGGCTCGACACTGTTTCGTCGCGATGAGCAGCAGAAGCAGCAGGACTGGCTGGCGACGCATGCCCACCGCCGGCATTTGACTTTTAGTCCGGGTGCGAGTCCGGAGGCGTTGATGCCGCGCACACCGGGTTATAGCCCCGAGGTGTTGTTGGGGAAGTCCAAGCCGCTGGGGTCGCCGGAGTTGGCGGCGTTGGAGCTGGATAGTAGGATTTCGAGCTCGGAGCCGTTGTTGAGGATGGGGATGGTTCACCACTGATGGTGTAGGTAGATTGTTATGTATATGTATCCTGTGAAATGATATCAACACTAAGCTTCCAATGTTGGTCGATATGTAGAACGAAAAAAAAAGTGTATATTGAAATATTATACTGTATCATATCATATCATATCATATCTACATCAGCCATCTACAATCGACTCTTCGGCCCCTCCACCGTCTGGTTGCTGATCACCGCGTCAACAACCGCCGTCGTCCCATTCTGCACCGACTGGATCGCCTCCTTGAGCACGCCCTCCAGCCGCGCCGCCTCCGAAACCTTCGCTGCGAAGATAGTATTATTCGACGCCGCCCGTGCGATGCCCGAGTAATCCGGCGCAGGCGAAAACGCGATGTTCAGCTCGTCATTGGAGGCGCGCGATCCCGGTCCATCGGGGTGGACCAGCAGCATCGATGCGCGGGGGGCATTCCAGCCTAGAGATCCATAGAATTAGCAAAAGACGTCGCGTGGAAAAAAAAAAAAGGCTGCTGGTTCTTACCTCGGTTGTTCAAGACAATCGTCAGAATGGGGATGTTATATCGTTGCGAAATCCAGTACCCACTACTGGGCACACTGAACATGAACGTGCCATCGCCGACGATCTGAATGACCATCTTTCCCTTCCCTGGGCCTCCCTCCTTCGCATCCGTCGCCAGTTTAATCCCCAACGCACCACCGGTACTCCATCCCAACCCCCCGCCGCCACAATTCAGCCACTGGCCCGGCAGCGTCGCCTGGATCTGATCCGCGATGATAGGCGTGTTCGTCACGGCCTCGACGGCGAAGATCGCATCCCGCGGCGCCAACCTCCTCAGCAAATTACACAGATACGGGGTCCCAAACGACCCATCCGCGGGAGGCTGAGCGGCGGCCTCGATCCCGGCCAACAACCGCCGATGCGATACGCCCAGCTGCTCCCACCGGTGATTAAACGCCGTCGACAGACTCTTCTCCCGCAACCCCACATCCTGGCGCTGGATATAATCCACGATCTGCCGACAGGCAGTCTCAGCATCCGCCTTGAACCGCATCTCCGCGTCGATATAGAACACCGGCATCTGCTGCTTCAGCGGGTCGACGTCGATGTGAATCACGCGCGCGCCAGCCGCCGGCTTACACCGTGTATTAATCCACGGCACATCGCAGTCCAGCACGAGGATGGCATCCGCGTCGGGAATCGCATCATGCACCCCGTACCGACTGCTCAGCCACCCGCGATGGTCGGCGGGGAACGACATATCGCAGGACCCGGTGTCGAGCACCCGCATGCCCTTGACGGTGTTGGCGAGCTGGACCAGCGCATCCACCGCCGCGTGGTTCCGCCCGCTATACCCCGTGATGCAGAGTGGCCGCTCCGCATCCATCAGAATCCGCGCGATAGGCGCCAGCGCCCCCTCCGGCAACGCCGTCGGCTCCGTGGGGGTCCAGAACTTATTCTCCAGCGTATACGGCGCGATTTCCTCCTCCATGACCTCCCTCGCCCCGACTAGATACACCGGCCCCTTAGGGTCGCTGGTCGCGAACTGCAGCGCGCGGTTGACGATCTGCTTCACGTTCTTGCCGGTCTTGAACTCGCCGGCGTAGCGGCAGTACTGGGCGACGATCTGTTTCTGGTCCGGCACGTCCTGGATCCAGTGGATGAACTCAGTGCGGGAGCCGCGCATCTCGCCCTCGATGGTGAAGGGGGAGAGGCCGGCGAAGATGAGCACCGGGGCGCGGCCGCAGGAGGCGTTGTGGATGGCGGGGCCGAGGGCTTGGGTGCCGACGTCGACGTGGATGATCACGCATTGGGGCTTGTTGGTCAGGCGGGCGTAGCCGTCGGCCATGGAGAGCGCGACCATCTCGCTGGGGCAGGTGATGATGCGCGGGAAGGAGGAGGGGCGTTCTTGTCGGCCTTTTACCATGGCTTCGATGATGCTGGGGTGGTCGGAGCCGAGGTTGACGAAGACGTGGGTGATTCCGGCCTGCAGTATGGGTGAGTTTGAGGTTGAGTTTGTTATGGGTGTTGTAGTTATGAAGGATATTCTGGAGGAGATAGATATTCGGCACGAACCTCCCATATTGCCTCGAAAAAGGCGAATGATGCAGTGTACCTGGATTGAGTTAGATAGCTGAGATAGTGAAGGAAGACAGGAACTAGGAGGTTGAGACAAACTCACATGATGGTAACTTCAGCTACAACAGCTGGTGCAATCTTGACAAGGTGAAAATAGAGCAGTTGAGAAAGAAACCCAACCGAGTCAGTGCCGGCATCCCAGACTTTATAAGGGCCATCAACCATCGGTGAAGCTCCATGCGGGGATCGCATCCATTCCGCGTATGTTTCGGCCGTATCGTAGTTTCCGGGGATCAGCAAATACACTACCAAAAAGAGCGCCCGTTAGGGCTATTTCCTAGCAATACCGGGGAGGTAAGTTTCGGCGTTACGTGCCCCACAGCGGCATTAACAAGCAAGCGAAACACTTCGAGGCAAGCCGGATCGGCAGTTTGCATGTAAGGAATACACCCACAAGACCAAGGACGAAAATGAGGCTTAGAGAGTGAGTGAGTGGGCTGGAATGTGGAGTCGCTGCCCCGAACCCCGCAAGGCGTTAGAAATACAACGGAATAGTGGTGATAACATCATCCCAGAGAAGATCAGCCAGGAAGTGATCCGCCCACTCCTGACTTTCCGCTCCATACGCCCAGTCGACCGGCCCATCACCCCCGGGATCTTGGTGCGGGGGACCATGTAGATCCGGCTGTTGTACTGAGCGTTCCAGGGCCTGGTGCCTCTGAGCCGCCACAAGATGATACGCCCTCCGGAGATCGTGGGCGCATTTCCGGGAACTGGTGTTATGGGCAACTTTGTGCTCTAAGAAGGTTAGACAGCGCTCCCAGCCCACGGTCAGCGTATTGTCAGTGAACTGGCGAATAATTTCCGGGCGCAGGTGGGCGAGGGTCAGGACAATCCCGGCGGTGAATGTATCTGTAAGAGGAGGAGGCATTAGTGGGAATGGGCCAACGCAGGTGGTGGATCTAAGTGTGGCCACTTACAAAGGACAGTGTACCACCAGGCTGGAAGAGAGGCTTGGTCGTTTTCTCCGAGGAGTTGCACGAGCTCGAGAGCCGCGTTGACACATCGGTAGGAGTAGTCTAGGTTGATCTCGGGCTCTGTCTGCATAGGATGGGTCATGTCTATGTTAGTACTCGTGGGCAAGTTGTGGTTCTGGTCGACACGACACAGCCGACTAAGAATCGGCCGGTATAACAGAATCTTCAGGTGTAGATATCTATAGGATGTGGTTAGTAGCCGCTATCCATGCTTGGGACTCATGAGCAGACCTGGCATGGAGTACATTCGTCTGCCGACGAAGTTGTCTATTTCCATTTGCACGACGTGGTGATATCTCCCATTGGAGGTAAGACGGAAGTGAGGAGGCAAACGACGACAGCTCCAAATCCAGAGGCGCAATGGCGCTTGTAACTTCCAAAGACGGATCAGGGTGGCTCGAGGATTCAACCCGATTCACCCGTCGCGGCTCATATATGCGGTTCAGGATGTCGCCCATGATATAGAAAAGCTTCATATTGCAAGTAAAGAACGTATCCACGCGAGGATCCAGGGCACCGGTGAAGGTATCATCCATCGCCTCGGGGAAAGGCACGCTGATGTGACTAGAGATCATGGAGGGGCGACCAAGAGCCATGCTTGCGGACCTATACAATTCAATCAACACGGAAGGATGGAAGGAAGAAGAAGGAGATTACACTCACATTTCTATCATGACACAAGAATGCCAAACACAACGTCTAATCTGCAGCTCTGCGTACGACCACCGGTCGTCATGGTCCGTCGAGTGCAGGCCAATCCCCTCAGCCATCCGACAAGCAAGACCAATCGCATTCCAACACCGATCCGCAAAGGGGGTACTCTGCAGGTAATGCGTGTTGAGCAGCAGTGCCTGCACCAGCGATAAATCACCATGATCCAGCAAATCCATCTGTCGCAAGAGCGCATTGGAACGCTGCAGGAAGACCTCGGATTTAGCCTCTCGATCTTCCCCAGCAAGAGCAGAGAACTGACACCCCAGCGCAAGCACCGCATTCAAGGCCGAGTGAAACACAATCGGGGAGGAGGTCGTATCTCCCAGCCCCATTCGAGATTCCGTCGACGGCGCATGCGCATCTGGCTCAGAAGACCACAGGCGAGAGTAACCCCGCAGGAACGTTTCTTTGTGGATGAAGGGGTACAAGACATGGACCTCATCCCAGTAGCAATTCAGTAGATGGTCTGCCAGCGGCTTGGGTGGGAGGGAGCAATTCTCGAACTCGAAGCGGGAAATCGACCCTAGGAGTCTCTGGGTGGAGGACTCTGACCATGACGGATGGTGTGCGTGGCTATCACGCGGTGCGGCATTGGTGGCCGGGGTAGCTGGCACCGACGAGGCCTGTATGCCCTGTAAGAGAGCGGCGATCGAGGATTCGCCGAAGAATTGGCCTTCCCGTTCAGCGGGCTGAGGCTGTGCCGTGAGCACTCCCATGGCGTTGACGATATGGCGTCGGTCAGGAGGAACATGACGCGGGGTAGTGTCTGGGGGTGTCTGCCACTGTAGATTGCCATCCTGTCGTGGTCTAGATGGGGGTGTTTGGGTTAGTATCGGTAGCCCCCATGAAGTAGAATCCTATTGATCGATGGGAGATATAAATACTATACCCTTCCGACGATTCCTCCAAGTAGGAACAGGCGATGTTGCGTCGTCCACAGGTCCGGCAAATAGGCCGTGTGCCATCACATCGCACTTTGCGCTGACGACATGACTGACAGGCAAAGGTTTCCCTTTGTTTGCGTTTACGATGAGTAGCAGTACTCTGGGATTTGATATGTCCTGTTAGTTTGATGTACGTCTTGGGTTCGGGCAAGAAGGGGGCAGGCATATCACCATTGTCAGTGCATCCGGCGCTGGTCCAAACCCCTTTCAAACTGTCGTCCATTACTTTGTGGATTTACTCTTGGGGAATTGCAGTGACGATTGAGTGGATTTGTAGGTGACTGTTATCATTACAGAGGTTCTCTTGGTTGGAACGTCTCACATTCGGCTATCGGGAAGTCATCAGCGTATTTTTCTGCCGATGATTGTGATTCCTTACTGCCACTTAGACCGTTGTAATTGCCACCCCCTCTTCTAACCCTAATTCCCCAAAGCTTCAAGCTTCGACATTCTTGACAATCCCTCAACCACTGATGTCATCTAAGCTAGAGATGAAATCACCGACAAATAGACCATATTGCACCATGATCGCAACGATACTACCACCACAACGGCAAGAATGCAAGTCGGCTTTCACAGGTGGTAGATGGCTACCTATTCTGATCGTCCTTGACATGAACAACATAATCCACCAGGATAAGCACTAGTTACTCTAACGCAAAAACATGCACCCGGTCGGACGCCTTATTGAATGGGCCAGATAAATATCAAGCGAAGCTTCTGTCACAAAACCTCATCCCTGTTCGTTTACTTCTTTTTCCAACCGCCTAGACACAACGTTGTTCGTTCGATATCAACTTCGCGAAACCACCCTCAAAATGCCTATTACCAGCGATCTCAGCATCGATGTCTCCAAATTCTCCGCCCAGAACATTGACGAAGCAACCAAACGAGCCAACGCTCAACTGGCGGATATGACGACCAACGCTCCCCGATGGGAAGATATTGGCGCTGAGACGTTGCGGGCCATCCAAGACACCGGCGAGGGCTCGGATGTCCCGCCGCCAGTTCGGCTGCCAAATGCGGTTGAAACGACTGTGCCTTCTAGGGAGAAGGATCGTGACATTCCTATCCGTGCGTTTAAGCCTGAGAACGGGCAGCCGAGTAGAGGGGTCATGCTCCACTTCCATGGCGGGGGTTTTGTTTTCGGGTCCCACCAGCAGTGAGTCTTGATTTTTACTCTTTTTATACATCCATACATATACATATACATACATATATATGTATGTATATATAGATTGAGCAAATACTCCAGATGAACAGAACTCACCACTAACAATTTTGGCAGCTATGATACTCTGTTGAAAACATACGCCGATACGTGCCAGCTGACTGCAATCTCCGTCGGGTATCGGTTAGCACCAGAGCATCCGTTCCCTGCTGCAGTGAACGATTGCATCGATGCAGCGGAATATATGGTAGACAACGCCGTGCGAGAGTACGGAGCCCCGTTGCTGTTTCTCTCCGGCGAGTCCGCAGGAGGGTATCTCTCTGCCGTCTCTGCGCTGCAACTAATGCGTTCCCGGCCGTCTCATTCACTGGCGGGATTGGTTCTCCAGTACGGGGTGTACGACCTGGCGTTAGGGCTGCCCGCGGCATCTACCTCGACGAAACCATTCATGATCAACTTCGACATCATGTCGGGTTTTGCCAAGGCGTTTTTGCCTGATATGAGCATTTCGGACCGCAGGGATCCCCGTGTTTCGCCGTTGTATGAGGACCTCAAGGGGTTGGTTGCGGATCCGGCTACCGGCGCTGCTCTCCCACCGGCTATATTTATGTGTGGGACGGAGGATCCGTTGATAGACGATACTATCATGATGAGTGTTAAATGGTCGGTCGCTGGTGGTGAGGGAATCGTTAAGATCTACCCTGGTGCGGCGCATGGGTTCACTGGGATGCCGGGGTTGCCTGTGGGCGATGAGGCAAATGCTGTTGCTGTCCAGTTTGTACAGGAGAAATTAGCGGGTCTAGCGTAATGGTGGATGATTTGTGTTCGGGAACATGGTAGAGAAAGGAATGGAACTGTACCTGTTGAACCGGAGTTGTAGATACTCCATTATTGGGCCATGATTGGCGTATTTGCGAGACTACTAGAATTACCACAGATTGCCCAGCTATCCGACAGCTTCCACAGTCCCTGACACATTATGTTTTTCTTTTCTGCCTTTATCTCGATGGTGATGATGAGGGTAACGCGTCAAGTGGGCGGAACATTACCCAATGCGGCAATCGTGCCGACAGGGAATATCCCAACCGAGACAATATCCGACTACAACAAGTATACCGGGATTCAAATCAGGGTAGATCGTGCATAGTTTAAGAAGTCTATAAAAGGCATGGAGTTCCTACAAAATTGAACCCATCCTCCTCTTGTAATACAACCAATATTCACTTTCCTCCCAGTAATATCATATCCCCCCCATCATGCAAGCAGTGAAAAGCAGGAGCCATGGCCTTCGACCAGCCTTGAACCTCTTGTCTAAACCTACTGTTAGGAACATGACTACCTCCAGTCCAGACGCTCGAAAGGAAGGAGACATCTCATCCGTCTTTGTCTCCTTGTCAGGTCACGAGGAAAAGCCCCTGCCGCAGAGGTTTGCCGACCAAAAAAGGCGGCTAATCGCAGGACGAGAAGATTAGGTGAAGAGAAGTTGGAATCGACTGCTGTATAAACTGCGCGATGAAGTACAGACTATCCAGCAGCAGGGATCGGATGTAATCCCTAGTATCAGCTGCAAGGACATACACACGGCCCCAAAGTCGTTTCAGGACGAGCTCCGAAAGCGTGGTGTTGCTGTGATCCGGGGGGTGATTCCTGAATCCGAGGCTCGAGCCTATAAAGAGGAAATCGAAGCATACGTCCACGCCAATCCACAAACCAGAGGTAAGTCATAAAAACAATCAACAGATTATATCGCCATCCATCCACGAGAGGCCATGCTGACTGTCTGTAGCATTCCCACCACAAGACCCTCAGGTCTTCGAGCTATACTGGTCCCAGGCCCAGATGAGAGCCCGTCTCCATCCCAACATGTTGCAGAAACAGCGCTTCCTCATGAGATTCTGGCACTCCCACGCCGCCGATGCGAAAATATCCCCCGCCCATCCACTCACATATGCCGATCATCTGCGCATACGCCAGCCCGGTGACGCTGGGTTCGCCCTGGCCCCCCACGTTGACGGCGGCAGCGTGGAACGATGGAAGAGACCAGGGGTATAGACTCGGACAAGTCTACGAACGCATCTGGGAAGGCCGGTGGGAAGAATACGATCCATGGGCAGCTAGCTGCCGTGTTCCCGCCGCGACGGATCTGTATAATGGAGCTGGCGCGTGTTCCATGTTCCGGATGTTCCAGGGTTGGCTGAGCATGTCACACACTACTCCCATAGAGGGACCCTGCTGATCAATCCGCTTTTGGCCATGACCACGGCATACGTTCTCCCGTTTTTTTGCGCTGGTGTCTCGGCCCCCGAGTGGGGCGTCTCGCTTCACGTTCGATACGTATCTGGACCCTACTAATTGGCAGCTGGAGGGGACTCCGTCCAGTAGGTTACAGGGTGCGACGCCGGGGTATGCGCAGGCGTTGACTGCGGTCTTGCATCCCCATTTGCAGCTCGACAAGACCATGGTCAATGTTCCGAGGATCGCCCCTGGCGATTACGTCGCCTGGCATTGTGATAGTGAGTCTTTTTGTTTAACTTTGACATGGGGAGTGGGTGGGCTAATCATCATCATCATCACCAGGTGTCCACGCCGTCGATAAGCTTCACCAGGGCCAGGGCGACTCCAGCGTGATGTATATCCCCGCCTGCCCCGCTACGGAGGAAAATGCGTCATACGTACGGCGCCAAAAAGACGCATTCTTTGTGGGTGTGCCTCCCCCTGATTTCCCTGGTGGGGAGGGCGAGACCAACCATGTTGGACGCAGCGCAGAAGCAGACCTCCAACGCTCGGTCGATGCGCAGGCTTCGCAGTCTCTCGGGTTCCAGCCACTCGATTCGAATGACGCTCATCTTACTCACGGGGAACAATCGGTGTTGAACGCGGCAAACCGTATATTTGGGTTCTAGTACCGGTTTCTCTTTCTCTTTTTTTTTCTTCCGTTTTCTCTCCGCGACGATTATTTCTCTGTTTGATGAACGTAGGTCATAATAAAGTGGATCTTGACTTTTAGGCCAAAGTCAACAAGAAACATTTAGAGCTGCGCCTGCCAATCAGGCGCATTTGCTGACGGCTTTCCTCCGAAGATTCCCCACTAGCCGGCGATGATTCTGCGCATCTCATCTTGGCTGGCGGCTGCACTTCCGAGTCCAGCAATGCAGCCGCCCATCGGCAGCTCCACATCGGGCTCTCCGCCTGGACGGGGGGGTTATATCGGCGCATCATAGGCGAAACCTGGGCCGGTTGCAATCACTCATCCCTTGGTTTGCGAAATGGGTCTGTTTGTCCTCGGAGATTCTAGGGATCGTGTCTCGGTATGGCCCTCTGTGTACTCCCCCCGTGGGGAATGGATACCCCGTTATTCCCCCGTCTGGAGACTATAAAACCCCCCCATGGGAACCCACGTTGGTCAGATGAAGTCCATCGTGTTTTTTTTCTCTTTTTTTCTCTAGCGTAACCCTGTCCTTGGGTGCCTGCCATCATGCCATCTCTCAATCTCAACATCGACTGGAAAGCCAACCGATGGGCCTGCTTCTACTGCATGGTAGCCGCCATCGGCGCCCTCTGCTACGGCTACGACACAATCTACTACACAGGCATCCAGGGCATGACCTACTTCATACAAGACTACGGCTTCCAGCAAGCCGACGGCACCTACACGCTCGGCACGACCTTCCTCTCCGTCTCCGCGTCGATCATCTACGTCGGTGAATTCTTCGGCGCCATCATCGCCGCCCCCATCAACGACTACTTCGGCCGGCGCACCGTCTTCGCCTCCGCCTCGCTATGCATCATCGCCGGCGCCATCGTGCAAGTCTGCTCGTTCGGCAAAGACCCCGTCTTCTACGTCAGCCGCGTGATGATCGGCCTCGGCGTCGGCCAGTTCACCGCCACCTGCCTGATGTACATCGGCGAGGTGGCGCCGTCCGCCATCCGAGGCCCCGCCCTCATGATGTTCCAGTTCATGCAGTCCATCGCCCAGCTGGTCGGCGCCTGTGTCAACCAGGGCACTGAGACCCTCGACGGCTCTGCGCAATACCGCATCCCCATGGCGCTGCTGACCGCCCTGCCTCTCACCATGCTCGTCTGTCTCCCCTTCACCCCTGAGAGCCCCGTCTGGTACATGTACAAAGGCAAGCGCGCCCAGGCGGAGAAATCGCTCCAGAAGATCAACCGCAGCTCCCCGGACTACCAGCCGGACGCTGACCTGGCCGCCATCGAACACCAGGTGCAGCTGGATCAGGAGCTGGCGCAGGAGTCCACCTGGGCGTCGCTGCTCACGGACCCCATCGAGCGCCGCAAGCTGTTCTATGCCTGCGGTGCCATGTTCGCCCAGCAGATCAACGGCATCCAGTTCTGGTATACCTACGGGGTGGTGTTTGCGCAGTCCATCGGCGTCGCTGACCCCTTCACCATCAACACGATCATTTACGTGGTGCAGATCCTGACGGTGGGCGCGGCGGTCGTGCTGGGCAACCGCATCCAACGACGAGTGAACCTGCTGGTATCCACGATAGGAATTCTCGTTTCCCTGATTGCTGTGGGAGGGTTGGGGACCACCAGGTCGGCAGACGGGCAGTTCACGCGCGGCATTGGCCTGGCGATCGTGGTGTTCGCGTACCTGAACATCGTGTTCTACAACTTCTCGATCGGCACGCTGTCGTACACGATCGCGTCGGAGATGGCGGTCGGGCGCAACAGGAATAAAATCACCTCTTGCGCTATTGGTGTCTTCTTTATTACGGTGTGGTTGATGGTGTTTACGAGTCCGTATATGTACTACACGGGGAAGCTGGGGCCGATGGTGGGCTTCGTGTATGCCGGCACGACGCTGTTGACGCTGGCGTACTCGTGGTTCTGCGTGGGTGAAACGGCTGGTCGCAGTAATGCTGATATCGAGGTTCTCTTCCAGGAGAAGGTCCCCGTGCGACAGTGGAGGACTTATGTGATTGTAAGGGATGAAGATGTGGTGAAAGATGTCGAGGAGAAGGATTTGGATAATAAGGACAATGGGACTGTGCAGATTGAGAAGGTCTGATGAGATAGAACTAGCTATATACAGATCGATAGAACAGATCTGATAGATTCTCTTTATTTGATGACAATGCAGTTTTAAGCGAAGATCGCCCGCTCTAATTCCTTGGTCTGTAACTTGAATCCTGCAGGGACGTACATAGTCTGTTTTGGCGATTAACCCTAACTCATTGCCCCCAAGCTGATGTCAACACCGAAGCTACTCGGAGTCCTCCACATCTCCCCGAAATCCTTCCCCGGTAGGTGCATCACTTCCTTCGGCTTGTAATGGGAGACTCGACGCCGCTGATGCCATAGCCGACAGGACCGGGTGGGCAAAGGTATCCTTGACGGTGATCCTGATGCCGGACGACCTCGCCGCCGCCGCGACTTGAATGGCCGCCAACGAGTCCCCTCCAAGCTCGAAGAAGTTATGGGAGAGCCCAATACTCGCACGAGGAAGACGGAGAATGCCAGCCCATATCTCCTGGAGCGCTTTCTGGATGTCCGTCACGGGCTGATCTTCCTCTGCTATCGGAGCATGAGCAGATAGCTCCTCCAACCCCCCGGTGGATATATACCGTTCCAGACGCTCCCGTAGCGCTCGTCGGTCTGTTTTCCGTGATGCCGTCCGGGGCACTTTAGCCAGCGGCACAAACAAAGACGGCACCATATGGCGAGGCAGCGACTCCCTCAGTTGCCTCCTCGCCATCTGCGAAGCAGCGATGAACCGATCAGTCGGCATCGCGAACGGCGTGCCTTGCACAGTCTGGACGTCTGCCTCCGGCCCAAGAACGAACAGCACGATGCGCGCGCGACTGCCAACACCCGAATCTCCCCCCGGAGGGCTCACAACCTCCGCCACCACGTCCAGCGCGTCCGGAAACAGCCGCCGCGCATGGCTCTCGATATGCCCCAGCTCGACCCGCTGGCCATGAATCTTGATCTGGTTATCCTTGCGGCCGATATACACCCACGACCCATCTGGCTGCCATTGCACCAAGTCTCCAGTTCTGTAGACCCGCGACGGATGCCCATGCCGCACCTCCACAAGCCAACCGGGAGGATCAATGAACGCGGCGCGGGTTTGTGCCTCGTTGTTCAAGTATCCACGCCCCACACAAGCCCCCTCAACAAGCAACTCTCCCACTGCCCCCACCGGCGCCAACCGCTGCGGGTCGCAAGGACAGACAACCCAGAAAGTCGCCCCGCTCGGGTGCCCGATGTTCGACGCAGTGCACGCTCGGCGAACGTCCGTCTGCACACTCACAATGGGCGTGCACTCCGACGGCCCGTACGCGTTCATGAGTCGGACCCCGTCCGGTAGTACACACGCCATATCCTGTGGGTCGAGCCGCTCCCCCGCCGTGACCAGGGTCTTCAGCGGAAGCTGCGCCAAGCCAGCCCGAGAAAGGGTCCGCAGGAAGGACGGGGTCGTGAGGATATGGGTAGGGTGGTATTTTTTGGCCGATTCAATGTAGTTGTCGATCCGGTCGGACTCGGGAAGTATGCACACGCAGCCTCCGACTAGAAGCGCGCTCAGGATCTCCATTATGCTCATGTCGAAGGCGTATGACGCGAACTGGATCATTCGTGATGAGGGGCTTAGCCCATATTGTGTGGTGTATGCTAGTGCGGTTGTGCAGTAGGAGCGGTGCTCGACTATTGCGCCCTTTGGGATACCGCTGGATCCGGAGGTGAATATGATGAAAAGCGCGTTGGAGGGAGATACCTCCGGGAGCCGGCGTTGTTGGGAGGAGGAGGAGGAGGGGGCAGCTTGTTCGTTCCTGATGGAATCGATATGAGCGTCATCCAGGATTACAATGGCTGGAGCCAGGTGTCTGGCTATCGCGACATTGTCGCTCGAACAGATAATCAGCGGAGGATCCACCTTCGCGCAAATATCCCCCAGTCGGCTCAGTGGGTATGTGGGTTCGAGAGGGACGAACGCGCCGCCGGCCATGGACACACCCAGCATGGCGACCACCGTCCATTTAGACTTGGAGAAGCACAGCGGGATAAGGGATTCTTGGCACGTTCCGAGATCGAGGAGGTGGTTTGCTAGCTGAGACGCTAGGGTTATAAGTGTGCTGTACGTGAACTCGCCATCCCATGAGGACACGGCCACCGACTGTGGTCTTTCGGTGGCTCGATGCTGGATGATCATGTGCACACATGACTCTACTGCGTGAGGGGGTTCCCTGTTCCAGCTCATGATTTCAGCAATATCCTCGGGGTTGGCCAGGGACAGATCGGTAATCCGGGAGTATGGTCGCTCCTGGATTTGCTGCATGATATAAGAAAACTGGCGCAATATCCTGTTGCATTGACTGTTCTCTATGATAGAGCTATGGTGTTTGGCGATATCAATCCAACAGGCGCTGTCTTCAAGCCCGCAAGATATGGTCATGGTATATTTGTCCGCCGCACACAGAAGGTCCTGACGTAGAAGTTCATCCGAGATACCTTTTTTGGCTGCATTGATATTGTCATAAATCATAAGCAGTGTCTGTCCACTGGAACATGCAATCTCGTGTTTCCTGTTGTTCCCATCTCTGGAAATACGCTGCTGGAAGCTAGCCCATGTCTCTTGTACAGTTGACTGGTTGTCCAGTGCGGAATCGCATGAAACCCACGTGGAATTCCAACCCTCCACACTACCGGCGTAGATCACGGAATCAAATTTCACAGTATCGGCCGCGTGATACTGGGACTCGATTATTGCCCAAGCCAAGCATACAAATGCCGGGCCTTGCCATTTCGAACAGTGTACCTTCGTCGACTGGACTGACTGGGGCAGGAGAAACTCGGGTGGTTCTTGGGGCCTAGTATACGTCTCAGGCTCAACAACAGATCGAATTCTCTCATCCATGGACATAATAATTAGGTAGGATATTGCAACCGAGGAAGCCAGTAAAAGAGTGTATCTATATTGATTTGAAGATAGCCTTAGTGTAAACACTCCCAAAGATAGGTTCACCACGCTGTATCTGTATTCTTTGACGTGATCATAAACACCGTAAGGCAATATATGTAGACGAACAACCGACTGAATATAATGAAATACCCCCTTGCGCCACGCGGCCATCTTCGGGACTAAAAGGTTGCCTCTCTGCACGCAATAGAACTCGGAAGCTGTCTACGCCCCGAAATGACATAAAGCATCCAACAAGCGAGGGGGAATGTTCCATGGCCTTGCTATAGTTCCAGAATCGGCCAAAGCTACGCATAGATTACGTATATCTTGGGGAGAGACTAGTTTATTTTGCATTAGTTTCTATATGTCTAGCCAGCGAGTCCCAGAGAAACCAAGTTCTCGTTGTGTGTTCAGATCCACGATGACGTTCTCCAAGGGATACACTTTAGTATGACATCTCTATAGTCTACCATTGGACCAACTAAGTTAGCTCTCTTCAAATATTAAGGTCATCAACAAGACTCGCCTATTATCAGATGTATCATGGAGCAGACATATCAAGTATTAGTTATTTAGTCAATCTCTTCGTATTATTGTCATGATATCCCATCGTTTCTACTGCCCCCTTTCCCTAATTCATAAGCATGAGGCATCCAGATAAGACGCTTATTTCGATAATTGCTGCAGTAAACATACATCACTCTAATTCATGCCGATGTGGCTCCTGCGAAGTTATAATCTCCTGCGGACGCACATTATCCGTCGTCCCCAATTCCCTCGCCGCCGCATCTTTCGTCGCCAATTCTTTCGACGCCATATCCATACTACTCAATTCTCTCGGCAATCCATCCTTGCCTTTCGAAGAAGACAATTCGGCAAACCCCTCAAACGCCGGCTTCTTTTCCTCCTCCCCCGGCTCCTCAGCAGAAATCACCTGCTTCCTCCTTCTCCTCCTCAGCACGACAACCCAGACAACCGCTGCAATGAGAACCACGCCCGCCACTCCTGCCCCGACACCAATTCCTGCCTTTGCCCCAGTACTAAGACCGCCTCCTCGTGGGCCGTCAGCCTCCGAAAGAGGATGCCAATGTTCCTCCCAGCTCTGTTCCCAGGAGTGGTTTGACGCCGCCAGAGTGTTATCCTTAACACCGATGGCGGCGATATGGGCATCCCCAACCCCAGGACCAGGCGCCTGGCCCAGGAACCATTCGCCGGTGTTATTCCCCTCGAACCAATTGACGCCGACAAACGCGGCCTGCAAAAACGCCCGCCCGAGCACCGGGGTATCGGTTGAGAGAAAGCAGGGGAAATAGGTGATATTCTGGTCGACCAGGGGGTCCTGCAGCGTCAGGGTAAGCAGACGGAGGGGCACCTTGACGACGAGAGTCTGATCGTTCATGCTGTCCTTGTTGAACGAGAAGGAAAGGTACGTCGCCGACGAGACGATGGAGTCGTAGTTGCTGCTGGCGGTGTCCCAGATGTAGAGTCCGAGGGCGCTGTCGAAGGAGACCGGGAAGGACGAGGTGATGGCGTTGCAGGTCGCGTCTGGGAGGTACATGTAGGGCTTTGTAGGGTCGATGGTCACGGGCTTGGAGAGCACGGCGCCTGTGCTTTGCATGAACAGTTTGCTCTTTTTCGTTGCATTGAATGGGGAGGCCCCTGTGGCGGCGTCCAGCCCGATGTCCTTCAATACGATCTGCCAGATTCCGCTGGACTGCGAGTTCAGGCTCACGGACTGCGAGCTGACTTCCCCCAGAAGCCGGTTTTTGTCATAGCCACCGAGCACTAGCGATCCGGGAATCGGTGGGTTCACTGACCCGATGTGCATTGCGTAGGAATAAGATGGGATGCGGTTCTGCTCTTCACCGGAGCTGTACAGCCACGCTGCGATCATATTCAGCGTCATCCCCGAGGCCACGTTCTGCAGATAGGGGGCCCCCATAGCCAAGTTCCCCACCGGCACCGGATACGCCTTCCCATTGGGATACGTCTGGTAGGTCTGGTAGATTTCCGTGAAGCTGACGTTGGGGACGACA
The DNA here is from genome assembly GCA_015844325.1 of Aspergillus nanangensis. Taxonomy (NCBI): domain Eukaryota; kingdom Fungi; phylum Ascomycota; class Eurotiomycetes; order Eurotiales; family Aspergillaceae; genus Aspergillus; species Aspergillus nanangensis. The sequence continues at coordinate 93,784 of VCAU01000005.1, read as the reverse complement.
GGGCCGATGGTCACTTGGTCGCCGACGGTGCTGTGGATGCTTCCTCCCTGTACGTTCCAATACGCAGTCTCCCAGGCACTCTTGTTCAAGGCCACGGCGGTAGTCGACTCGGTCTCGTTGTAGGTTCCCGCACGCGCGGCGTAGCATGTCGTGGAGAGGGTTGTGTTCGAGCAGATGGAGTCCGCCAGAATGGTGGTCGCCCAATTGGCCCCCGGGTACAGGTCGACCGACTGGCGATTACTGCCTACCTCGATGGTGACGGCTTGCCATGGGCCGTCCGGGCCGTATGCGCGCGACGACCAGTTCATCACCAACGGCTTGGCTGCAGAGGCCACATCTCGGAAGATGAGGAGGAGGAAGATTAGATGCCACATCGTGCAGGAAACGGAATTGTGTGATTAATTCATGAAGACAAGTAAATCTGCACAACAGCGAGGACGAGGGTTGTTATTATGCGGCTGAAAAAAAGCACCGCAGTCAAGGGATCACGTTTGCCCCTCACCATCAGGGTAAGACATGGGCTCACATTTCCCTTGCTGACGTGCATTCCGCTGTGTCGCCGTTGTGTAACAACCTCGTCCTCAACGGGGGAGGAGAAATTGTAGATCACCAAGGGAGGGTTGCTTTAAAGTTGCATGGCGATCCAATTAGCGTCAGCTTTGAGGGTCCTCAGGGATTATCTGCTGGGCTATTTTTGTCGAGTTTAACCCTCAGCACAGCCGCGATGATCCAGAAGGTCATTTTTGGTAAGGGGAGAGGAGGCTGGGTTGGAACAATATACAAGACATTTTAATCGTAACACAGACAATTGAATAAACCCAAACTAGAAACCGAACCATCCCATCTTTCGAAACGAGCTGACTTAGGGCGGAAACACACGTGATCCATCGTGACTTGGTTTGAGACTGTCCAGTCTTACCTATGGCCCCATCTCAATGTCGTAGATCCCACACTGACACTTGGAGCGGTGCATCTGTAATCCCCCGACTCCGGAACTAAAATCGAACCCACATTTTCCTCTCGGTTTTGAGGTGGACATAAACCAAGGCCGAAGACCCACATCCCGGAGATAATAATATATTTAAGAATAACAATTCAACCCCAGAAAAGAACAAGACACAAATAATAAATATTATATCAAATAAGCCTCTCACTACCTATATCATGAGTCCGATCCCAATCATCCCACTCATCATCGACGGCAAGGACGTCGTCCTCCCCTCGGGTGAACGACAAACCGCCACATATCAAGGCGCCACCAAGAGTCTTGCCCTCCAGGCCATAGAATCCAGCGCCGCCGCGTTTGTATCCTGGTCCAAGACAACCCCCGAAGAGCGAAGGGCCCTCCTCCTCCGCCTCGCAGCGGTAAGTCTGACCCTCAACATTCTGCCTTCTCAACTCTGTCCTCCTAATCAAATCAAACCACCAATAGTTGCTCAAGGAGAGACTCGAGGAAACCAAACAGCTAGTCCAAGAGGAAATCCACTGCGGAGAAATCTGGGCCAATGTAGTCGCTCACGGTTCGATCGCGCTTGTCGAAGAGACCGCCGCGCAGATCACGACCAGTCTCACGGGGTCTATTCCCACTACACAGGGGAATTCGTACGGCCTGGTGTTGAAAAATCCCCTGGGTGTGATTCTGGGGATGGCGCCGTGGAATGCACCGTGTCTGTTGGGGTTGCGTGCAGTGATCGCCCCTATTGCTGCGGGCAATGTGGCTATTTTGAAGGTAAAGGATGAACACATATTGTCGAAAATGATAAATCAACCTGCTGACAAGACTCACAGGGATCCGAACTGAGTCCCCGAACCCATTATCGTCTAGTTTCCCTCTTCCGCGAGGCCGGGTTCCCCTCGGGAGTCGTCAATTTCGTTCTCCATCGGCCGGAAGACGCAGCCGAAATCTACGAGGTCATGATCGCCCACCCTGCGGTCAAGAAGTGCAACTTCACCGGATCTACTCAGGTCGGCCGTATCATTGCCTCCAAGGCCGCCTATGCGCTGAAACCGGTCCTCCTGGAGCTGGGTGGGAAGAACTTTGCGGCGGTTCTCGACGATGCCGATCTAGATATGGCGGCCGAGCATATCATCCGGGGTGCATTCCTAAACGTGAGATAAAAATCAAAATCAACCAAAACATGACGATCAAAGCTAACCATATGACGTTAGAATGGGCAAATCTGCATGTCGACCGATCTGGTCATCGCGTCCAAGGCCGTCAGCGCTGCTCTTGAAACAAAGCTCCTCGACATCCTTAACACCATCAAAAACGACCATCGTGTCATCTCCGCTGCTGCAAAGGCGAAGATCCACACCCTCATTTCCGATGCCCAAGACAAAGGCGCGGTGGTCCACTCTGCGTCTACCTCCACCTCTGCGCAGGACATGTCCCCAACCATCATCACCGGTCTTACCTCCGATATGCAGTTTTTCCACACCGAATCCTTCGGCCCGGTCATGGGCCTCGTCAGTGTTGACCGTGAGGAGGATATTCCGGAGTTAGTGCATGGGTTTGCGTACGGGCTGTCGTCTGCGGTATTTACTCGTAGTCATTTTAAGGGGTTGAAGCTGGCGGAGTCGATTAATGCTGGCGCTGTGCATATCAACTCGATGACGGTGCATGATGAGGCTACGCTGCCGCATGGAGGGATGGGGGATAGTGGTTGGGGACGGTTTGGTGCTGGTTGGGGGTTGGAGGAGTTTTTGCAGACTAAGACGGTGGTTTTGAATCCGTGATTTGTTGAGGAGACTGTATATAAATTTTGGAGTATATATGTTCTATTACTTGAATGTACTTAGATGTCTATAGTGTGTATAGTGTATCTATTCATTAGTCTGGGTATGATATGAGACTGTATATAATTACTGGAGTTTATATACTTCTCATCCAGAAATGATGACTACCAGACCACAAAAAGTGTATATACACCAAGGGTTGCCTAGTGTCTGTATTTCAAGGCTAATTTCAGGTTGAAAATACTACTTGAATGTACTTCGATTTCTAAATGTAGTGTATCTATTGAATCGTCTTCTGAGATTATACATCTCATTTCTCCGTCTGTCCCAGAACGTAGGAACGATCATGTGGGTCTATCCGTTATTCCGTAAAACCGTTTCTCGATCTCCGGGACTATTCTAATATTAATCATTGCTTCCCCACACCAGCAACGGATTTAAAACCGGACATCGAGAGCGGAATGTGGGGGATACTAATGAGCCGAGGGATTACATGTTGTAGCTCCTCATATCTCATATTCAATTCCATTGAAACGCTCATTATTACTATCAATTTATCTCCTACTCATTCATATAATTCATATCATTCGTATCATTCATACCCATTACTACTCCCATTTAAACTCAATCAACCCTTAACCCTAAACCGATACTCCTCCCCCCGATCCAAATACACCACCCCACCCTGCAATCCCGCCTGCTCAACCTCATTCCGAAAGTCCTCCAACGAGCTCACAAACACCTCATAATCATCATTATGAATCGGCAAGGTCACATCCGGACGAATACACCGCATGAGCTCCACCCCCTGTTTCGCATCCATAGTGACCATGACGGTCACCGGAGCCGACGGCGACGGAAGCGTAGTGCCGCCCAAATGCGCCAACATCAAATCGATATGCTTGTCGGGGAACCGCTGGGGAATTTCCTTCACTTCGTCAACAAGCAACGTATCACCCGTGATGTAGATGCAGTAGCCGCTGGCGAAGGTGCCGTTATCGGTCGTGTACCCGAACTCGAGCATCCAGCCGTTTGTGGGGGGGACCTGCATTGGTAGGTAAGTTAGTTGGCTTTATTTGGTAGATGGTAGAATCGCTACATCAGTGGGGAAAAATTAGGTAGACATACGGCGTGGAAAAGCTCCTTCAATTCATCGGGCGGTTTGGTCGGCGGGACGTGCTTGCCGGGTGTGCCGGTGACGCGGAGGGATGGTCGTTTGCGCATATCTGCGTCGCCTTTGATGTCGACGTTCATCTCTTGGAATGGGGCGAGGTCGTAGACGGCGGTGAAGGACTCGGGTCCCTTGGAGGTGAGAGCGGATCTGGCATGGGGGGTGGTGATAATGGGGAGGTCACGACGGAGGGACGCTTCGACTTTCTGGTCGAAATGGTCGCTGGAGATTGTGTTCAGCTGGCTGTATCGTTGTTATTGGGGGAATATTGTATAATACCCATGATAATGCGAGAGCAGAACCGCGTCAATCCGTGGGAGCTTGTCAAGGTCCACGGCCGGGTTGGTTCGGCGAACTGATCCGACTCCAGGGCCCAGATGGACGTGGTCTCCGTTGTGGAGGAAGTTGGGCTATGATATGGTATGATGGTCAGTGTTTGGTTGAATAGTAGACTGTGGGTGAGGTGTGCTTCCTTACATCGGTCATGATGCGTATGCCCTCCCATTCCCTAGATGTTGCCGTTAGTGTCATTCCGGGTGGATAGGCAGATCGATGAGTCCACTCACATGATTGTAGTCGCTGTGCCCACAAAGTAGATGGATGCATTCTCATTGCCGGCCTTCGAAGGGTGAGTCTTTGTAGCTTTGGCATTCGGGCGTTCTGACGGGAATGCCGATGGGTGCCCTATAGTCGGGGGTCGGGTGTCATTTGGGTCAAGAACCAGGTGCTTTGGACTCGCCATGGTTTAGATGGTTTTATTCACTGAGTGGAATTGTTTCAAATGCATTCGAGGATGGGCTGGTATATTATAGCGAGGTATCATTGACGGATATCAGCGGCTTGCTGAAACCCTAATTGGGCCCATACAATGTCCCTGATCTGGCTACCACCTCATCATCGTCATGATGGCCTGATGATGTCACCTCAACTTATAAGTTCCAAACCAGTTATATTTAACATGTCGGGTTGTATGTTTTATCTGATCACATTCTTAAGAGCTATCAGCCCTCTTCTCCAATCACCATGTATGAATAAGTTAAATAGAAATACAGTTTATGTTCTCCACTATTGGTCTTCTGTGTCTTCTTCTCGTTGATTAGATGGTTCTTGCCGTTTGTAGATATTCTGCCAGGGCACGCTGTCACGTCTTTCTCAGGTTTTGCGTAATCAGTCTTGATCAGGCGATCCGGTCTTGAAAAGAAGAGAAGATCGCTCAAGCGCGGCCTCAAGTTCTTGTAGCATATGGCCAATCTTGTCACGCCCCTTTTTCAAAGCAGTCTCATACGGTCTATCCAAAGCAGTCCGAGGAACACTGGCATACTCTTGATCTAGAGTACTGACATCGGCCCCGTGCTCTAACAGTATCTGGACAATCTCCTCATATCCTGCATGGCAGGCAGCTTATAGAGCACTCTCATACTCTTCACTCTGAGCATTAACATCAGCCCCGTGCTCTAACAGTATCTGGACAATCTCCTTATATCCTGCATGGCAGGCAGCTTGTAGAGCACTCTCACACTCTTCACTCCGAGCATTAACATCAGCCCCGTGCTCTAATATCTGAACAACCTTATCATGTCCGTGTTCAGAGGCAGCGTGCAGAGCAGTAGTATAATATCTCTTACTCCGAGCATTGACATCAGCTCCATGCTCTAACAGTATCTGAACAACCTTATTATGTCCGTGTCCAGAGGCAGCGTGCAGAGCAGTAGTACCATATCTCCAACCCCTATACTCTTTCCTCTGAGGATTGATATTAGCTCCATGCTCTAACAGTATCTGGACAGTCTTATCATATCCATGTCGAGAGGCAGCTTGCAGAGCAGTAATACCATATTCTCTATCCTGAGCATTGACATCAGCTCCACGCTCTAACAGTATCTGAACAATCTTATTATGTCCATGTTCAGAGGCAGCGTGCAGAGCAGTAGAACCATACTCTTCCTGAGCATTGACATCAGCTCCACGCTCTAACAGTATCTGAACAATCTGATCATGTCCATGTTCAGAGGCAGCGTGCAGAGCAGTAGTACCATATTCTCCACCCTCAGCATTGATATCAGCTCCATGCTCTAACAGACTTTGGGCAACCTCATAGTAGCCATTCCACGAGGCCCATAATAAGGCACTGGCCCCGTTCCCGTCCAGCTGATTTACAATGTTTTCATTCTCCGTAATTAGACACTCAATAATTTCTTTATGCCCATTAAAAGCTGCCAGATGGATCGCTTTCATTTTCGGGTGAAGAAATTTGAGTTCCCAAGGCACGCGTCTCCAGAAAATACGAAACCAATCCCCAAATTGAACGGCTGTTGGATCATACAGTTCAATTAATAGACACTTAATCTCTTCTTGCGACCCTTCAGGCATGCTTCGTACATGATCAGGCCAGTGCTCCGCTGCGTATTCTATGAAGATTTGTTCCTCGATTTTTGCATAGTCGTAGGGACCCCAGATTATATCCGGTTCTACCTCATAGTCTATCAGATCATCCATCAATATGTATCGAATACAGATTTGTGCCAATTGGGCTTCGGCATCTTGTCGGTCGAAACAGTATGTTGATCTAGGAATCGCAGTATTTTCGTGTATCAGAAACTCCCTGGCTGTCTGATGAATCAGATAGATATTCGAATTGCTGATAAAAACAAACAGGCCACATAAATGTCGTATCCTGTGTCCCAGACGTTCTGGATCTATTATAATTCCTTTCTTGGCCGTCAAACTCGGAGAATTGGCTATATTAAGTGCCATGCACATTTCCTCGACGGTGAAAGGACGCCGTGCAGCAACGATTATCCGAAGAACTGTCTTTACTGTATCGATCTGCGAAGGGGGAACACGGGTAAGAATCTTTTCATATGCTGAATTCACAGAGGCTGGTATCAGTGGGATTGATTCGTCATCTGGCCAAAGGCTATTGTGAAATGTAGCGTAGATATCACCAATAGCCAAATATAACCAAAGGTAGGTGCGATGCTCCATTTGAAGAAGCTGAATCTTAACCCGCTCGCGCATAGAATCAGAGAGCTCTAGGTCTTCGGCCAGCTTATTCACCTTCATCTTAATAACAAGATTAATCTCTTGATGAATCTTCTCATTCTCAAGCTCGCCCTTCAGATGGATATGCGGAAAGGAGTTGGTAATAGTTCGGAAGCCGATTTGAATTTCATCATAAGGACGGCTCGTAATCAGGAACTTCAGCCAAGTCTCCTGAGTCGATGAAACACTTTTCTCGTGGAATTCATTGAGCATTTGAATCAGACGACCTTGGTCATCTGTACGGCATTCATCTAGAGCGTCCAGTACACAGATCGTTTTTGGCGATAAAGGATCTGATGTCACTGCCATAAAAATGCGCCAAAGCTCACCAATCTCTTGGATTTTTTCTCCATTTTTCTCCCAAGACGGCATGGCATGTTTTAAAAGTCCTGGATTCCGGCAGAAGAGTTGGTGAAGTATGGTGCACAGTGCTGTACCAAGATTATTCTGCTCTTCATTGTCCTTGAAGAAGAAATAGCAGACAGTAATTATCGAACTCTGGGCTTCAAAGTCATCATCAATAAGAGATTTGGCCAAGACAGATTTCCCACAACCAGGGTCTGCTGATATCCAGAGGAGGCTGTTGCGGGAACTGGCCCACCAACGGAGATAATATGGGTCCTGCAACATCCACTGGCATGTTCCTGGTACTCGGTCTGGGTTGATGTCCTTTTATTGCTCATAGTTTGATATTTTGAATGCTTGGTGACAACGCTGTTGCTGATCGGTCAAGTAATGCTCTTCACTTTTATCAAATGCTCTGTCCAGTCGCCGATTGGTGCCCTTTACTTCATCGTTAAGATTTTCTATGGAGCCTAAGGGCAAAGCCTTATAAGTAGGTGACATTTGATTAAATGAGACAACGCTCTCTAGACATTACTTACTGCATATGTCAGCTGCAAGACCCTCCTGCAGGACCTGGCCTACCGGCACATATCCCAGCAACTCTTTGGCGTACGATGCAGCTGCTAAGGCAGCATACCCTTGCCACTTCTTGTTCTTGTGCGAATCGGAATAGTCACAGATACCACGGATCACAATACACGGAAAATCCAACATTAACCCCGCTGCCTCCATTTCGAAACATAGTGCTCTTGTTTTGGAGTAAAGCTGATCCCTTGTTGCTGCGTGTTTTATGAGGGAGTTTCCTGACGCGATAATCCCATAATGTGTTTGTGGGCTATTATCTTCGCGATCCGTTCTGTCCTTCTCCCATTCCTTCGGGCATTTGCTGCAGTCATCTGCTCCATCAGGATGTTCATACTCGGTTTTGAACAATCGGTCAAGTTGTAGACTAGGTCGGCCGAAATTCTTTGCACTCCGTGTAGTTCTCCCAGTTGCATCGTGCATATATTGTGGATAACGGGGATCGTCAGTCAGCTCAGCTGTGCGCATTTTATTGACTGCTGCCAACAACGACCTTGGAGGACTGTTCAGAGAATCAGTTGGGCGGTAATCGCCCCCGGCAGTTATTTTTCCAGTATCATATTGAATCACACCTCCACAGTTGTCCACCGGGCAGCTGATGACAATATCGCCAAGGCGTATATCATGGTCAGCAGATGGAATTCCGCCCCCAACGCCCACCATTAATCCAATTCGCAGCGATCTCGAAAAGGTGCGGACTATATTGTTTGCGACTGTAGTAGCTGAGGTAGTTCCATACTGGCCTGCAGGTAGGCAGGCAATCACAACGTAGTGTTTGTCGATTCGTCCCAATGTATAGATGTTTGGATCGTTTGGATCCTGTTCTTCGAGTTCCCCAAGATTCTCATCAAGCATTTGGCTGGCTGCTGCTGCCTCGATCGGTAGGGCGCAGATCCAACCAATCTGAAAGTGCTCTCGTGAAGGACCAGGCATTTTGTGAGTATATGTGCGTGTGTGTCTTTTCACACAATGGTTGGGTCAATTCTGACTGTGCTCGGACAGACCAAAATACCTGGGGATGGGGTCAACTTTTATTCGCAATAAATCTAGGCCAGCCTTGTGCTTGGCGTGGGACACAGCCTACGGCGGCAAGAAACAGAATATCATTGGCTCACTATGGGCATGTGCCTATCATCATCATGGAAATGTGATAGGAGCGAACCCCGCAGAGCTCATTCAGTTAGCGTCTTTTGGAGAAGGCAGCCTCGCAAAGATCCGTAGGGTGTAGTTACAGAGGAAAATATACCATCGAGCGCCTGTTTACCCCTGTATATAGTATCTTAAGACACCGTAGTTCCAGAGGGTAATTCTCGCGCATGTGCAGTAAAAGCATCGAAGCAAGCCCACGGTGTACAAATATGGAAAACCGAGATGAGAGCACCAGAGTATGATACAGAGTGTATCACCTCCAGGAGTAAAAGTTGTATTATATAAAGTACATGGTACGGCCAAGGTCGAAGCCAGACATCACGTCGTCGGCTTCGCATCGTCCACCACATTCCAGTCGGATTCCGTCGTAGGATTCGTGGTGTTACTTCGACTAAGTAAAGGTTTCCCACCTTTTTCCTCCATCTCTTGCGCCGGTGTCATTTCCTCATCAAAGCTGGAAACCTGATAGTCGAAAACGTTGACCTTCTGAGCAAGATTCACCATGCTAGTATTGTGGGGAACCTCCGGTGGGGGTTCGTCGATATCCATCAAGCTTTCTCGGGTATGTTCTTTGTTGTCTTTTTGAAAGTCCTGCAGCTCCGCCTGGAAAGCCGCGTTATCTGCGATCACCAAATCCTGTGTTTTGTTAGCCAGTGTATGAACCACCAGTGCATTTCCCCTTACCTGAAGTTGAGGTGGAGCTGGGTGCTCGGGGATATTCAAGGCACTGTCCTTAGCATAGACCAAAAGGACACTCTTGGATTCTTCACGGGCTGCACGGAGCACCTCGACTTCCCGCACTTTAGTCGCAGTATATCCAATGACATCAGCGTTCTTCGGCCCAGCACTTTCTCCTTGACTCGATTTTGATTGGCGAGCCTTCGCATCTTCTGTCGAAAAGCTAATCCGCCACCATTGCCATTCAGGATCTGGAGAACCCGAGTCAGGGATGTTTGTGGTGGATCGGCGGAGAATGTAAGTGATATGTGACTGGGTGCACACTCCTCTCAGCGTGTACTTGTGGTGGGGCGGTTCGTCTGGAGACGTCGACGGTTCTGTCAGTGTTTTTGAGTAGTTCCGGAGTACCTCGATCACACTTTGCTTCTGCCGCTCCAGCTCTGTTCGGATATGATCAGCGACCACGCAAGGAACTACATCGAAGTTGAAACTCACCTTGAAGCTTATCTTCAAGTTTGGTGCAGATCTGACGCAATTCGGTAACCAGCCGTTGAGCCTCTGTGGTCTCTTGCTCCGAGACGGGGGTGAGCTCATCACCATCGCCAGGATGACGTTTTGGGAGCGCTAACACTGCAGCTGCAGTCTTCTGCAGAACTTCCTGGCATTTAAGGCCCTTATGCGCCGCGGATTTAGAGACAGAGAAGCGGGAAGCCAGATTTTCAATCCTGTCGACATCCTTTTGTATCTTGAGCTTCTCCGCCCGAAACTCACGAGAAATTTCCCTGCAACTAGCAAGATACCGATCAGGGTAAAAAGTGGCCGGTATCTTCACATCCACCGATTTGGCACCTTCAGAAGCATCCAACCGAATGGTGAATATCTCGGCAATATGCTCCAACCATACGTCGTCAAGCTCTTCACCCACCTGGTCTGGCCATATTGTGCGATCTAACGTATCATAGAGAGTCTGGCCATGATCGGGCTCGACGAACGATTCCAGTGTGAAGAACTCAGTATTAACGGTGGAGTCGTAGTCAGTCAGCGAGCGTTTATATGCCGTTGACGAGAATACCGTGGCGAGTTGGTTCCCAGGATCCGCCCGCACAGCAGCCGCTTGCCAGGCTTCCAAGAATCTCCCGATACTCGCCGCCGAGTCGTACGCAGGCATGCCCTTGAGAGATGCAAGAGAGTCAGCGCTGCCGAAAGCGCGGGCTGAACCTTCCAAGAATGCCACCAATCTCTGTGTCTCGTGAATAATGTCATCCCAGTCTGTATCGCCTTCATTCGCGTCTTGAATCGTCACGATCTTCGGCAGATTGATCGGTTGCCCATTCCACCATTGTGAGTCGTAGCCGTAGTTAGGCAGGGTATAGTTCCGTAGGAGAAGAGCCTCCCGCGCTAAAGGAATAGTATGAAGAATTGTCAGCAGCCCGCCAAGGTACGCATTGTCCTGAGAGGGGCGGATGAAAGCCGGCTCTGCGTCGTCTCGTTTTCGGGCGCCGGGGTCAGGACTAATGATAATTTCTCGAGCGCTGGAGTCGAACAGGGTCATTGCCCAGGCATCTTCTTCATAGTGGTCGCGGGTTGCCTTGCCGAATTTGGCCTGGTTCGCTGCTGAAGTGACGCCTGTCTCCTGGTTGCCAAGGTTCTGGCTCAACGACATAGCGACGGCCTGCTGTAGTTCGCGTTCTTCCCGCTCTGCTAGTGTCAGGCCCTTGTCCGGTTCAGCTGTGGGCGCAAGTTAGCACATATATATCGCGCGGTAGTCCTGCGATAACCTCACCAGTGGCGGTCCGTGTGGGTGTAGGAGTGGCCTGCTGCGATTCGGGTGTCTCATCCTGATCCTTGACGTTTAGAGTCGAGGGTGGACGCGATGGTGCAGTTAAGGTATGATCGGGGACCGGATCGGGATGTTCGATTTGAAAGTCTACATAGTAAGAAAGTTAGCTCGGGGCGCGTCATATAGGGTTGACCTGAGAAATAAAAGCATACTTGGATGGTTTTGGAACGGGTTTGCCTATATCGCGGTGAAGACGTTGTCAGTTTGTATGCGCCAAGATAGTGAGCGCTGGTGGGGAGCAAGAAAGCGCGTGGACACTCACCTCTGGCTGAGGGCCCGTGGGATCTTCGAAGTATGCATTTATAGCTTTATTGGAGTCGAGATTATTTGCCTGGAGCAGCAGTTTGGTGAGTTCTTGAGCGGTATCAGGAGCTCAATCATTCTGACCTTAAGGAAAGCAATGGCTTTCTCGCGAGAGGTGCTAGTAAAGCTCACAAAATTCACAATAGCTTCCTCCGTTGGATCTGAAGTCATGATGGCTCGCCTTCAGCAGAAAGGTGGGTGGGGGAAGAGCACCAGATATATGAAGCTGTCTTGCATGGCATCATCCACCCGTCCTTCCCCACACCATGTGACTGCGCTGTGCGGCCTGATTCTTGAGGCAGTCGGGACTCCCGAATGCTTGGCACTATACATTTCTGCCTCAGGCATCACTCGCCCATATAGTACGAAGACCAAAAATAGTCATGAAAATAAAAAGTAGCATGCGTAGAAGCAGTGTTATATTCATTTCCAACATTCGCTAATATCCCCTGGGATAAAACCATACCAGATCATATATATATATCTATAAAGCCGACTTCCCCCATTTAATCTCCGTCCCATTCAGTCCCTCCAAAGCCGGCACCAGTGGCCTCAACGCATATCCATAATCACCAGCATTCGGTGTCCGCAGGAGTGTATGAATATGAAACTTCTTCGGCTCCTCGTTATTCAAAAACACGCCAGAGTGATGATCAAACTCCACCAAGACAACCGGGCTCTGAATGCGATAGTAAAACGGATCCTCGTCACCAACCCCCCCAATCCAACAAAAGTGCGTCTCAGACTCATGCTCGCGAATATGTTCGAGTTTGAGCTCGCGGGCCCGCGCCGGAAGATAAAGAAGATACTGTTCAAGGATACCATATAGGAGGGTCTTTTGGTCGGCGGTAAATCCAGCCACGCGGATACCCTCGTACGGCACGACGCGGTTGTCGCGGAACGCTCCGCAGAGATGGCGCTGGTCGTCTTTGTTCCAGCGGCCCGGGGGCATGGCGGGATCGTGCATCTGTTTGTAGACCTGGGCTTGTTGCTGCAGGGAAGGGTCGAGGGATTGCATGATTTGGAGGCCGAGCGATTCTTCGACCTGGAGAATGCGGGTGCCGGCGTGCGGGCCGGAGTCGATTTCGTTGGGTTCGGCTCCTGTGAACCATGGCGAGGCGACGATTTGGCCCTTGTAGAGGAAGATGTTGAGACAGAGGTGGTGGCCGTAGAATGACCAGCCCCAGGGACGGGTGGTGGATGGGCGTCCGAAGAGCACGAAGTTGTAGGAGAACTCGTTCATGACCGCGGGTGACTCGACGAGCTCGCCGAGGAAGTGGTTGATGCGCATGGCCTTGACGGCCTTGTCGTAGCCTTCTGGGGATAGGGTCGTGCGTAGTACGGCCAGGATGGCATCGCGGATGGAGGCTGAGACTTCGTCTAGTCGCAGGCCTTTGGGGCTGAGGAGAAACTCTGGATTGGACCATGTGCGCCATTCGGGGCTGTCCATGTGGTAGCTCAATGCGGCCTTTTGCTGGTCGTCGAGAAGGGACAGGAGAGATTCCGTTGCTGATACTATTCCAGTGATTGGAACATCCTCTTCTTGCAGTTTGAAGAGTCCGGGGCAGACATTTCCTGGTGTTCGTTAGAGATGTCTTAATTCTCCAGATCTATGGAAGTCGAGGCACACGATACCATCAGATGTCACCCCTTTGAACGGCTCTTGGGAAAGCTCCAACCAATGCATATACAGGGCATGTAACCATGGCGGGTTATGCGATGTCTTGAATTCGTGTGCATATTCATGAGCATCCTGCGTTCGCATCATCTCGAACCGTTTGATGTTCAGGTCGGGCAGATATTGGCGATATTCGCCTGTAGGGCTTTGGTTTTGCGATGGGGCCATGATGGCGGTATGTGCTGTGAGGTTGAGACTTAGAATTGGGAAGTAACCGGGGAGGAGGGGAATACTCGCCCATTTATAACATCTCTGTCGCATGCAGTGGAGTGCAGATGGAAGGTTGGATCTTCGTTCCCCGTGGCGACTCCTCCCCCACGTTGACTGTGGGGATGCGCTGTGGAGAGCGGGAAACTACTTATCCGGGGTGAGCCCAGAGGTTGTGGAGAGTCATGCTACTACAGTGTAGGAGATCAATGATGGGTATGAACACCTGCACGGTGAACGGCTTCTCTCTCAAGCATGTCATAATTGTTCTTGAGAATTTTGATGTGTTCAATCGACAAATATTGAAGTTCAACTGCAGTTGAGGCAGTTCGGAACTTCCAAAAGCCCTAATCCACCAGACCAAGGGATTTCCGACGTCTTCACCACTCACTCAAGAGATACAGATACGGGGACTACCCAATGATAGTATAATATGAATGGCGTTACGTATAGCTATAAATCCTCTGGCTAGTGGAAGGTGTTTTTACTGTGAGTGCTACCAGCGACGTATATTTCAACAATGCGATGACACATTACACTCCAACACTGCCTGTCGTAGCTACACCCTCAACTACAGGCAAGACAAAGTCAAGACCAACCAAAGACGTAGACCATATATAAACAAGGAATCTAGTCGTAGTTCCACTATTAAAAATATAACTATGCGAAAGTACCGGAGATCGATCGGCTGTTCAACCAAACACATCCACACGCTAACATGCAAGATATTAGACACTTCGCAAAACCAACGCCCTCAAATGCACCGACCCATGAGACACCAAAGAAACACAAACCCACAACAGACATGACCAACTGAGGTAGACACATAGATAACCATTTACCTAGCCTAGCTAGCCTAGCTAGCAACTGCCAGCTGAGCCACCAGATCAGAAGCCACATCCAAGAACGGATACGGGCTGGTCACCTCCTTCTCCTTGTTGCGGAAGCGTTTGCTAATCGGGCGCCAATCCTGGTCACCATCTGCGCAGATCACATTCTGATACCCGTCACACTTGAAGTCAACCATGTAGTTATTTTCCTCCAGCTGGTAAAGCTGGATGTCGACGAACACCCACACACCATACGTGACGCGTGCAATAGGGTGATGCTGGGTCGCTGATGACGGGGTCGAGATGCCACCCGACTCCATATGGCCGCCATTCTTCTCGTCCAGCGAGGATGGCCCACCACTGAGGTGGAACCGACGGCGGAATTCTTGCAGATCGCTCCGGCTGCTATCCACACTGGTCGATAATCCGGGCGCCCTGACACCAACCTTCAAAAGACGGGCCCTGATAAACCAGGGGTCTTTAGGGATATAGTAGTCTGATGGCAAATCCGGGTACTTGCTTTGAAGGTATTTCTCTCCGGACTCGGGATCGGCTCCGATTTGAGTTGCTGGAAGTGAATTAGCTGGGAGCATGGACTTGATAATCGTCCGGGGGGGGACGTACCTGATTCGGCTGGTTGGATATCCCAAATCCCGCCCTGTGCGGCAATCGCCTTGTACAGATAGAGCATGGCTTCGTAAGGTTGGTTGCGCGAACGGATGCCGAACTGCCATTTACGGGTTCTCTTAGGCTGGTGGGGTACACTTCGGCCTTCGGGCGGATCCAGGCGCAGTTTATCAAGATCTACAATGCTACGAGAATGCGGTTTCAGGGCTTTGGCGATGGCTTCCTGTTCCTCTGGAGACAGTCCTCGCCGACCGCCCCCTTCAGCGTCCTCATCGAGGGGTTGGCCGGCCTGCGCCCGCTCTTCTACCAAACGATGGGCATCCCGTGCCCGTTGTTCCCGATCGCGTTGACGTTGTTCCATGAGTTGGTCGTGCACGTAGGGCAGACTTGTGGGTAAAATTCGGACATGGCTAGGACGGGGCGTTTCGTCGTCATGATCGGTTTGTTGTGGTAGTTGCATTGCTGGATGATAATCATTGGTTCTCGTTCGTGTAGGCAGACCCGGGGGTGGAGCTTGAGGTTTGGCAGCAGCAGCGGACCGGCCAGCTGGTGCAGGAGGCTGAGGGGTTCGATTTGGAGGGGGAGATGGAGAGACTGGGCCCATCATATTTTCCTCGGTAGGAGCTTTTCACAGTCAGAATTATTCACGATGGGTTGGGGAGTATGGCGAAACTTACAGTTCGTCTGCATCATCTCGTTTTCAACGATGATGAAGAACGCATCTTTGATGGCACTTGGCTCCGGGTTCCGCAGGGCATCTTCGATATCATCCCGCGCATACCCCATACTCCTTTCTAACTTGGAAATGGCCACTTGGTGGATCTTATGTTGCACGGACGAGGGCTTTCCGGGGATGAGTTTTCGCGGGTCGACGGCCTTGTTATGATCAACCCCGGGAGCAATGAATTCCTCTGGGGGAGGCTCCAAATACTTCGGAAGATCCTGGGTAAACCACGGATCCTGGCGAATTTCCGGAATGGTGATACGATGAACCGGATGGACTTGTAGCATGGAGCGGATTAGTCGCGCAGCTCCAGAGGAGATGTAGGGGGGCATGTGGAAGTTGCCCGCGGCAATTTTTTTGAAAAGGGCGGGGATGTAATCGTCGTCGAAGGGGAGCCGTCCCACCAACAGCACATAAAGGATAACACCACAACTCCAAACATCCACCTCGGGGCCAGCGTATAGTTTTCCCGAGATGACCTCGGGGGCTGCATAATTAGGGCTGCCACAGCTAGTTTTGAGGAAGTTCCCATCCGTCATAATATTGCTGAGTCCGAAATCGGCGATCTTGACGTTCTTTTCGCTGTCGATGAGGAGGTTCTCCGGTTTTAGGTCGCGATGGACAATCTTATGGCGATGGCAATATTCGACGGCACAGATGATCTGTTGGAAGAATTTACGAGCCTCGGTATCATTGCAACGGCCTCGCTTTACGAGATAGTCGAATAATTCCCGTTCGGCGTATTCCAGGACCATGACGATGTCGGTTTTCGTCGCAATGACCGTGTACCTAACAGCATCAGCTCAGTTAGTCGACAGTAACCTCAATGATCTCCAAATGGACAGGATACCCACAGTTTGATGATATGAGGATGTCGAAGAAGTTGCAGGTACTGAATCTCACGTTCCACACGACCAACCATGTCCCGCGAGAGCAGTTTGCGGCGGGAGATAATCTTCAGTGCAACCTGACGACCACTGGGCTGGTGAATGGCCAGTTTGACCTTCCCGAAAGAGCCCTCACCGAGGAGACGGACCGTTTGATATTGATCAAGGCGTTGCATGTCCCTCATGGTGGCGGGGGACTGCATGGTCGGATCGCCGCCTTTCCCGAGCGGGCGCGAGGGGGGAGGCATGGCCATGGCTGAGGGATTCGGGTTGGAGGGAGCAGAAGGAGGGCGTGGTTTAGAGTCGCGATCAAAGGAGGGGAGGGAGACGGAGAGGTCTTCGTCGTCAAAAGCAGCAGCCATCCTTTTTTAATTTTTTTCCCAGGCTTTCGGGCCAGGTGGACTGGGTTATGTGGACTGGACTGGACTGGACTGGAACTTCGAACTGGAACTCACGGGAGAAACGTGACGTGATCGACCCAGTCCGGACTGACTGATAAGCAAGAGAAAACTCTCTCTCCCCCACCAACAATCGATTTCCTCTATATAACTAGTCTCATATAATAGATAATATTATTTTGAAAGAAAAAAAATAAATCAAAATATTGCAATTGAATCCAAGGATCAGGATCTGAATTTATATATCCCCTGGAAGGGAAGAAAAAAATTCAAAAAATGACCACAGTCACAAGAGATGGGAAAAAAAAGGAGAAAGGATGAATCTCCCCCACCGCTACAACTCAGTAGGAATCTACTAAGTGGAGAGGAATATTATTCTTAGCAGGAGGAAATGCCTATCATCGAGGAGTCATCGCCCTATAAATATGAGACACTCACAAGACCTGCGAAATGTGGGGCATCAGGGACAAAGCTCAATCCATCGTCAACGGATTGATATGGCCAGATCTCCCAAATAATTCTATCATGTTGACTGACTTTTTTTATTCATAATTATTCCCCATTTAGTCCGAATATTTTTATGATATACTTCATCTTCTGTATGTAGATAAAAAAAAACCCCCCAATGAAATTGTGGTTTTTATTACCGATGGGTGGAGAAACGCAAAGATATATATATTGGGTGAGCCGGACTATGGAAAGGATATTATTTCCGATAAATTACATAGGTAACAGCCTATTTTATATAGTTCCCCAACAGAAAGGGGACTATGGGATCACGAATGGTTGAGTTTTCTCCTTAACAGAGATAACCATGAGACTCTTTCTACGGCTGGCTCCTCATCTCCTGGAGAATGTGACCATGTACAAGAATGGCTGGAAGATATTCAGGGTCTATCTGTATGATTGCTGTACTTGATTGCTCTTTAGGTATAACACCATGTTAGAAGCGAACAACAAAACATGTAAGTGAAATCTGGATCCTATCTCAACAGGTCAATTTTGTAGAATTCAATATCACACAATTAGACCCCCCCTTAAAAATATATCTCGACTCCTAATCAAAATATCTCCCCAACCGTCTCCGCAACCACGGCCCAGCAAAATACAACGGCGCACCCATCAAGAACACCGCCCACTGCACCCCCGCAAACTCCGCAAACATCTTCCAAACCCCCTCTCTCGCCATCCAGTCATACGACCCCTTGGCCAACCCAAACGCAACCACATTCTTACTAGCATTGACCAGCACCAGAGCCTCGCCACTAGTACGCGGATACGCATCGACCACATACGAGAGCATCACGGACGGCACGAGGGCCAACGCAGACGCGGCCATAGCCTGGCCGACTGCGGGCACAGCATAGTGCATGCGGTTGGCGATGGCATGGCCAAATACGAGGACGCCAATGGGGGAGACGATAAAGGGGACGATCAGAGCGGGGAGACGATGCTCAGGCTTATGCAGGTTGTGCTTGTTGCGGGAGCGCAGGAACCGCGAGAGATAGTCTGTTAGCGGGCCGGCGATGGGGAAGGCGATGAGGACGCCGATGAAGCTGCTGAGGGTGAAGAGGCCGAGGCCGGCGGAGCTAAAGAGGTAGGGAGGCGGGGAGAGGAGGGAGGGACAGAGGGTGGAGATTGAGACGACCCTGTTGATGACGATCGGTGATTATTATTAGTCTTGGTGATAATGGGTTGGGCTGGGTTGGGGGAGTTAGGGCAAATGGGAGCAGGTGACGTGACTTACGCCCCAAGAGCGACACCATACATCGCTGATGCCAGCAACACGCCGGGAACCATCAGCATGGGGAACGGCAGGACAAGCAGATAGAAAAAATGCTTGACTGGCCCGCGTCTACGCGCTTCTTTGGATAGGCCCATCGTGAACAGACTCTTCCAGTAGACCCTGTAGTCGAAGGGGGGACGAGTTTCCGGGACGGATTCGAGGTGGCCTTGGACGCTCTTTTCAGGCTCGAGGTGCTGTTCCTCTCCTTCGGGTTCGTAGGTGGTCTCCGGTAGGAGGAAGAATGTAGTGACGAGATTGACGGCGGCGATGATGATGCAGAGGATAAAGAACCAGCGCCATCCGCGCGCTTTTATAAGATACCCTGCAATGACCGGGCCGATCTGGCTGCCGCCAGAGAGGAAGAGAGCGTATGTGGCCATGGCGCTGGCGTAGTCGCGTTCATAGAACATGTCTGACATCGTTAGGTATGATCAGAGATCACAGTAAGTGGGTTGTGGGGAATCAAACCGGCGAGGATACTCGGACCAATGGACTCGATCGAACCCAGACCTGAGGTATATTGTCAGCATTTTCCCCATAAATACTTGCCATCAGAAAGAGATAGAGAGAGAGGGCGGAACAAACCGAAACTGGCAAACACTCTCGCGCCCAGCAAACTCCCATAGTCCTTGGCCACCGCCGTCCAGATACATCCCGCAACGAACCATGCCATGGATATCAACACGATCGGTCGTTTGCCGAAGCACAGAGCCAAGGGCATCCAGACCAGATTCGACAGACCCATGGCCAGAACCGACCAGCTGATGAGATCGGCCAATTTGTTGAACGGGACATGTAGGTCGGCTCCCAGATTCTCGAATCCCGTCGCCAGGCCGGACTTTCTCTCACATCAGACAAATATAATCGATTTCATAGGCCGATCGATGCACATACCGAGTACATATTCCCCATAAAGACGAAGACATTGATGGTAAGGAGCGCGGCGTATCGCACCCTCCGAGGAAAGAGCTACACTATTAGTACAGGAAAACAAACATGGAAACTGGAGATACAGAATGAGAGATCTCACCTTCGGATCCATGATTGTCGTCGTCATGATGGGTGACCAGTCGTCTCACAACGTGTGGGGGAGAGTGGGAGTTCAGAAGACGCTGGGGCCCTGACTGATATATCTAATGTCTACCCCGGACTCGACCCCAGGACAGGTAGTGTCTCTTGCGGGGACCTGACCTGTTCTTGGACCTGGACTCGTCGTTGATTCGATAACGTGAAAGACGCAGCTGTCATGCGGGATGTGGCCCTCGGACATTCCGAGCGGTTCGGGACCACTTGTGAGGCATGGATGTAGCTTAGAACTGGTGAAGAGTTGATTGGATACCGATTGAAGGGCTAGATTGTGTGGCGCAAAGGATTCCGAAAATTTAAATTGATTAAAGGAAGTAATACGGTTTGGGGTAGACTCATATCATTCACGACGTGATCTAAAATTAAGCTAACGCGAGTGGAAGTTGGGTAGCCATTAGACAAACACCACACTTCGTGCGACCTGGGGCTTAGGTGCACTGATTAATTTACATCAAATACATACTTCAAACATCCTTTTTCGAGTGTTCCGGCTTATGGGTCGTCTCATAATCGATATGCACAAACGCTCGCTCGACATCCGGCAAGCTCTCCAGCTTCTCCTGCAAATCCTCTGAAATATCATGGCACGTCTTCAGAGTGGTGTTGGAGTCCATGACTACATCGACTTCAACTGTGAGACGAGGGCCGGAATGATACGCACGGACAGTGTCGACAGCCTCAATCGAATCGTGATGGGTCATGGAGATGTACGTGATCAGGTTGAGCATATCGGAGTCCGCGCTGACCCCAATAAGAAGCTTACATTCACCGATAGAGGTGTACAGCCACAGGCACAAGATGAGCAGGGAAAGGATAATCGCGCCCATAGGATCAATCCACCACTTCAGCTTGGAACCACCCACAGAGGTGAGAATACCGAACCCGTTGATGAAGAGATCATTGCGATGGTCTTCCCACAGAATCCGCACCTGCGAGTACTTGTTGCGCAGAGCCCAGCAGTACATGAACAGCCCCAGTTTGACCAGGAATGCAACACTGACCGCGATCACCGAAGGGAGATGAAACGCAGTGTCTCCCCCTTCCGTGAGCTCCTGGCAGGAGAAGGCAATGAGGATCAACGACACGGCCATCATGATGAAGGCAAAGTAGATGTTGCCGACATTCTCGATGCGGGATTTCCCCACAGGGTATTGGTGTGTATTCCCCTTCTTTGCCGCCCGATTACACAGGATCAACGTGATGTTGGAAAGGGGGTCGAAGATGGAGTCGGCCATGGTGGTGAAAAGCGACAACGATCCGGACGCAATGGCACCATACAGCTGCAGCCCAGACAGGAAGATGTTGCAGCCAAATGATCCCCACACTGCAATCTGCAGCTGCATCTTATTGGAGGTTTCCATTTCCTGCGCGTCACGCACATGGTCCTGCACGGGCTTCAGCAGGTTCTCGATATGATCGTTCTGCCATTTGTAGAAGTTGGTGATTTTGGAGGTCTTGCGATCTAGGCCCCCATACTTTCGGGAACGTCGGCGACTGGTATTCGCCTCTATGGGGTGAACCTCGATCTCGGCCAAGGGCTTGATGCGACTGGATAGGTTGAGAGGATCCGCTGCCGAGGAAAAGGCGGCAGCGTGCGATTCGTAGTCGACCACGGTTGGAGATGTCATTGTGAACGGTTTGCAGGAAAAACCATAGACAAATCGATGTATATAGGATTTTCTTCAGGGAAAAAAAAAAAAAAAAAACCAAAGAGAAGATAAAAGGGAGACCCCACATATTAGTACCTCTCTATCCCAATAAGGACCCCATGGGTCTGTTGCTGCGCCCTGCTTGGCAGCGGAGAATGCCCGCGATATAGTGTCATTATCTCCACCGGCCAAGGGTTTCTGGAATCTCCACAAACTGCTGATCACCACGTTTTCTCGACTGATTTTTCTATTCGGTGGTGGAGTATCGAAGAGGTGTTGGAAGCCCTATCTTGTATCCCTACCTAGATGGTGCTTTCGAGTCAATTAGGAGATCCCTTCCGTCTTGATTGACCTATTCTTGCTGGTCGCTGAATCTAGCCTAATTATTAGCCCATATTAATAAACGCTTATTCCATAGCGGTGATTGTGTATACCTTATTTCTAACCTGCCCCACACGATTCTCAAGTTATTGATTAGTATACCCAGATAGTCTGATAATAATAAAGAACGACAAACAAAAAACAGGGTCCAAATCGAAGAAAATAAGCGAAATCACGTGGCTGCGCTCGTTGTTTTGTCAACAATCAACTTAACTCTGTATAAATTCCACCAAGGGAACATCGACATGGAGGTCATCCAAAAGAACGAGGCCTTCAAAAAGACTGATGGGCAGATGAGATTTTCCTACGTTCTAATCTTTGCCCAGCAAGATGGTACACTGTATTCGGGGAAATGGAGGCAACGATTCCAACCGCCGCAAACGCTGAGCGATCTTGAGGAACTCCGGCCAATTCAGACCGAGGACAGGGGCCCCGAGGTGAATTCCGAGTGGTCGTCATTCATCCAGACGGATGAAGCAACAGCAGTTTATGTGAAAACACCAAGTCTCCTGGGATATATCAATGGACACCTCGAGCAGCAAATCACTCGCGAGATCGAAACATGCGAAGTTCTTCGCAAGAATCCCCACCCGAACATCGCGACCTACTATGGGTACCAGGAGACTCATGGTCGAGTATCTGGATTATGCTTCAAGCGATATATGTCTTCGCTACTTGATGCGGTGAACCCTCAGCGATGTGGCAAGGCGGCTTTCCTTTCAAGTCCACGGGATCGAGTGACATACAATATGCGAAGTAGCCTGGAAGAAGGGATCTTAGCTGCTATAAAACATCTCCATTCCCTTGGACTTGTTCACAACGACATCAACCCGGCCAACATTATGCTTGATGCAGATGGGAGTACGCTTATTCTGATCGATTTCGATAGTTGTCGATATATTGGAGAGCCTTTACGCAGCACTGACACGAAAAGAACCCACCACTGGCACGATCTGGCTGTCGAGATCTCACTTGAGAAGAATGATCTCGACGCTTTTAAGGAACTACGAATCTGGTTGAGTGGATCGACCGATGAAGATTTTCTTTTTGAATGAGACGGAAGCCCCTGTCGAAGTAGTATTGTGTGGGAGATTGCCATCCAGTAGCCTAGATACCCAATAAGTTGAATAGATTTTATCATCTTCTCAAAGCCATACCAGATTGTGTTGAGACATCTCATGTTATCCAGATACTTGTTTGGGCCACCATCGCTAGCGCTTTTTGGTGTGATGGTCGAACAGTCTTCGTCTGGTAAATAGGCATTTTATGAGATCATGGGATCTAAAGCCTCCAATCACTCCGTATTCAAATTATCAAAATATTAATACGATTATAAGTTCGACTATGATACTCGATATTTAAAATATTAAATTAATAAATATTATATATGAAAAAAAAAAAGGAAATACCAATAATTGGGATAGTATTGGGAGAGAGAGAGAGACATTGCATTATACCCAGATTGATAGCTGCCCTTTGGCGCTCTTCTGGGTCGTCAAATTTAGTATACAAAGATGATAAGAAATAAAAGATATAAAACAATATTATGAATCATACTCTCCTATCAGTAATCTACTATGCTAGTGGATTCCATTACTATTCTTAATTAGTTATAAATCTAACTACTACTATAAGAAAGTAATACTACCACCATCAGGACAAGGCTGAGGAGTATACCCTGGGACGAGATATTATATCGGGCCTGTTTGTGGCCGTCACCCCGATGACCAAGGAAAACGGAGTGCGATGATCAAACAGTCTTCCCCTGTCAGGAGTTTTATTAGATCATTCCATTGTGTTAATTTGAGCCTAGCATTCCAGATGCCGAAATTTGACGCGAGATGGAAAACCCGGGGAAGGCACATCACACACCGGCAAACCCGAGAAGCAGACGAACCCATTAATTAAACAAATTAATTAATCAACCAACCTCGGCGCATCCATCCAGGGTCTGCTGACTTGATAAGCCCTTATTTAAATCCACCCCCAGTTCGTATTTTATCCAACTCCCAGTCTTGGTTGAACATCACCAACTCTCCAATAAGCCATGGTGAGTCCCTCCCTACCAGCCAGACATATACTTAAACCCTCCATCCCCAATAAGTGATACTCCAACTAACAAACAAACCCCAGACCCCGGAATCCCACCTCAACATCACAATCGTCGGTGCGGGCCTCAGCGGCCTCGCGACCGCCATCTCCAGCGCCACCTCCGGTCACACCGTAACCGTGCTGGAGCAAGCCAAAGAGCTCGCCGAAGTCGGCGCCGGGCTGCAAATCACGCCCAACGCCTCGCGGCTCCTCCGGCACTGGCAACTCCCGGCATCAATCTGGAGCTCCGCCGCCGAGCCCACAGCCCTCACCGTGCACAAATACACCGGCGAGATCCTAGCCCACGAGCCCGCTTTCCACCGCAACATCCGCGCCAAGTACCAGGGCAACCCGTTTATCGACCTCCACCGCGTGGACCTGCAGCAGGCGCTGTATGCGCGCGCCACGGCGCTGGGGGTCGAGTTCCGGCTCGATGAACGGGTGGAGAGCGTGGACTTGGAAATGGGGAGTGTGCGCACCGTGGCGGGGAATGTGTACAGGGGGGATTTGGTTGTTGCGGCCGATGGGCTGTGGTCGAAGTGTCGCGCAGCTTTCGAGGGGAGGAGGGATGATCCGCTCCCCACGGGGGATTTGGCGTATCGCATTGTGTTGGAGGCCGAGCAGATTACGGATCCGGAGTTGAGGGCGTGGGTGGAGAATCCCGAGTGTCATTTTTGGGTTGGGCCCGGGGCCCATGTGGTGGCGTATTCGCTCAGGGGAGGGAGCATGTTTAATATCGTTTTGTTGGTGCCGGATAATTTGCCCGAGGGGGTGTCGAGGCAGGCCGGGTCAGTGGAGGAGATGACCGCGTTGTTTACGGGGTGGGATCCCGTGTAAGTTTGATGATGATTCGGGGCTCGTTGCGATGAGGGTTTCTGCTAATTCTTGTCTTTCTAGGTTGACGCGGTTTTTGAGCTATGTTGATAGCGTGGATAAGTGGAAGTTGATGCATCGTATGTCTCTTTCTCTTTCGCAATGATGAGGAGATGGCCACTGACATAAGACGTCTGTCTATACAGATGGAGAAATGAAATCTTGGATCAACGACCAATCCAATCTGGTCTTTGTGTGAGTGCTCGCCCACCCTCTCGATTTGTCTATTCGACTTCTCCTAACACCCCCAGGGGCGATTCTTGCCACCCCATGCTTCCCTATCTCGCGCAAGGAGCGAATTCCTCTCTCGAGGATGGCGCAGTGTTAGGCGGCCTCCTGGGCCACATGACGAGTAAAGCCCAACTACCGCAAATTCTGCGTCTGTATGAGAGTCTTCGAAAGTCCCGAGGAGAGGCCATTGTACGCGAGACGTTCAAACAGGTATGTCTTTGAAGGCACTGCCACCTGGTATTTTCAAGGCTAACAACCCTCGCAGAGGAATGATTTCCACATGCCGGACGGCCCAGATCAAGAAAAGAGAGACGAAGTATTTCGGTCACAGCTGGGAAAAGATATCAAGGGAGCTTTCCCGAGTCGGTGGTCAGTCTATATAATATATCTATATTGCTGTGGCTTCATATCTAACCAGAATCTAGGACATGTCCCGAAGTTCAGCCCTGGCTGTATGGCTACGATGCCATCCAAGAGGTGGAGAACGCCGTGGAACAGAATCCTGGCTTATTCTCCAAGACTACGCCCAACTTATAGAATAGACCCTATCATAGATATTATAGAATGTATTTTCTACTGCGTTTCATATATGTACATAGACAAGGGGTCGTGTAAAGATCAAAGCTTCTGTCCTGTTGAACTTGTTGAAATTGAGCAAACTGACAGATTGATATTACTGGAGATGATGATTATGAAGAAATAAATGTAATGAAACAAGCAAGACCACATTATTATGTCAACATGTACAACCTAATTGTCCAACATGGGAAGCCCGCCCAAATCATCAAACAGCCGGGCAATCCCTTCAAAAGAACAATCCGGGAACCCAAACCCGTACGCCCATTCCTGCTCACGTCAGATTACATCGCATCGAGAAAAAAAAAGAAAGAAGAAAGAAAGAAAGGATGCAGGACTCACAGGGATATCAAACCCTCCAAGATTGGGCGTTGTCTCCGAGACATATGTGCCAACATCCCTGTCTGGATTCCCCATTGTTGACTGGGTTTCCGAAGCGCGGAATTCTCGCAGGTAGTGCTTAATAATTTCCACGGATTTGCGTGCCACTACCGATTCGTCCATTGCTTCTAGAATCTCCACGGCCATCTCGACAGATTGTCGAAGTGGGATGGTCTCGGAGCATATGCCGAGCTTGGACATGGGAAGGAGAAGAGTCGACGTGGCAAACATTACGTATGTCGTGTTGTACCACCTATTTGCGTCAGCTGGTTAACATGGCATAGCGAGGGGTCGAGGTACCAGCAGCGGAAGAATGTGTGAACCCGATAGATGTCGTATATCACTTCGATGGTCTTCATGGCTGCGTCGAGGCATTTGGTGATGGTTTCTTCGAGTTCAGTCGGCGTGTGACGCAGCTTGCGAGTGAAATGGCTGAGGAATGGACGGAAGAGTAGCATTTTCACGTTGTAGTAGCCTGTGACAGGTTAAATCAACCCTGCAGGCCGGGATGTCTTTCTTAGGAACATACGAATTCCAAGGACAAGTCTTTGTCGCCGCGCCCACTTAGGGTCCCGAAGCGCACCTCCGGCGACGTCTTGTTTCACTATGTCAGGTTTGATCCGGTCAGGTAGCTTCATTATCCACCTGTCCAATTCCGCCTCGATCTGTAGAGCCACATGGAGCTTTTCTTGTAGCGTGATCCGCGAGTGATAGATTTGCACCGAAACTTTCCGAATTATCTGCGCGAAATCGACCATCCAGGGTATAATCGCGTACTCAGAGTCATCCCGGTCCGGCATGGCGCGGTTGTGGTATTCGTCCATGCCGAGAGTATCAGGGCGGCCGACCCCAAAGCTCATTTCACTAGGACGGTTAATATCGCGAGTTTGAAAAGATAACTTGAAACATACATTTCCAGAGAAAATAGTCCCCTGCAATTGTCAGTGAAAGCATCTTGACAAATAATCTTCCATACTCACCACCAAGTCTTCGAAATCCAGTCCGCGCGCGGATCAGTCGTGTTGCGCACCTCTCTGTTGAACCCAGCGGCCAAACAAGTACGCACAGCTAACCCCAGATACATATAAGCCACTAAAAGATTAGCTTTCATCCGACCCCGGAGTGGTAGATTCCTACAGTTTGGATTCAGTTCGTTCTGGCAAATTTTGGCCTGTACATGTCAGCCAAGCTCTTCTCAAACACGGGCAGGGAAATGTACCATAAGGTACAAGCACTGAACTGTATCCAAATTATTTGAGAATTGCAAATAATTCAGATACATCTGTGCCTCGCTAAACAGCTTCCGACTCCACTGAAAGCGACCCAATCCACCAAGTCGCTGTTCATCCCAGACACGAACCAGTGCTCCGAAGGAAAGCACGCTAAGATACAATGCGACGAAGCTCGGCTCTGGCAGTCGATCTCGCGCAAACCATAGCTCATGGGCTCGCAGGTAAAAGTCTTCCTTATCAATCAGAGGGTGAATGAAGTGGATGTTCTCAAAGTATCCACTGATGAACGTATGGGCCTGCTCGAAATAATAGTTATGCTCCTGCAACTCCAACGGCGGCTGTACTGGGCCAACTGCACATGAGGGCGAGAAGCTCGAGTTATGTAGCGTTGATATCAATGAGTAGCGTGGCTCGATTGGACGTCTATTTTGTCCTTCGAGTTGTTGGTGTTCGCGTGTTTTCTGAAGATGCCCAAGGAAGGCGGCGTTAGAAGTGATGCCGTGGAACTCAATTCCATTGGTATGTTGGTTTAGCTCGGTGATTTCTTCTCCGACGCTTTCCCCAGCGTCGTCTTGGTTGTCATACGATATTGATACTTCCTCGTGTAGGGTAGAGCCGGTACGCGACATGAAACGGGGCGTTGTATCTATCCCGGACTGCTGCACAACAGCTGGTTCCGGGGTAGTCATTTGTTGGGGGTGTAGGGATCTCATACTCTCTGCAGAGCGCAATTTGGAAGTGGGTTCGTTGACTTCCTTCTCCAGATGTTGCATGTAGCCATTGATATGTTGGTTCATCTTGGTAATTTCTTCTCCCACGCTTTCTCCAGCCTCGCCTGCGTTGTCATACGATAACGATACTTCTTCGTGTGGGGTAGAGCCACTACGCGGCATGGAACAGGGCGTTGCACCTATCCCGGGCTGCTGCATAGCAGGCAGATCCGCAGCATTTCTCTGTCGGGGATGTGCGGACTTCCGGGGTACTATCTGCTGAGACCTCTCATCCAGACGTTTCTTTGAACCACAACCATTAGCACTTTTTGGCGTGTTGGTTGAACTGTTTTCCCCTGTCAGCCGTTCTGTTACTATCTTACTCTCCGCAGAGCGCAATTTGGAGGTGAGTTCGTCGACTTTCTTCTCCAGATCTTGAATGTAGCTATATGTATTTTGTTAGACAAGGCGGCATATAATTGGGAGGATTGATACGGACCTCGCGGACCGGCTACTCTCTTGCTGTCGATAATTTCCTTGGTAGACGCAATCGATTCCGCTTTCTACACGCAATCAGTCCCAATCCAGGTATAAAATGGGTCAAGGGATTTAGTTACTTTTGCAGTGTGCACAAGGATATGATTCGTCACATTTATACTTCTTCAATCTGCAGCGGTCACAGGCGCGGGCAGCCCGTGGCCGCTTAGGACGTGGCGGAACGGGGTCATCCCGCGCAGAACGAACGCTGGACTGCCGTTGCATGTCGGATTCGCTGACCAATGACTGGAACTCGGCCCTTCGGACTTTGCAGCTTGTTATGCAAAACTGTCCCTTTCTCTCCTTTTCTTCTTCCAAGACCACAATTCCTATATGTCTGAGATATCAATCAAATAACTTTTCCTCGCTCCATCTAGGATCTGTTGACATTGCATTATCCATGAATCAGGGCCCGTTCGTTCAACGGGTAATAAGTGTCTGATTATTTCTCAGCACCCATAAAAAATTCCCCGTCCTGTGGCGTAGAAGAATGAAGTCGTAAGTAGTAGTTGTTGTCTTGATGGATGCGGTCGGAATTGCCGAGTTCCTCGACATGTGACATGTCACCTGACTAGGGTTCCCCACGGGGCAAAAACATTGTAAAAAGGTTAAAACTTAGAAATTAATTCCGATTCAATCGGCGAAAGCCTTCATTTTATGTCAAATCAGGCACGAGAAAGGAAAAAAAGCCTCATTGATTCTATCTAGGAATCGTGGTCTCTCTCGACATGAGGAAGAAGAAAAGGAGAGAAAGGCACGGATTGTACATCAACATGACGAGGTCTGGAGGCCTAACCTCTGGGCAGTTGAATTCAACATTTTATCTTCACAAGATGGCTGACTCTACTTCAATTGACTCCCTACTGAATCCGCTCCATTGCCACATTCAATTCCCTGGCCACCGTCTCTACCGCTGCAACATCCCACTCCGCCTCCTGATCCGGCAACACGACACTTTCACAAGGCCTCCCCAACCGCCGAACCAACGCCTCAACGCCATCCCCGTCCGTAAAAGACCACACCCGCACATATCGACTCTTGAAGTCCAACGCAAACGCCTGCCCGGCAGGCACAACCACCGTCTCACCCTCGCGCAACATGTTCTCCGTTTCCCCAGTCTCCCCCTTCAACCGCACCCCCAACGTCCCCTCCAAAACACACAGACAATGATCCACCTTCTCAAACGTCATATAATAACCCCCCAGCACCCCCGAAGAATACACACTCGAGGACTCAATGCTCGAAATCGCAAACAGCCCGTTGTTCTGCGCGGTGGTCACAAACGGCCTCGACATAACGCCCCCCAACATCCACCGCGGCCCGGTATTGGCCCGCAGAAAGAACGGCTCCTGCCCTGGCGGAAGTTTCTCGTCCTCCGCAGTCCAATCACCAACAGCAGGGGGCTGGTACTCTGGCTGGAATACGACGTCGAATTGGCCCTTGGCCACCATAACCTTCGGGATCAGCAGGGATTTCAAATCGCGGTCGTCGGATTCGGGCACTAGGAGGCCCGTGTAGGGTTCGGATACGTAGCGGAAAAAGTCCACCCAGTCGCCTGGCGTGATGAGGCCGTAGATTTCGGTGTGGGGGCCGAGCATCTCCGGGTTGTGGATTACGGTCTAGATGGTAGGTGGGTAGATAGGTTAGGTTGGGTTAATAATCGGTAATTTTGAGTGTGAGTAGGTAGGTAGGTAGGTGGGTAGGTAATATACCGGAGGAACGTATGCGAAATCCCCTGGCCCCATGATGCGACACTTGTCCCCGTTCCATAATTTTAGATACCCTTTGGTTACGAGGAAGACATCATGGGCGTGGTTGTGGTAGTGGAACCCGGGGGCGTCGGAAAGCACTGCGCCGCTTTGGAATACGGCCATCAAGCCGTTGGTTTGCTTCGAGGAGGCTAGGATGCGAAATACCCCTTTGCTCCCTGGGATTGTGATGCGCTCGCCCTCTAGCTGCGGGATGGCATACGGGGTCCGCGAAGGAGGGGGCTGGTTGTTCCAAGCTAATGCCATGATGGTGTTTATGTGTGTAGGTAGGTAGGTATGTATGTATGTGTATCTGTGGGATGTGATTCTTGGTTATTGGGCTATGAACATGTCACATCGTGCTAAATGTCATCCACAAGTGCGATCCCCAAGGCTTTATGTCGCACTTGGTCGCAAGTCGGCCCCTCAGGTGGAGAGACTTTCGTCATTTGCCGATCTTGGAGAAGCCGCTGGGACCAGAATCGGAATATCCGACAAATTGTATCTTGGGGTAGGGAAGATGATCAGCATAATTAATTTCTTGATGACTGGTGACTGGTGACTGGTGACCAAGAGAAAAAAAGTAATGAAGATAACCAGTTCTACAGTACATACAGAGTGGGCACGAAGGAGGCTAGGCCTACATAGGCAGGTATACTCAATTCGAGATAACAAGCAGGAGGAGTAGTTGACAGTGTGGATTTCCTGTAATTTTAACACGATCCCTCCACCACAGAGAAATCAGGAACAATATATAACAATGCACCGTGTCATGACATCACGCGGAAATTAGGCCTCATATCAGTATGAGTCCAGCCAGGTAAAGAAACAAAAGAAAAACAAATCAACAAAACTCAGGCCCCATAAGGTTCGCCATGCTATATAATACTTGTAAGCCATCTTCACCAGGAAGACCCCGTATAAAAGACCCAAACCCAGCTGCAATAGTTGCAGTCTGACGAAGGGGAAGAAAAAAAAAAGAAAATCCTTCGACAAGAAACTCCCACAAGCAACTCTCCATCTCATCTCTCCAATACAATCAAACCCAACAAAACCGAATCCAAAATTTCTCCTTATAGTATCAAACAAAGGCACCTCACAACCCTCTCGGTCGATTGGCATTAGCCCCGACCCGTCCACTCCCCGACCCATCATCGCCTTCACCAAGCCGCTTCCACGGCTTGCTAGGTCTCGCATCATTTTGTGAAGACACTGAGGTAGACGAGCTTCTGCTTAACGAAGCAGGGGAAGTAGGAGCAGACGATTCGGGTGTTGAGGTTTGAAAGGCTGTGGCACTCCGCGCAGCGGCCGCAGCCGCGGCGGGATTGCAATGGACGCAGATGAAGATGTTGAACCCACGACCGCTGCAGCTGGTACACACTGCGCCTCTGGAAGAGAAACTACTCGTCAGCAGGGGAGAGGGACAAAGCGCTTTGTCAGATGTGTGTGAGCCGTACCTTGGGGCGTTCCCTGCACAGTTTCGGCAAGTGAGGACTGTTCGGCCACCAATACAGGAGGTATGGTGTGGGTCGAGGTGGAGGCTTGATACTGGTTGATGGGCCATGATGTCTGTGTGTATAGATGAAAGGTGTTGGGGGGGGTTTCTTCTTTCTTTCTTTTGTTCTATCCCGGGAGAAAGATGGGTACTGCAGGGTGGTGGTTGACTCTTATGAAACTTCCCCCCCAAAAAGAAGAAGAAAATTGTATTGGGATTATAACATCATCAACAGGAGGTCTGTTTAAATAGATGTCCTTCGTATAGACACCCACGCTAAGGAGGGTCGGTCGTATGCTTATCAATCTCGGGATCGGCATCAATATCCAAATTTAGAGGCAAAAGTGATGAGAAGGATCAGGGAAAAAAAGAAACAAAAAAAAAGCAAAACCTTGTTGCTTCTGCAGTCTTACTGGGCAAGTCCCTGTTATTTACAAATGATAATTGTTCGTTCAATGGAACCGTCAGACTTCGCTGGCAACGATTGTGTTACCAGAGCTCGAGTTAACGGATGAACGGATTTCGGCTGAAACTTGCCCTGGCTGCGTCGAATCATACAGCTCGGAAGGTATAGAGAGCATCAGCAGGACAATTTGCGCATCAATTGAGAGAATTTGTGACTAGTGATGATTGTATTGGTCTTTTGGTCAACGGCATTGGCCAATGAAAGCACGTTGCGCTGTTCATTAGGCCCAGGGGCCATGGTGATATTGGTGCAAAGTCAGCCTTCCCACGCATCAGGCGATGAGGTGGACTTCACATCTACTAGAGATGATCTTTGATCCGAGCAGCTGGGTCATGGGCGTTGTCGATAATTTGAATATTGCAATCCGGCCGGTGGTTCGATGCAAGATTCGCCAATGGCGCGTGTAAATATTTAGGAGTTCCATAAGGCAAGAACAACTGTCAGCCGATGATGGCCGCTTCTAGAATTAACAAACCTCAAATCAAACACATGAAGCAATGGTCAATGGCCTGTGGGAAAGGTGTATGTGAGAGGTGATGGGCAGCGGAAAATTAAACAAGAAGCATGGCAGCCACCCAAGAGTCGTGTCACTCAAGTTGAAAATAATTGGTGGGATCGGCCACTCTCTGCTTCCCTTGTTGACCGCCGCACAAACTCTCCAAGAAAAATGATACCTTCAGGTCTTCAATAAACACCGTCTACGGGAAGGCGCAGGGACAAATGTGAGCATGATATCATCTGCCGTGTCATGTAATCTCCACCAA
This sequence comes from Aspergillus nanangensis, assembly GCA_015844325.1. Classification (NCBI taxonomy): domain Eukaryota; kingdom Fungi; phylum Ascomycota; class Eurotiomycetes; order Eurotiales; family Aspergillaceae; genus Aspergillus; species Aspergillus nanangensis. The sequence continues at coordinate 60,581 of VCAU01000005.1, read as the reverse complement.
TGGGACATTTCTGAGCCAAGAATCTGCAAAGCGTCGCTTACCAACACGGTATGTCGGTATGTCGTTGATGTCGGTATTCTCAGAGGGGACAACCCGATCATGGACTGTAGGCCGAAAAAAGCTCGGGGATAACAGGGGTTCAGTCACGCTAGACATTGGTGTTGATCCTGTCTTTCAAGCCCCAACAATAATGACCAAGCCAGCGCAGGAGACCTAAATATTGCTGTAGCCTAGATTGATGCGATTGTTCACTGGTCCAGAAATAGGAAACCTTTGGTTCCCAAGGTCACAGATTGCGACCGGCTTCCCATACACCAGCGTTGATGCTGCACTGACAGTGTGCTGTGTGCTAGCAGGATCGAGTCTACTGCAATCGCTGCGATAGTGTCATCGGCTAGTCCCCAAATGGAAACGATCGGCTCAATGCATATTTTTCGTTTATTCTTACCTTGATGGTAGCATTCACGGAGCCAAAATGGCCATCGCGGGAGCAAGATCCTAGACGCCAGGGCCGGATGATCATATTGGAAAACACAGGAGGTATGGTAGGATGAAGGGAAACACCAGCTCTCGGCGACGCGTGGGATTAACCGACAATGCGACAACGATGTCTCGTATCGGATGGCTCGTGTCTCATGCAGGTATCCGTCTGGCCTGGAAAGCCACGGAACCCCATTGTAGGGGTCGTAGTGCAGTGGTTAAACCACGCTAGCCCGAGGATCTCAAGCTCGGAGGAGACGAATCTCGTTTCTTGTGGACGAAATGCCTCAATTTGTCCAATCAGCTTTCCACCGTAAAGAGCCGGGATTGGTCAAATGGGTGTATTGGTCACATGTCGAGGTGATAATCTGAAACAGAACCATCAAGGGCCTTGTTTTTTGTTCTTAACACAGCTGGATTGCAGTGACAGGGCTTGCAATCATGTCTTGGCTCACCTTGCCTCCACGCCGATGCGCTAACAATATTAGGAAGGTACCTCCTCAGGCACTCCAGGAGGTGAATCCCACGGACGAATCAGGGATGGCATCGAGCTATCGAAGCCACCATGGGCCTGACTCAGTAACGAGGCTGAAGCAAGTGCTCAAGGGGCAGCATGGCGCAAACTCGACGGGCACCAACGATGTGGCGCTGACTCCCTACGTAGGGGTAGAAAAAAAAACACGGGCTCCAATCCTAATCAAGCCCTCATGCTGCAGGTATCCGTCTAGAATCACGCGCTGAGCCGTGTTGGGATTGTGCTCGGGGTAATCGTCATATCATGGTCCAAAGACCGAAGGGCGTAATTGCCAGGATCAAGTCATAACGGCGGTGGGAACATCTGAGGCTGAACCCCGCGCTATGAATCTAAGCGACTGAGAGGTCGAGAGCTGGTAATTCTCGATCTTGGACAAGTGTGATTCGGAGGGTCGGAAGTTACCGTCGCAAGATCGGCCGGCGATGTTGCACAAAGAGAGAAGCACCGCACGCGATCAGCTGACCACACTACTAACTACGACGCAGGACACGCTACTACATTACAAACCTCCCGATGCATGGGATGAAGGCAACAAAGGAGAGACCGTTGCAGTTGCGAAGTTTCCATCACTGCAGCTGATAATGACTTCATTGTGTAGAACTTCATGACAGGTATGGAAAGTTAAGCTATCATGGTCCGCGTGGGGGGGAAATGAAGGGTGGGAAAAGACAAAAGATTAAAACAAGGAAAAAGAAAAACAAGCAAAAAAAAAGAAAAACCCCCAGGGAGAAAAACTCAGATACAGCGAAATCCTGCGCACTCCAGTCAAGCTGCTGTTCAGGGGGGGGGGATACCCCACTCGTCAGTGAACCCCGTATAGGAATGCAATGTTACTCCCAATGAGATCACAGGCAAAACACCCAATTCTGGTAGGGGTACTGGTTGCAGGTACTATATCACAGCAGACTTCCATGGGGCAATGTAGACACCAATAAACGCCAGTCCCATAACATCGTCAAGATTCATTAAATGAAGTAATCCACCGGAAGCGAGGCCAGTAAAGCGACGGTTCCGACAGCCCCAATTACGACTCCTACCGCTGCCGTCCTCACGTGTGCCCGGTAAGAACCCACCTGGGAATCTCTTTTGATTACTCTGCACCTTTTCGACGCACGAGCCCTATTCAAAATTTCCATTTGTCGTCCACTTGGAGTTGATGCAACCGTTGTACCAGTCACAGGGGCTTTGTTGGTCAGATGAGTGACATCTGGGTTCTCCGAATCGCAAGCAAGGGAATTGGCGTCCTCCAAAGCGGTCGTGTCAGGTCGTGTAGTAGTTTCAACAGGTGAGAATACGCTGTTTTGTGAAGCCAGATTACCATATCCAACTATGGACTGTGGCTGAGCATCTGGCAGATAAGTATCCTCATCTCGGGTCGAATGGCTTGGGCATGGGAGACTCTGTCCAAGATCCAGCTCAGACATATAATCGACCCTTGAAACAGGCGGAAGTACCGGAGATATGTCAGCTTCGGAGAGCTTTCGTTTCAGTGAAATATCCGTCTTGATTTCAACTGCGGGAGGCGCAGTAGAGGGCTTCGGCATGGTATTAGAATGCTCGTTGTAGGTGGCAGACATGACAGCAGTTGTTGTATCTAATGGAACAATGGAAGAGCGATCTACAGTACCATTGCTAGGACTTGTGGGACAGGGACAACGTGCTGTACGAAAGTCGACATCGCGTTCTCCAGTGTTTGGGACGCAATTGACGAACGGGCCGTCCGTATACTTATTGGACAGCAGTGTCACGTCGACTGAACAATCGGGCTGTCGCCAGGAGGGTCCTGAATTATGTTGGTTCAACGAAGTTCGTGTTGACCACCCACAATTCACTGGCCCAAAAGCACCGGGAGCAAATTCGGTCAAAGAGGGGTGGGGCAATAGCGCAGCTGGCGGTGGTAAGAGAATTGGGCCACTCATGTTCATATTTGGGCCATTGGAGTCTACTCCCGGCATGTCAGTCATCGTGGGATTGTGAATGGGAGGAAAACTGTTGAAGCGATTTCTGTTGTCTTGATTCAATTCTTCCTGGGGCTGTTCATTGGAAGAATTTCCCTTCGGCAGTTGACCAAAAATATTATCACCATCCATGGGCTTCGCTTCTAGATCACTGCTTGACCCTAATGACTCCCCATCCCAGTCCGATTCTCCCATTGACTCGGAATCAGGATCCTCGGAGTCGGATGCGCCCGATGGCTGGTATGACGTATTGTCCATCTCTGCATCAAGGAGTACCCCTGGTGTGGATCTCATAGTGATTTCCTGGTTTGCTGAAGCAGTGTCCTGGATTAAGGAAGCAGTGGTTGATATTTTATTGGGTTCCTGGTTGTCATTGTTGGGCCCGACACATCCTTCCGGTATCTCGACATTCGCACCTCCAAAGGCAGCGATAGGTGTTGGGGTCATTCGTGGGGTGGCCAGCGGTTGATCCTCCGAGTCATTATCAAGCAAGATCGGGCTATGTTGGGTTCCGGTGAGCTCATGGTTTTCAGCCTTCAGGGATGAACTGAAGGGAGATGGGATTTCTACAACTGACTTGTCATCGAAATCGGAATAGGAGTCTGACACGTCCGATCCAGAGCTGCTCTCAACCGTTAACATGACGGGAAGATAACCATTTTGGTCATAATCGTCATCGTCATCGTCATCGTCATCGTCAGGGACACAGAACGTATTAGTCGTTTGTTTCGCCTCGCTATGGGCTGAAGAGGATGTGTTTTCACTACATTTTGCATCAGTAGGCGAGACCTTATAAGGCTTGTGGGTAGCATACACAGACCACATCCATCGACATTCACAACGAACTTTCAGAGGAGGGAACGAGTCTGCCATGTAATAATCAGTATTCTGTGGTGGCAAGACTAGCAGATCGCACTCACCGTGACCACGGACCACTTCTGAGCCAAAGGCAATCACATCACCGGTAAGGATTTTAACATTTTCTCCAACGGGCAATTTTTTGTCATTGAGCCATGTGCCGTGCATGGAGCCACCATCCGAAAGATAGATAACCTGATGAAATATGAGTATATCACGTCGGGAGTAATGTACAAGGCAGAGGCCTACCTGCTGATCGAGAGATGCATGTATTTTTGCATGCCGTCGAGACATGACCCTCGAGTCAAACAAACCATTGTTGGGATGAGGAAGAAGATTCTTGGCTTCTCGCTTGGAGGAGCGACCAATATCGACAGTGTCCGAGTCGGAGTTAAGGGTCAGTGTACGGAATGGGTGGACATCGATAGTGGAGAGGGGGAAGAGTGTGACGATAGCTGTGGCATCAGGCAGAGTATGAGTAGGTAGGTCATAGGTCAGGATGGATACAGAGCAGTACATACCCTGTGATACAGGCATCTCGACGGATTTACCAGAAGCCTCACCGGCGAAGCTTTGTAAAAGAGGGTGAGTGCTTAGATGGCTGTAGTTGACTCCTGGGAGAGTTGGTCCGGTCGCACAAGCGGCCCTGATGATAACGGCTGATGTCGGGTAGCTGAAGCAGTGGACAGTTTAGCTGACAGGAAGCCTTGGATCCTAGCAAACATAAATGAGTTGATGAGTACGGGGATGTCTCGAGCTTTTAAATTCGATTCAGGGGTTGGGACTAGGACTTGGATAATAGGGAAAATAAGGAGATGGTGACGAGTGAAAGCAGACAGGAGGAGGGGCAAAGCCAGGGAATAACAGTAATATATACCAGGGAAATTAAGATTCAGGACTATGACCAGTCCAAGGCGGTAGCGACCGGGTCACAGTGTCAACAGAAGAAAAGAAGAAAGAAAAAAGCCGATGAAGGTCTTCAATACTTACACGCCGGTTTGAAGGGGTAGTCGTCGAGGTATATTTGACGATAAATGGAAAACCCCTCAGAGCATCTAGGAGGTCAATAGAAGATGTTCCTGGGGGTTGTTGCTAGCTGGGTCTGGTGGGGAAGGTGCGATAAGGATGGGGTGAGCGAGATAGACGGCTGAAACTGGAGGAGCTTCAGCCAGGAGACGACTGGAGGTAGAAACCTGAGATGATGGGGGGCTAAATGGGGAAGACAGAGAGAAAGACAGTTTAGTTGATGGTGATGATGATCAAACAAAGGAGAGAGACAGAGAAGAATGATGATGATGATGATGGATGATGATTGATGATGATGACGATAACGCCCGGACCCCCGCTGATAGGCGGAACTTGCCCTGTCAGGTGGACACGCTGACTCACGCTAGGCTTATCGATAGCCGCCTAATCAGGCACTTATTTAGGTCTCTATTGTCTATCTTCTATCTACCTTCTATCTATTCTATTCTGCCACCTCGTTGGCACAGGAGCGCATACTCCCTCGCGCTCGTATGTCCAAGATCTTTCGGGTTACCAGAATCCATCCGTGATCTCACTTGTCCAAGCGCCGCCTGCAAATGCCCATCGGCGATCCGCTCCATCAACTTCCGCTCAGCACCCTTTCGATCTGCCTGAGTTGTGTCGACCTCCATCTCATCATCATTTCGAGCTCGATGCTCTGACAACGCTGGTTTAATAATATGCTGCAACGTAGCCGAAACCGCAGGAAGGGCTTTTCTCGTGTTGTTGAACCAGGCATATCGATCGATTGTATGTTCCTGGAACAACACCCATACTCGTTGTGGCTGCTGCTGGCCAAGGCGATGGATCCTACCGATAGCTTGAAATATGGTATTGAGGTTTTCGGGCGACTCGGCAATGATCATATTAGAACAACCCGTCTGCAAGTTGATTCCCAGTGCCGCGTAGTAATACGTCGTCAAAAGAACCTTCATATTCGAGGTTTTGAATTTTTCGAATTTTTCTGTGCGTCGATAAGTGGGCACTGTTGACACGATGACAGAAAATGATACGCCGAGAAGCTGAAGAAGTATCTTGGTCATCCAGAGATTGATCGGCCATCGAAAAAATATAACGATACGGTCTGATGGACCACTCGCCGGACCGGCGGATAGCATGCCTTGTGAGTTCAAGATTTTGAGAATATATCGTAAGATGGGACAACCGTGTAGGAGATACCCCGCTTTGGACGCTGCAGTGGATGGGCACTTGCTGGTATTATCCATCTTGCTGTGTTTCCACAATAGTTCAAACCCATTGTCTTCCCGGGACATATGAGCCTGAAGCTCCGCTGCCTTGTATGACATATTTGACGTATTTTCGATGAATCGGTATACGATTGGCGAAAACCGCAACTGGTACAAACGTCGAAAAATCCCTAGATTCATTCTCCCAGCGCTTTCTTGGAGGCTACCCGGATTTATATTAGCTCCTGAGTGAAGACCAAAAATCATGTTGAAGTATTCTTTGTCGTGGTATTGTTGCAGTCTCTCAGAAAACTGTATATCAATCGTCATGATACGGATAGGAGGAATCATGTCGCCGATCATGCCCTGTGCCCCTTCAGAGCTACAGATGACATCGTCCATTTTCCTAGCAAGACATACCTGCCGCATCAGAACAGGGATCGCATAACATCCGGTCTCAATGCTGATATGGCCGTTTTTTGAAAGGTAACTAATTCTCTCCGGGTTCAACAGGTGACGTGGAGGATGCTGGTTGAAGTCCTCGCGAGCGTCCCATTCTTGATATTCTTCCAAGGTGGCCCAATTCGTTGGGTCGTCGGCGTTCGGAGCAGAATGTTCAAATTCCGGGCGGTATAGAAGCTTCAGGTACCCACAAATATCGATCACCCGATTCATCATGGGAGCTGCTGAAACGATCCAGTAATGACGTGCTTGTAGTTGGGAGACTGACTGGTGGCGTCGTGTTGTAATTGTTTTCACACACTGACCTTCGTCCAGAATCACCCGAGAGAAAGAATCAGCAACAGTTGTTCGGTATGTTTTGGGTTTCTTCGTACGAGCTTCATGGCCTAATCGATCAATTTCAGTCGCATGATTTTGATTGTCGGCTGTGGGAATGGGATCTTCGACAAGTTCGGTGGATCTTTCCGCCCATGTACTATATGATGATAGCACAATGGTGCGGGCTGTTCTGATATTTTTGTTGTCAAGTTTCGATAACCGAATTTGTAATGTCGTCAAATTTTCGACAATTAGCGTTTTCAACTTTGCACTCTTTGTCTGAGACTCCTTTCCGTGGAAAATGATAAGGTTGAAAGCATCTCCAAAGCGGTCTAATATTTCCGACGCCCAGGTGTCCACGACTCCGGCAGGAGTAAGGATCAAGGTCGGTTGGTATGTCTGCAGCGTGTTATCGATCTTGGGGGCCAATACAGGAGCTAGGTATACCAGACACAGAAGTGTGAAGGACTTTCCCAGTCCGCAGGCATCTCCAAGAATTCCACCACGCAGATCCGATTTCTCTTGATCGATCATCCATGCAACACCCGTAGCCTGCCAGGGCATCAGCTCCGTCTGTGGTGGGGTCCCATTTATACCAATGACTGGCTTAGTGGGAGATATGTTCAACGCATGACATGCATCTTGGTAGGAGGGAGCAGGGGCAGAGCAGCCATAGTCGGTTGTATGGTCGACGGGTACCGCAGGGTCAGAGTCGAAACTAGCATCAGTATCATTTGCTTCGAATTCTTCTTCGTGTTCTTCTTCTTCTTTGTCATCGTTGTTAGGCCCTGCAGCAGATATAAGCGACTCAACGACCCCGGGTTGATGAGCTCCGGTTTGGACATTGAAATCTTCAGGCTCATGGATGATGCACTGAGTAGCGAAATTTTCATGCCGCATAGACCGATAAACGAGAAATTGTCTCTCCGCTTCAGTCATGACGAGTGATCTGGGTGGGTTAGACGAGGGTGCGGAACCGAGAGCCTTGTGAACTTCCTTCTCGACGGATGCTTCCAGCTGCGCGTCAGAAGCATCTGGCATTTCCTGGTCCTCCATATTGAAGCCAGTAGCGTGAGCTCTGGGGTGGAGTGGTAGCGGGCTGGTTGGGTGGTCTGTTTCCTTTTTGATTCAAAGGTGCTCTGAGAAAAGAAAGATGCAACTGGAGGGATGGAGTGAGATATAGCGAAGGATGGTGAGGAAGAGGAAAAGTGATAAGAGCAAGAGAGCGGTTGGAGATATATATATATGAAGGCCAAGGGGGATGAAAGATAGATATCAGCCAGGAGTGAGGTACAAACCCCTGAATGGAAGGATGTCACAATTAAGGGCGATCTGAAGGAATAAAGAGATGTCAAGCTTATGATCAAAGGCCATTGTTAGAGAGATACAGAAAGAATATAGATCTAGAGAGATATCAACAATGAAACAAATGACACCAAAAAAAAAAAAAAAAAAAATTCCTTATCTACCAAATTAATTCGAATCTGAAAACATTATTCACAGATCAAGTATCCGGGAATCTACATGCTATAAAGAAAAGCCTTTGAAACAAAAGATGTATTACTAGAGGTAGCCAGTAGGTAGGTAGATACTGCGGGGGGTATGATACAATGTCCCCAGGAATAAAAGATAAGGAAATTATAAAGTACTGTCGACAGCAATGAAAGGGATGTGGTGAAGTGTAGAGGGTATGAGCATAACTCGAATGGGTCTTTGAATTTGGTAATATCATAGATAATCTAAGTACCTCTAAGAGCTTGATAGATCAACGGATACATACATACTCACTTGGCGATAACGAGAGAGTAGACGCTGACTTTTGAATGAGGTAACGATGAATGCTCCACGTTGCCGGTAGTGATACAGGCAACGACGTGTGTAACATAGATAATAATAATAATAAACACCAGTTCTAAGCAGGGCTCGTCACCCAAAACGCGCAATAATCGGGACCATCTAGTTATTAGCAATATACTGGAGAATCCCTTCAAAAATGCTGAAACGGCTTCGATCTGCGTACGGCGTAATGTCCTGGAAATTGCGGTGTGGGATAAACTGGGCATTATATATGATTGCAGGCCATCGCAAGAGACAACTGGATCAAATGACTGATGACAGATGACGCATTTTTTCTGTCTCATATGCATGGGGTGATGCCCCCTCCCTCCAAGGGATATTTAATAGCCAGCATAATCCCCACGCCTGTGTGACTTCAATGTTGCGAAATAAATCGACATCGAACATATGCGTATTGGGGTAATTTTTCTTAATCAAAGACATCATCTACCTGCGTTATGTCGTATCGCACCCTGTAATATGGAATTCACTAACGCCAAAGACAGCCCCCGACAGTCATCCAGAGGAAGCCCGGGACTTCCTGGAACTCGTGAATGCGAGCGTACTCGTCACGGTCCCTGCGACGACACATCTAGCCAGCCCTATCTCGCAAATCCACAGCATCAATCTGTTCGAAGTCGACGCCGTGCGAAAGAGATTCCCTACCAATTCAACATTCGTAGTATCGTCGAACACGCAAATCGTCAACCCCGAGAAAGGATTCGTTGTTTTGCACACATCGGGAACGACTGGCCCCCCGAAAGGTGTATTGCACACACGCCGAGGCGCAGCGAATGCAATCCAGTCGTACAAGAAATTGATGGAACTTACAAAGGATGACCTCTGGCTACACTGGTCGCCTGTTCACTGGATGGGCGGGTTTATATTTATGATCGGTGGCATCATGTCCGGTGTGACGACCGAACTGGGCGATTTTTTGAGTGGAGTTGACGCACAAATAGAACGACTCAAACAAGAGGATATCACCTGCATGATTATTCCCCCGTATAGACTGATACAGATTGCAGATATCTACGACGAACTTCGCAGGACTGGCGGGGGGACCGAGTATCAAGCGCTGGCGAATGGGTTGAGAAGGCTACGAGTAGTTCTCACAGGGACGACGGATGTGAGTCCATCAGTCCGAGCACGATGGGAGGAGATGAGGAGTGGGAAGCCTTTGCTGGTTTTATATTCGGCGTCTGAGCTGCTTGGGCCGGTGGGTATTACCGACTGGAAGTCCAGTAGTAGCCCATTTCCATCGGTATGTCTACCTACCCTCCTTATCGGAACTCTTTGTTGTGGGCACGCATTGAGAAAGATGAATACACAGGATTCTTGTGGCCGAATACATCCAACCGTGTCGTTGAAAATATCAGATACGGGTGAAATGTATGTCAAAAGCCCGGCAATGTTTCAAAGGTAAGTTTTATCCAGCTGAAATAGATACAAGTTGTCTATGCGTTATCCTTAACACAAATTCGACCAGGTACATAAGCAGAAACTGCAATGCGACAAAAGATGTCCTTGATTCAGATGGGTTTTATAGAACAGGAGATATTGGAAAAGTCAAAGATGACATTCTATATGTCCTGGGGAGAGCCTCTTACGATGGTTTGTCTAGACCCTTCCTAGCAGAGTTAGGTGGCTAACATGTTTGCAGTAATTCTGATCAGGAACTGGAAAGTGTATGCTCCGGAACTTGAAGAGGCTCTTTCGCTACACCCATTGGTTTCCCAAGCCATCGTTCTTGGTCTGCCAGATACATCCAATGGATATCGCATTGCGGCTGTTCTGGTTCTGTCTGACGTCACCCAATGTAATGTAAACCATGCAGAAGTGCTGGACCTTTCTGCGATTCGGAAGTGGCTTGCAGTGGACCAAGGACTTCCGGCTTTTAAGCTTCCCACGGTCCTGAGGCTGGCCAAACCAGACTTTTCTATCCCACGCACTGCTTCCCTCAAACCCATCAAAGCGCAAATTAAGAATACACTATTGCTAGAGCTAGAAGCGGGTGGAAAGGATATTGAGATGTGTGAGCTAATGTCATCGGAATCGGGTATTGGTCATCGGCCGTTCGACTGGGAAGGATATCAGCAATAAGATATTTTCGCATTCGAGTTTCTTCATTTCTAATTTTCACTTTCTATAAGCACCTTGGTTTAACTATGTTATTGTTAGCAAGACCCGTTGCGGCCGGTTGAATATTGATTTCCTATCAACAAACGGCTGCCCAGACGGAGTTCGATGAGCACATGAGATTCTATTTGATGTTATCCCGTATTCTTAATTAATCAATCTATTTAGTGTCACGAGACTGTATCACGTTTCTCCAATTGATCGATAGATGACGTGGATAATTACAAGGATTTTATCCAGGCTTCACCAGGGGCTTTACCAGGGCTACGGTGCAGCGTACTCGCAAGCCATATTCCCTTGGTTTATTGTCGTCAGTGGCTTGGGTTTTCCTTTTTTTTTTTTGTTTTTGTTTTTGTTTTTTTGTATTATTATTTATTATTATTTTTTGTTGATTTTTTATTGATTTTTTCATTGATTTTTTATTTATTTTTCATTTACTTTTTCTTTAATTTTTATTTGATTTTTATATAATTTTTATATAATTTTTATCTATTTATTATTATTTTTTTTTTTAAAAAAAAAATTCTCTTTTTTAAATTCTCTTTTTTTTCTCTCTGGCAGTGCGAGAAAATGAGCGCCAGAATTAACCTATTGAGATACAGGCAAGTGTAGGTACACTTGCCTGATTGGCTACTTCTGGAGTTCTAGCGCATAAATCTAGAAGATGAGACATATCAGGTGCAGTCGGAGTTCAAGCCTCGTTAAGGATGCGTAAAGAGTGTTTATAACTACAAGAGTTCACATCATGGTACAAAACCGAGAGCAATGTAACAGGAATCCCACCCACACGATGGATGGAATATATCACGGCGAATATTTGACCAGTTCTTCTAACGACTACTGCAGGCACTTCATCGTCGGATCAGCTCCGGTGGTAATGTCGGTCTAAAGTATATACGGAGTATGCGATCTGTAAACTACGGTGGGGTGACTTGCCGACAACCCTGTTTCAGACTTAGTGATTGACAAAGAAGAATGCAGGAAGGGGATTATTGCACCGGCTTTTTTACCCTGCAAGTAGTGTGAGTGATAGCAAGGATAAAGTGGTCCAAGCGTGTGTCGATCACTGAGCAAATCTGGAAAATATCTATCACACAACACAGGTAGTAAGCACCAAATAGTCGCCATTGGTCTTGCTGTACATGGGAATATTTTGTCCCCAGGTGCTATTTGAGCGGAAATGATTTAAAAAAAAAAAAAACATGGAGATTATACACCCTGGGGATAGGTACCTAGGTAATCAAGCAAGCATAAGTAGCTCATTTTATTGACTAAACATGTAACATGATCGTATTGAATATTAAGAATGATCAAGAAATTCTGCCAGAATACAGAACTTGACTATTATTCTTGTGCGCGCCGAGGCGGATCAACCACTCCTGTGATTTGGTGGAAGAACGCTCCGTGGCTTGGTCATAACTTAGTTTAGGCAGGTACCTCATCCACTCTTCCGGACCTTATTTTTGATAACCTCCAAACCAACAACTCTTTCCCCCATCAAACTCGGTGGGGTCTCCCCGCATTACAAGTATCGTCTATGAGTATGCAAATGATCGCCGTTTCTATCAATTCCTCAACGAATCAGGACGTCTATCTCGAAGGTGCTCAAGTGCATCGGGATACATTAGCAATGGTCCCAAGCCCGGATTTCTTGTTTATACCGCCGGCCGCGTACGCGCTGTAGAATAGCGTAGGATCTCCCATACACATCGAGGAAGTTCCTGGCAACTCATGGTCTTGGGCTCGAATAGGGAGTCGAACAGGATCATTTGTCTCATTCGCGCCCCTGGCTATCCGAGCGGCTTCATTTTCCACCGGGGATGGGGAGTGTTCCAGGGTTCACACTTCATCACCCACGGTCGTTGGTACGAGGGGTTGACGGAAAATTTTAAGTTGGAGGTCGTTCTTTCTTTCTTTTCTTTTTCCAAAATACCTGTTTTGCATTGATATTGGGCCATTCTGGTCCCTGCAGTATGGGGACAGAGCTTGGTATAAAAAAAATTAATTACCTTCCTAATTATTACTACACCTATCGGTGCCTGTGATGTCATCATGTATAGGTCTAGCATGTTTAGATTAGTCTCGGACTTGATCTTTTTCTGGTGCAAACTCTTCTCTCAGTCCCTCAACCTGCAACGATACTTCATCTCTTCCTCGTTCCCTATTCCGCTAACTTTTGTTTTCAACTAATATCAATATTGATCTTCGACGCTTCCACTACTTCTTCTGTATTCATTTGCCAACTATCAACCCCTTGGTTTCCAACGATTTTAAACCCCAGCCTACGACTCCAAACTTGGCATCCCGCGCAGCGTCCGTGCGGGAGCCAATATCATGGATCATCAGAGGCGTCGCTCGCGTCTTCTTCGTGGTATGCCTGCCGAGTTCCCAGACAATGTTACTGGAGGAATGATTGAATCTCTCTTTCCCACTGCAAATGAAACCATCGCTCCTTCGGCGGCGTTTAATGTGGCGCCGCCATGGGAACAATCTGCGCATGGCTCCAGCGCAGCCTCCAGCGCAGCTTCCTCATCTTGCACTCTTTCCAACGAGGATCTCAACGGACTCGCCTATTTTCTAGGGCAGAGCCGTGATCTTAAAAACACTCTCGTCCGCAACGGCCAACCGACGCCCCCACCCTACCCGTGTCGGGCATTTCCACAAGGAATAAGTTCTAACGCCGCGTCTCAACTTTGGCCCACGGAAAGCCCTGCTGCCACTATAGCTCAGCCAGGTGCGCCAGTTGCCGACGTTGGTCAACCGACGTCTGGTGGCTTTATAAGTGGACCCTCTCGACAGAAGCCCAATCCTAACGACAGTCGGACGGACGATTCCGAGGAGGACGAGGCGACCAAAAACCGCCCAGAGCATATCCGTGAGCGAAACCGGCTGGCTGCCGTAAAATGTCGAGAGAAAAAGAAGGGAGAGGCGCGAAAGCTTGAAGCCCGATATGACAAGCTTAAAGAAGAGAACGATAAGCTCAGGAAGGAGGCCGCGAATATGCTGGGAGACCTCTACCCCTTGAGAAATGAACTTATCACTCACGCCGACGCCTGCGAAGACGCTCCACTGCACGATTACATCCAAAATAGGATGTTACGAATCGATTCAAACATGTCATCCCTCATCCTCGGAGGCAGCTCGAGGTCCGAGCTTGTCCAGGTGCCTCAGCCTTCCCAGGCACCCCAGCCTGTTCCAGCACCCCAAGAACCGGAATTGGGTGATTATTCGGGAATCGATTACGCCAATATAACATGGCAGGAGCTCTACGAATTGGTTTGAACTGGCCGGGTCCATAAAGTCGCCTGTGTGGTTTGCTTCGGACTAAGTGATGCCAGAGATGTTTACCTCTATACTCTTGGGATGAGATTCATGAACTAAAATTCTCTATTGCCATAGGATATTGGACTTTAATCGATACAGGCCCAATCCCAGCATTTTTTCTTAAGTTTTTTTTTTTTTTTTACGTTATGCTTTGCTATTACCTTTTGAGTCGGTTTTTTTTTTTTTTTTTTTTTTTTGCCTTCCCGTCTATTTGATTTCCTTACTTCTTCGCCACGATGTCGCTGCTGTTGTTACAGATGAAGTCCAAACTAGTGTCACCCCTAAGTTTTATCTTTTGTTTGAGAAATCCTTAGGCGAAGATCCGCTAGTACTATAGTTCGAGAATTTCTTCGGAATAATACCTATAATTTCTTGGAGACTTGCCCAACATTATGCAGGCGGCGGGGGTTACCATATCTTGAAACCCTTGTATGGCTTCAAGGGGTAGTAATGAACTCCTAGTAGTGACTGGGATTCTGCTCAGGGTATATTCTGAAGGATGTTTACCGGACTCTGTTTCACAATCAACGACAAATAGTACTCTGAGACCTAGCTAGTATATCCTACCTCATCATGATCCAGATAAATCGCCAGTCTCCGTGGCTCTCCATTACCGTTACGTGTGATTCTAAACATGGGAATAGATTCGCATATTTCGTTCATAGGCGGTATAGATTTCATGTCGGAGAGACTGGTTTTTTTTTTGGTTTCTTTTGCTTTTTGCATTTGACATACATTAGCCATGTTGTTGTGCACAGTTGAAAGATATACCAAACTGAACAGACCTATTATGCCGGTAAAAGCAGATTACAAACGATCAGACATGCGTTCTGGCCAGCGGGAGTGCCAAAAGCAATGCCCGCGCTGTAGCACATAGGCGTAAAGAAAGGTATGCCCATCGCAGTCGCAGCCCCAAATGTGGCTCCGCAAAAACTATTCCATCCAGCAGCAGTCCCGGCGCAAGCAGCGATGCAGGCAGGATAGGAGAGTACCACGGCTTGCGCACCAAGCGCGAGCAGGGCAAGTGGGTACCAGAAGAGGGTTGAAGGCCGCATCAGCGATAAGTAAATGCTAAAGCAGTCGTTCTAGATAAATGTTGTGGATTAACTGAAGGAGTTTTATGGCACGGTACCTTTTAGAAAAATTTCCTGGGTAGGGTAGATGGGAAAGGTTCTTCAACAGCATTAAACGGGGGGTGACTGTCCATTTATATCCAATTGCTGGACTCCGGTGACGCTGAATTTGGCTTCCCTTGTAAGAGGGGGCAGATGTTTGAAATCAACTTACTTTACATTCAGGAATCCAGGCCTACCAATGGTGTGAAGAGGAGATGGAGGATGACGACGGAGGAGACCAGGATTACGTAGAATGATTAACTCGTCATTATTACTATAATATTACTTCATCAGACATTACCCCCACCTCGTAGATGCTGAGTGTGTCTGTACAGGAATCCTCCAAACAGTTTTCTACTAGAGATGGCCTCCGGTATAGCGTTCCGGTGCACGAACTTGCATCTGGACGTACTTCATTCAATTCCACAGCCCATGATGCCCAAGAAAAGAAAAATACACAAACCTCGGTCAAGCAAGGCATCCAAGTCCCATCGAAAATCGAAAGTGCCGATAACTAGGCTTCCACTCGAAATTCTTCACCTGATATTGCTCAGGCTGGACCTGACCAGTCTGGGAATGTTGCGTTGCGTGGACACAGCATCATGGCACTTAGTAGAATCGCTGCCAGCATACTGCCTGTTGCGAAAATACACTCCAAACACGCTGCGTCTCATGGATTCTACGAAATGCACTTCATATTTCCCCGTGCAGTGGATATTCACCGAATTCTGTCATCCCTGGTGTCGAACATGTGGCGAATTCGGCCCCTATCTTTACCTGCCAACGATGACTCGATCGTGCTATAAATGCAATTATCTCCGACCTGAGTATCGACTAGGACGACTAGACAATGTTTGCCTGCACTTTGGACTTACTTGTGAAAACGCCAAAGTACTTCCATTTATTCGTACTATGTCACTCCCTTACTGCCCTCTAGTTGATATTACCCAAGCAAGAGCGTTGGGTGAGCAACTCCATGGAAGCTACAAGGCGATGAGGCGGCGATATCGTACCCATCGGAAGGAACTCGAAGAAGAGCACCAACGCCGGGTTACAAAGTGGGAACAAAAACAAGGGCAAGCAATTCCCGGGCAACGTCCTGAGCGCCGACGTATGCCTTCTCTACACGGTGCGCGCAAAGCAGAAGACTCGTGGAGAATGCGGGCGACAGTTACATTTCCGTACTGGGATCGCCATACCCAAACATTAGAGCCGGGGAATTTCTGCCGAGCCTGCACTTATCACTGGCAGGAAGGACCGATGGCCTGGAGACGCATGGAGATCATGTGGGGGGGTGAACATCCTCCTAGCCGGGAGGCTTGTTATCGGGCTTTTTTGGAGGCGGATCTACCGCAACATTTTCTACATTGTGCAGCAGTGAAGGCAAACTATAACTTCCGGAAACTTGCACGAGGAACAACAAGTCCTAGGAGAGAAGGAGTTAATTTTCTGGTAGTAGCACCGAAGAAGACCCTTATTTCATGAGATTTGGAGTAGTTGTTTTTTAAGATTTCTGAACCATGTTCAACTAACTGTATACCCCGCTGCTGCTGCTAGTGCAGCCACATGACTGGTGAGAACAACCACGAGGCTGCAAGCAAACAGTCCTATACACCCCGCCATGTCAGCCTCGAACATCCTCCCGCTCACAAATTGTTGCTCTCATTATAGAAAAATTGGTATGAAAGAAAAGAAACAACCAAATCTCGACTAATTCCCACCTCTTCAATCAACATGCGCCCGAAAACCCGGAACGACTTCGCTGTCGCCATCATTTGCGCCCTTACTCTCGAGGCTGACGCAGTCGAAGCCCTGTTCGACGAAACGTTTGACCGGTTGGGCAGATACTACGGCAAACAGCCCGGGGATAAGAACACATATATCAATGGAAGGGTTGGCAACCATAATGTTGTTCTGTGCTATCTGCCAGGAATGGGAAAAGAGGGCGCAGCAAGTGTGGCCTCCGCCCTCGGTATCAGCTACCCCAGAATCGATGTTGCGCTAGTGGTTGGTATATGTGGAGGCGCTCCAGCTCCATTGTTACTTCCTGCTCAGCAAATATATCTAGGTGATGTTATCATCAGTGACTCCGTTATCATATATGATTTCGGCAGACAATACCCGGGCGGTTTTCCGAGAAAGATGAATGTGAAAGACACACTGGGAAGACCTGACCTAGAGATTCGGATTCTTCTCGCCGCACTAAAATCAAGCCGGTCTCAAAGTGAATTCCAAAATCTTATGTTACAGAACCTTCGCATGCTCCAGCAAGGAGAGACAAGATGGCGACACCCAGAATCTGAAGATATTCTTTACGAGCCTTCTTATCTTCACAAGCACATCGCACAATCTTCGTCTAAGCAATGCTGCTGCGTTACTGGTGACTCACCCTTTGATATCTGTGATGAGGCACTTGAAATGGATTGTCAGGATCTTCAGTGTAACAAGAACCAGATTATGCGTCGGCGGAACCGGACAACATCAGCCGAAGTTAATATGCATATTGGGCCGATTGCGTCTGCTGATGCAGTTATGAAGTCTGCAGAGCATCGGGATGCAATCGCCAGAAAGGAGGGGATCCTTGGGTTTGAAATGGAGGCTGCAGGAGTGTGGGATAATATTCCAACGATTATCCTCAAGGGAGTTTGTGATTATGCTGATAGCCACAAGAGCAAAACATGGCAATTTTATGCAGCAGCTACTGCGGCTTCAGCAGCAAAAGCATTTTTAGAGTACTGGAGACCTGGTGGCAAAGAAGGTTAGTCTACACGGACATATTAACGACAAAGTACTAAAGCGATACAGGAGCGATCACCTTGAAAGAAGAACACTTGCAGATTCTACCATTCAGGGACTCGGCAGAGGACAGAAATACTCGAGGCCACATACAAGTGAGTGGTGGCAAGCTGCTGTTAAAGAGTGAATTTGCCACATACAATTCGGGAGATCTCGATACTTTCTATTCTACTCATAACAATGGTGTATCTCTTTGCATGAATGGGGACTATAATGGAGCAGAAACGCTATTCCGAACAGCGCTTCAAGGGCGGAAAATGGCACTTGGAAATACTCATGCACATACACTTGACTCTGTGCATTGGCTTGGCCGCTCTCTTCTATGCCAAGGTCTATTCAAAATGTCAGAGAGATCGTTCCGGAAGGCTCACGAAGGGCGTGAGGAGACTCTTGGAATTACACACAAACATACTCTTGACTCCCTCTACTGGCTTGGGCGTTCTGTGTATGAGCAGGAGAGATACAAAGAAGCTGATAGTTTGCTGCGAACTGTACTTGAACGTCAGAAGAAGAAACTTGGAGCAAGTCATGTGGATACACTTGAGTCTATGCATTGGCTTGGTCGCTCTCTTTTGGGACAGGAGCTATCAAAAGCGTCAGAGAAAGTTTTTCGCAAGACTCACGAAGAGCGCGAGGAAACACTTGGACTTGCCCATCAAGACACCCTTGACTCCTTCCACTGGATTGCTCGCTCGCTATATCATCAGAAGCATTACGTTAATGCAGAAAAAATATTCCGAAAAGCTGCTAAAGAACAAGAGATTGCAATTGGCCTCGAGCCCGACAGACTCAACTCAGTTCATTGGCTAGGATGTTGTCTTCTTGCGCAAGGAAGGAACACAGATGCAGAAAAAATATTTCGACAAGCTGCGGAAGGACGAGAGGCCATATTTGGCCCTAAACATAACAATACTCTCGATTCTATTTTTTCGCTTGGTCTTTCTCTCCATCGTCAAGGGAAATATGTGAATGCAGAGGAAGCAGTACAACGAGCCGCTGAAGGTCGAGAGGCCACACTTGGCCCCAGACATAGAAATACTCTTGATTCTATTCATTGGCTTGGCCTCTCTCTCGCTTGTCAAGAAAAATACGCAGATGCTGAGGAAGCACTACGACAGGCTGCTGGAGGGCGGGAGACCACACTTAGCCCTACACATGATAATACTCTTGATTCTATTCACTCACTTGGCCTCTCTCTCTATCGTCAAGAGAAATACGCGGATGCAGAGGAAGCACTTCAAAAAGCTGCCGACGGCCGAGAGGCCACACTTGGCCCTACACATAAGAATACTCTTAATTCTATTTACTCACTTGGCCTCTCTCTCGCTTTTCAAGAAAAATATGCAGATGCAGAAAAAGTACTTCAAAAAGCCGTCAACAGCCAAGAGGCAACACTTGGCCCTATACATGAGAATACTCTTGATTCTATTCATTGGCTTGGCCTCTCTCTCGCTTGTCAAGAAAAATACGCAGATGCAGAGAAAGCACTTCGAAAAGCTGCCGACGGCCGAGAGGCCACACTTGGCCCAAAGCATAAAGACACACTCTACACATCTTACTCGCTTGGCTACTCTCTCTTGATGCAAAACAAAATTGTAGATGCAGAAGAATTATTACAAAAATCTACTGAAGGGCTAAATACTATTCTTGGCCCTATACATGAAGACACTGTTAATTCTTCTTTTTGGTTTGGCTGCTCTCTTTATTCTCAAAAGAAATATGTGGCTGCAGAAAAAGTACTTCAAGAAGCTGCTGAAGGACAAAAAGCTATATTTGGCCCTACACATAAGACTACTCTTAATTCTGTTTTTTATCTTGGTCTCTCTCTTCTTTACCAAGAGAAATATGCAGATGCAGAGCAAGCACTCCGAGAAGCTGCTGAAGGACAAAAGACCATATTTGGCCCTAGGCATAAGACTACTCTTGCTTCTATTTATTGGCTCGGTCGCGCTCAACAGGGTCAGAGGAAGTTTACAGATGCAGAAAAATCACTCCAAGAAGCGTACAAAGGGCAAGAAGTGACCTTGGACCATTACCATGATGAGAACACGTTGTTTTGCATCTCACCCTCACATGGAGATTACCCTGGTTGGGGCTCCTCTTATGGTTATGGTGGTTATTATGGCGGTTGGTACTGATTGTGGATTACCACAAGGTATAGTTAAAATGATCAATCAGCCATCATTCTTTCTGACGGGCCTCTCCAGCTGTGGCATTCAAATTGCGCTGTTGGATACTACGCGAATATTCTTGACGCGACGAAACTGTCTCTATCTGGCTGTCAATCTTGCGTGCAGCGTTTTCCTCTTGCAGGGTAAATTGCTCAGGACGTATTGTGTTGGTATCACCAGCTAGGTCCTGTGTACACAGGTAAGTGAACAGTCTGTATATTTGAAAAAAGGTTGATTGTGATTCATATTAGATTGTGGGTCAGGTTCTAAGCTACCCCTAAATACCGCGCATCGACACTGGGCAGTCATAACACCGGAGCCACCCTCCAAGGGTCAAAGAAGGTGGTCTAAGTGCTGCTCAATGCGGGCGCTGATGTCAACGCGCAAGGTGGACGACATAGGAACGCGCTCATAGCCACAATAGTTCGGCAAAGCTGTGACGGTATAGGGCTCCTTTTCGCTAATGGCATCAACCCCTCACTACCATCTCGGCAGTAAAATGTCTCACGTTGGCGGGAGCCGTGAAGGGCGCGAAAAGAGTGTCGAGCCACGGCCATGATCAGAGGGGGCACAAAGCCTTATTTATAGAGCACGCACCAGGATGCCAAGCGGCAGTGAAGTGGATGCAGCCTGTGTAAGATCGATATCCAATTTGGACTACACCCAAGAATATGTCCCATATGCTTTTCTCCTCCCTATGACTGGCCACGGAAATAATATCAGAGGCTGAAGAAAAGCTGGCACTATATACATTGGCACAAACACCACGCGCGTTGTAGGACACTTAGCGTGGCCAAGTAATGCGAAAGCAAGTTTCACGCGGCAGTCTAACTGCTTTTCCATTAGTACAGCTGAACAAAGTGGCGAGACGTGTCCATAGCGACATGGTTAGTCAATTTCAGGCAAGGCAAAGACGTGTCTTCGAGTAGTCGGGGATATCTTTTCGGTATTTGACTCGACAGTGGCGGGATACTAATGCATTGTTATATACGAATTCAGGGACAAACTTAAGGTACATACCGAGTTTAGTCTGCAGGGTCATTTGCCGTTCCTACCGCCACGGCTGCCTATCCGTCAACAGGGGCAACATTCTCTGTCACACACAGAGAGAGAGAGAGAGAGAAAGAGAGCCATGTCGCCTTCGTTCAACAGTACCCCGGCCACGGAGGCTATAAACCAACCCCATATATCGGAATACCATGGGGAACATCCGCCGAATCGTTTTGTTTCCGTCGTTGGAACGGGTTCGCACTACCCGCCCTACGAGATGGGAGCTGATCATCTCGGAGAGATAACATCCAGATTTTACGATATTGAGAACCCAGCGTAAGCGATATTCATACACCAGTTGGGGTTTTTCCTATTACTAACTTTGGGTTTATCAGCGTGCAAAAAACCCTGCAAATCAATGCGAACTCCAGGATAAACAGTCGTCGGACTGCCATACCTCATGATAACCCTTACTGGAAGGACTCAAGATTACCAGATATTGCTGACTGTGACGCCCTCTTCAAGAAATACGGCGTCCCAATCGCAGAAGAAGCCGCAAGAAAGGCCCTTATAGATTGGAATGGTTCTGCTAATGACATCAGTCACATTGTCGTGGTTACATGCACGAATACAGCCAACCCAGGCCTGGACTTCATGCTATGTCAAAGGCTGTCGCTTCATAGAAACGTACAACGCACCCTTCTTCACGGCGTCGGCTGTGCGGGCGGTGCCGCTGCTCTGCGGACAGCAACCGATCTTCTTCTCGGGGCGGCATATCAAGGAAAACCCGGGAATGCGCTGGTGGTGGCATGCGAAATCACATCAATGTTCTACCGGTCCGTTCTCGAGGATATCGTGAAGACCCAAGAAGTGAATATTGGACTGACTCTATTTGGGGACGGGGCTGGGGCGGTGGTTTTGAGCAATGGGGTTTGCTCCAGAGCTTCTGAAAGAGCTCCACTGTGGAATATTTTGAATTCGCGCAGTACGCTGCTCGAGGATTCGGCTCGCTGTCTGGAGTTTAATGTCCATCCACACGGTATGCAGTCGATAATGTAACTTTTCGCGGAGTTGATGTGTGCTAATATGACGGGCAGGGTACAATCCGGTGATCTCCAAGGATGTCCCAAAGCATACATCTGCTGCACTTTCTTGCGGTTTTCGGGAGTTGATAACTTCTACCCCGTCACTATGTTCGGATGAGTCCAATTTTGACCCGTCGTTATATGACTGGGCATTACATCCGGGTGGTTATAATATTGTTCGCCTTGCGCAGACTGCGCTTGGAATCACGGAACATCACCTGCGAAAGAGCTATGATGTTTCTCGGACCAAGGGGAATACAAGCTCGACGACTTTAATGAGCGTTATTCACGAGCTCGCAAAGGAACAAGATACGACCGTATCAGGAAGAGAGAAAGTGATTGTCGCGTCCTTTGGGCCCGGTATTACTATGGAAATGATTGTCATGGCTAGACCACTGTAACCAGCAGCGCGGATTATCGCTACCTTAATAGTGTACCTGAAGACAGTAAACAATACAAATTGTTTCAATATGGGGTGGCGAGGATGCGGTGCGGGGACCTGCATACACATCGTAGGTATTTTATGGTGCGGGGTACTCATATGCAAAAAAAAAAAAAAAAGTCTGTCATCCTTCGATTCATGCCCGCCTACCTTGCGCACACCACACGGAACGTGAGAGTGGACGCAGGAAAGGGAATCCAGAAGTGATGCCGAGTTCAAACATTACGATAGACGTGCTCCCACTATCACGGGATAGGGTTGTCTCTTAGAATATTTACAGTCATCTGTGTACAAACGAGATGAGCAGGGGAAGAGGGGGGCGCTTCGGCGCAGAGGATTTCCAAAAAGGTATTCTGGACAACTCCGGGAATAAAACGAGTTCCAGTCACTGACAGTGGAAAATAAGGGCTCGAGGTCCTCGACAGTGAGATGGGAAAGGATGAATGGCTCATCGCTTTTGCGCCAATCACGCTACTCTCGGCCGGCGGCTTCCTCGCTGTCAATTTCTTCCGTAATCGAGATAGCACGGGAGACCTTGACTACCTCCTCGAGCCACAGTGGGCTCACGACAACGATATCAAAGAGCCACTGCAAGGTGCGATGTCAAGAGCCGCAAGAATTCTGGGCTTCACCCCGGATTGGGCGAATGAGGAGATGGCGTTTTTTGTGCCCGACTGGGCGCGGGAGCGCTTGTTCCAGGAAGCGAAAAAACAAAACATAGTCCTGTGGCAAGGCACGAACCTACGTATTCTTGCCGTTCCGCTGGAGTGGGCACTAGAGCGAAAGATGAGGCGGGTCCATAATAGCCGGGCTCACACCAAGCGCGGGTCAGATATGGATGATGCTCTTGCCCTACTAAGGTACCTGAGCACCAAGAACAGAGGTCCTCTTGACAGGGAGCATGTTCGAACCATGAACATGTGTTCGAATGATATGCGCCCAGATCGTGCGACAATGGATGAAATCGCCGCGGCCTATCGGGAGAAGTACGGAGAAGAGGCCTTTTCCTAGATTCGCAGACTTACGACGGGACTGCGAGGTCAAACCGTGTAAAAGTGCCCGGTATCAGTTATGATGTTCCTATGTGCAAACAGTGGGTTTGTTCCGCCTGATTCAAGGACGAGTCTGCCAGATGAATCGAGTAGATCGGTCGGCAAATCTGCGATCGAGTCGACATCAATTGCAGGTACGCGCTTGGCCCATGAAGGTGCAGTCACTTCTGTATACGGTGGTAGTGGTTCGTCGAATGTCTTACGATGAATATGATTCTTTTTATCGCGCCGCATTCCCAGGCTTAGCCGCCAATTGAACGCGTAGGCCAGTTCTTCAATGATACATGCGAGTATAGCGTACCGCACTGGATCTGCGTCGCGTGGGTCTGGAACATGGCTTAATTCCCACGACCGTCCTGCATGGTACCAAAAGTATTCCACCTCCGGGCCAACAGCATAGTACTCTCGAGCGGCCATCGCTTCGTAGATGCGGTACAGGGATCGAATAGGGGTATCTCTCGCGCGCCATATAGGAATGGATTCCATGCTCCGAAGTCCCGTCATCCTGGTCTCAAGAAGCGATATGTTATTCAGCATGGTTCTCAGTGGAACTGGCTCCTGAAGACTGAAATGCCATGTCGGTAGAGGCAGCAATAAGCGGAGGAGAGCCAAGAAGGGGTGCTTATGTTGATGGCGAAGACGGATGAGTGTGCCGCGTATTTGGAGGGGTGTTTCGTAAAAGCGAATGAAGCGGCGGAGTCGCATCCACCAGGTGATTCGGGGTTTTGGGCGGTTATGAGGAGTCGGCATCTTGGTGGCGTCGAGATGGACCTAGGCGCCTGAAAGGGGCGTTTCGGACATGAGGTTGAATATGAATATCGGCGGGAGTGTGGATCACGCTAGCCCGTATTGACATGGATACCTTATTTATGAGGCATCAACAAACCCAAATAGGCAAACTGCAGACGTAGCCCTAAATTATCCCCATTTCTTCAAGCTTCTATATATATTTCTATACAAAAAGGTAGAGAACTTGTGACAGTAAGAGTTTGTATGATGGGATATTCCCTTCGGGTGATGTAGTAAATAAATGGGTACTTTCTTAGTCAATTTTATCCTTTTTCTCTCATCAAGCTTTTTTTTTCTTTTTTTTTCTACCTTTGGACGGAGAAAGCCAGAGGACTCAGTGGTGCGCCCATTTCTCACTATTATTATAGTGGCTAGGTCATTCAATCAAGAACAGTTCTCCCGTAATTATATATTTTCTTCGTTCGCAGCATATTATTCTTCCACACGCATTTCTACCATCCCTTGGCGCATGAAGATGATTTAATTAAACATCGGTGAAAACTTTCCTACACCGCTTCATCGTAGTTGTGACATCACGAAAAGTGAAACGCCCAATGGACAGGGGAAATTAGGACATAGAAAGGTATATGGTAGAAATAGGAAGTCCCAGGTCCTGTTGATCTTTGCATGGAGGTTCACTTCGTTTGCAACTGATATGTGCATCCTTGTCTGTTTTTGAGTCTTTGGAAATTTCCCCGGGCGGACCTATACTTTTCCGTGCTATATGACCATGTATATAGGGTGGAGGGGAAAAAATATAGAATCCTAGAGTCAGAGTTTGAGGAGGTATCGTAGGATCCAGCATTGTGAAGAAACCCGGCTGGCGGGCTGTCATATATATGCAGCTGGTGATATTGATGGGTGTGGGATAGTGTCAACCTCGGACATAATCGCGGTGTTGTTGGGAAGGGATCCAACTTTGTCATTGACAACCGACATTCCGAGTTGACCTCAGGAACTATATCCTCGATGTTACCGTTATCTTACAATTGCATCCAGAGACTGTTGGGTTTGTTTCATGAATAAAGCCCGAAGGAACTCCTTGTTACTATCAAGACTATTGAACACTGGTAGGCCAACAGCCATGGATTTCGGGGCATGACAGTGTCACTATTCCCGCGTTGCGTCAAAGATGACAGATCGCTGCCATCAGTCGAATATTGCTCGAGTTCATTCACCACATTCGGTACTTTGAGGAACCCCCGCTCGGACGCGTCTAAGATGGCCTTGTACCAAAACGTTGCCATCTTGGTATAGCCGTGATCATTTGGGTGGGTATGATCAACAACCCCGTCGTGATCGAAATCACCAGGAAATGTCAGCCGCCCAGCGGCATCTGTATCGTCTGGATTCATGTCTGCGAGGACAATGGGTACGTTTTCCGCCTGCAGACTCTTAGCCAACTCTCGATACTGCTGATTGACAGATGGGATATTTGACGCGGTGCTGGGTTCAATGGATGGCAGCAGGGTTGAGAGGATGATGGTGGTTTTGTCCATCCCGCGGGCGTCCAGAATACTGTAGATCAACGATTCCATCCGCTCGCCTGCTTGGGGGATGTGTAATGATTCTCTGCAGTCGTTGGTTCCGGCATTGATTAACACGACGTTCGGTTCATATTGGAGCGAATATTGAGCGGCGGCTTTGATTTCATCAATAGTATCGCCAGAGTGCGCCTCGACCTCCTAATTCCGAGAGAAGCGGGAATGTCAGTGGCGGTGCGCGATTAAGGGTCCCGGCAGGGATCGCTTACATTGTTATACATAGTGCCGTGTCTCTTTCTGCCCACCATAGTCACGTTCCATCCCCCGAGTTCAAGTTCGTTCCGAAGAGGCCCGCGATAGCCATTGCCGCTGGCGGACAGGCGGCCCCAGGTGAGTGAGGCGCCGAGCGGAAGTATTCGCAATGGGACTTTTTGGTCGCTCCTGAGGGATATTAGGTGCGACGGCCCATTGGAGTACTCATCGGGGGTCGCGAGAGCCAGGAAGGCCCATAGGACCATACCAAAGAGCCCGAATTTGCCAGTCATGATATTATTGAGGTGATGCGATATTGTGGTGCGGTAAATACCAGGCACAATAAACGAGGTAAACTATCCTTATAGGCCTTTTTGGAGTCGCACACGGCAGCGATCCAGTTGTTTCACCCCCACCCACGAACTACTCCCTAAATATAACCCTTCATTGTGTCTGCCTCCAAATGCGTGGGTGGGGACGAAGATAGGAGCGCCACCGACAGCACTGCCCGTGAGACCGATTTTCTGACAATGAATGTTATTGCCTAGGCTGATCATTGGGCCGTGTCCATTGGAAAAGGTACAGGGCAAACGGGGTACTCAGGTACACGGACTTTCCCCCCCAAGGGGAGATGGATTAATCAGAAAAAAAAACATTTCAATTCGAACCTAACTTTTGCAAGCACGTTGCGGGCCTTCTGTGGAGCTACAAAAACCGAAAAACGAGCCATAGGTAACCAATGGCGCCATTTTTTTACTTTGGCTAGGATTAGCGATGGGGGTTTTTGCTGGAACCAAATCACTAGCCTGATTCCCGTGGCCGCCCTCGGGGAGTGTTACGGGCAGAGTATCGGCATTAATGCCTCTGCGGAGCATACATTAGTTAATTAATATTGAAAGAAACCGAGGAGATGCATGAGTGAGTCACCTGCTCTCTTGCAGTTTCGCGATTCGAGGTGTTGACAGTAACGATAAAATGCACGCTAGTCGTTTAGGGCATCGTCAATCTTAGCTTAATATCGCTGGGCACAAATAGGCTCAGGCCTGGCCCCGATGTAACCTTGGCACCGTGTCTTACTGTGATAAGTTGCGGAAATCATAGGCGATCACGGGAGGGGCAACATTAGAAATGAGGCTATGTTGAATAGCTGCTGGTGATGGATGCAACTACACTACCACCGAACTAGTATGGTCCATCCACTTGCCTACCGGAATCCTCCGGTGGGTAACTGGAGCGATACGCTTAGCCTGGCGATCATGTTTACCATAGTAGGTTTTCAGATATGAGGTAGATATTGAGGCTATGTCCTGTGGGTACTAATGATTCAGGGCATACACACGCTAAACTGGAAAAAAGGGTATTGCAATCACAGGCACCAACATTAGGCCGTCCAGGTATATGCACCAAGGATCTAGATGATTCTGTCCAGCTCATCAATCTCCTCATCGGATAGAATCCAGGGAGCCTCCATCCTCTGTCTCTCTTTTTCGCGATCAAGTTTTTCATCCACTTTGAAGTGTATCTTTAGTCAACGAATGTTGATAGGAAAAGAGATTTGATCGCTCCAGAGAAAGATAAAAAAATAAAAAATAAATAAAAAACTCACAAATACAAGGGACAGAAACCGTCGGATACTCCCACACTAGGGACCCGGACTTTTCCTCGATGAAATATGCCCGCTGATGATAGTCATCCCATTTCTGCGTCCATCCGGCCGGAAGCGATGGGGGAGGATGAGTCGGGCGAAGGGACGGAAGAGATGCCATAGTCTTATCTAATGGCAGGTATGTATGTCACAGAATAAAGCAAACCCCCGACGCTCATTCAGGAAGAAATCGGCAAAAAGAGGTTCAACACTTGATCTTCTTCCAGATCTTGCTGGAGGCAAACCTCAACAGGGATGTCGTCAAAACAAAACCGAGAGGTCTTAAAAGCTGCGCGTTGTCATGTTAGGCGCATAAATTATGTCCCGATGCATTGTCCCTGTGACTCGCAATTTAATTTAACATGGACCCTGTAGAGCCTCAGGGTCTGAGGGCCGAGTCGACGTGGCACAAGGTATGCATATCGTATCAAACCTGTCCAATCGGCCTGTGCGAATCCAACCTCTGGGAGTAGTTTAGGATGGGTTTGCCCCCTCCACAAGACGCAAGCCAACATAAAGCAAAGGCTCCGATTGGGGCAGGCCATGGGGGTTTTGGAGCTTGGAACCGAACCAATCCGTGGTCGCGGCTTCTACCCATAGAAGTAGATGGATAAGATATCTGAGGTTCGACCATTGAGTTAGGGGTATTCCCCAACGCCACTGCTCCCAGAAACAATCGTCATATCTCATATATATCCTTAAACCACTTTAAGGTCTAGTTGGAAAGGGAGATATTAATATCAATCAAGCAATCTTCAAGAGCAACATATCGCCCAGTCAAGAACAAATCCACCAAAATCAAACGCGGGCAAAAATAGCACAAACTATTTCAAAGTCACATTCTGCTTGTCCCCTGAGGAGGCGAGATCGGAGAATATTGTCTGGATCAATAAGCTGTATGCGCATATCACCGCTACTATTTGAGGTGTCTCGAGGAAAGACACCTAGATCAGGACGAAGAAAAACGATCTTATTGAACCGATCTGGAACCTCATGAGAAGACTCGGAACTGGGAAAATAGCAGGAAGAAGAGACTTTGAACTCTAGTAAAGGTATTAGTTAAGTCATACGTAGGTGACGGCAGAATTCCCTGGATGGGATTTTCGTGGAAGTATAGTGGTGAAGTCGAGAACAATATATTGGTCCATCTTTCCTTTTTCAATCAGGCTGAAGTATTGTCCATTTGGTTCAAACCTGTTCATGTGTTCTTGAAGCCAGTCGCGATCTCTTAGGAGTTCCATTCCCCCCTTCTTCTGGGTAAGGAGGAAGTCAATTGTTCCACCTTTAGTATCCGACTGAATCACGAATTCGGGAGACATAACATGCCCATCCAGTAAAGGAAAAAGGCAGCGATAGAACTCCTTCTGGTATTGATCTTCCAGTGGTCGGGAATTACCTGCCAGCGAACGTGGCGGAAGTGCTAGCTGACACAGGAGAAGAACGTGGCTTTTATAGACCTCTCGGTGAATTGACGACAAGATTCATTGATCATCCATTCTCCGCCGATGAATATTCTCCAATGTGACTTCCCAATTTCAATTGAACGAATACTGGCCTGGGGTTATTGTTCCAGGGCTAGCAAAGATACAGTAGCAGAATACGACCTGCAAGATGATTCATTCAGAGGACGTTCGAGGACACTTTTTGAATATTCGGAAACTAGCTTCCGGTCAATGTCATTCTTGAATGAATTCAAAGGCCGATAAACCATCATTGCTTGCGACGCGCACGCACCCCTTCGGATTATCGGATGAACTGGCTTCCGGGGAAGTATATCCTCGAATCTACATTTTATCCAATGATGGGAAATTGTTTACTTCGCTTAGGTCAACGCTGAT
Source organism: Aspergillus nanangensis (assembly GCA_015844325.1). Classification (NCBI taxonomy): domain Eukaryota; kingdom Fungi; phylum Ascomycota; class Eurotiomycetes; order Eurotiales; family Aspergillaceae; genus Aspergillus; species Aspergillus nanangensis. The sequence continues at coordinate 30,799 of VCAU01000005.1, read as the reverse complement.
GCTGATCCTGGATACCGGTGCGGGGGATCAGCTCTACGTGACCATGCAGGGTGGTATTCCTAGGACACACCCACATCACGATGCTGATCATGACGGTATGAAGCGAGTGAGTGAGTTATTCGACGACCGACCATAGGAAATGCTAGGTATATAGTGGAAGGACAGGCCAGCGGAACCATGCGATGTGGTCCTGACAGCAAACACCATGTGGACTAAGATCCTCCTGCCCCTCTGCGCCGCTGGGTTGGCCCTTGTGTCAGCGGACGATCCGCTGCTCCCGTCGCAGGATGCCTGGTATGACCAGCCCGACGACATCGCCAGCTATTCTCCTGGCGACATGATCCGGACGAGGGAGGTCCCTCCCCTCCTGCAGCCTCTCTTCTCGTCCATCCCTGCCAATGTGTCAACCAAGGCTGTCTACCAATATCTGTACCGCACTACCGACAGCCTCGGGGAGCCTGTCGCCGCTGTGGTAACCCTACTAGAGCCTTACGATTCTGATCCGGAGAAGCTGGTGGCATATCAAACGCCGTACGACAGTGCCAACCCCGACTGCAGTCCTTCATATACGGTTCAGGCACGGCTAGGGGAAGGCTTTGGAGGGTTTCCACTTCCTGACACTAATACCTCGACCGATATTCCGTTTGTATGAGACTTACGCGCGAACGTCTCCATACGCGACTCCCTTGGCTAACAGATGGGTTTTTAGATCGCCGCCGCTCTCAACCAGGGCTGGTGGGTCCTCACCACTGACTACGAGGGCCTAGAAGCCCAATTCACCGTCGGTTTACAATCGGGACACGCCACGCTAGACTCCATTCGAGTCGTGCTGCAGGAAGGGCCCAGCGTAGGCCTCTCCTCAGATGCCCGCTACGCCCTCTGGGGGTACTCTGGTGGTGCCCTCGCCTCCAGCTGGGCCGCCGAGCTCCAGCCAACATACGCCCCGGAGTTGAACTTCGCCGGAGTTGAACTTCGCCGGAGTCGCGCTGGGCGGATTAACCCCCAACATTACCTCGGCGCTGAATAACATCACCAGTAGCCCCAACGCTGGTCTGGCCTTCTCGGGAATATACGGCATGGCCAAGGCATATCCCAATATGTCCGAGTGGCTGGACCACAATCTGCTGCCAGAGAAGGCGGACAAGTTCTGGGCGGCGGCCCATAGCTGTCTAGCGCAGGCGAGTGAGATCGGTAACGGTGAAGATATCTACACCTATTTCAAGAACGGCAGGGTGTCGTTCCGCGAGCCCGTGCCTATGTCGATTTTGGCTTACTCGGGCCAGATGGGCATTCGCGGTACCCCGACAGCGCCGTTGTTCGTGTACAAGGCCGTGAATGATGAGGTCAGTATAGTGATACGGACGTCCTGGTAGAAAAGTGGTGTGCTGATGGAGCGAGAATTGAGTACCATCGGGACTGGGTGGGCACTCACACCTCCGAGGCCCTCGCCGGATCTGCCAGCGCGTTGAACTGGTTAAGGGAGCGGTTGGAAGGAGACGAGGAGGTTGACGGTGGATGTCGGACAGAACAGGTGGTCTTGACAGACTTGGATCCGGCTACTATCCTTGTTCTTGGAGGGGAGATCTTCGCCTTCTTGCAGGCGATTCTGGGGGGGATGTTGGGTTAGGGAGGCAGTGCGCAGATATCCTACCGATTGCTAGGAGCGCGTACATAATGAGACATCTTATACCCTGTCGTTACTCTTTCGAATATTAATACCACCATTTCTGGTGGTTTGGGTGATATATACGATGTTTTGGGGGTTGATTCTTCATGGTTGTGGATGCTATAGAGGTGAATCTCAAATACAAGCCCTGATATTACCAGGCTGTGATTTAGATGTCGATGATACCAAATGCCAATGGAATCATGGCACGAATCTCGACGCCTGCAACGGCCTCAGCATTACTCGACTCATCAGGGCTAGGTTCAATCTCCTGTGCTAGTCCGTTACTCCAACAAGGCTCGGGTTGGGGTCATTCTGGCAGTTGAAACCGCGATTGTTTAAAGGCCAATTGCGTAATCTAACGTAATGGGGGAATGGGGAGGAAATTGGACTTGGCTTATCTCCAAATTGACACCGTCAAAGTAATTGATAAGACATTTGGCCCTGGTGTCTCAATAATGGTGCCCTTTTCCTCGAGGTTTGTGTGATCTGACGCCTTGTGGCTAATCGCTCGCGTCATCCCAACTCCATAATTGATATATTAATTTGTACATTGAACAATTGTCATGAAGACACTTCTAAAATACATTCTTTTATTTGTATCTATATACCAATATTCAAAGACCTCTACGCGATGGCTTCAGTTCCGCAAAAGCTTACGGCATCTGACCGCAAGAAGCTCGATGCAGTCCGGAAGCGATACATCGAGGAAGCGAGCAAACGTTTTCAATCTGAGCGACTCACCCAGTTTATTCAATTGACACAGACGGATGAAAAACGGCTCCACGACCTTGCGAAAGACCCATGGGTTGACCACGCGGTATTAAACGCCCAAGAACCTTCTATCAGGGACGGCGGTCTTTACAGGCATTTTGTCCTCGGGGCAGGCTTCGGTGGTCTACAATATGCTGTACGTCTTATCGAAGATGGAATCGCGGACGCCGATGATATTCGTCTGGCGGATGCTGCTGGCGGGTTTGGCGGGACTTGGTACTGGAACCGATTTCCTGGCCTCCACTGTGACGTGGAAAGCTATGTCTATCTACCTCTTCTGGAGGAGACCGGCTATGTTCCCAAGCAGAAGTATGCCGCCGGGGCAGAGATTCGAGCATATGCAGAGCATATTGCGGCCAAGTGGAATCTTGTCGATAAGACACTCTTCCGCACCGACGTGGAAAGTCTTGTATGGGATGACCAGGCCGAAAAATGGATTATCAAAGCCACTGAACACCGGGGACCGTTGACAGCTCCGGTCAAAATTACCTTCAAGGCTCAATACGTCTATCTCGCGGCCGGAGTCCTGACCAAGCCGCAGATCCCCGATATCCCGGGCGTGCTCTCTTTCTCTGGACCCTTGTTTCATACTGCGCGATGGAACTACGAGGTGACTGGAGGATCTCAGGAAACCCAAGACCTATCTAGATTGAAGAACAAAAAGGTCGCTGTGGTTGGGACTGCGGCCACCGCAATCGGAGTCATCCCCGAGGTTGCCAAATACGCAGGCGAACTGTACGTCGTTCAACGCACGCCTGCATATGTGAAGCCCCGGGATCAACGACCTACCGACCATCGTGAGTTCGAGACTCAGGTTGCGCGAAAGACTGGATGGCAATATGAGCGTCAAATCAACTTGAATAAATTCCTCACCAATTCTGTAACCCCAGGCGAAGAGAACCTGGTCGCGGATAGCTGGACAGATATGCCCGCTTACTCGGCGGGTCTTGGATCTCCCAGTCACGGCATCGTTGACCCATCGCCTGAGAATCTCGTTGCCCATGTGGACAACTTCCATATTCTAGATTTTCCGCATATGGAGGCCGTTCGTCAGAGAGTCGAACAGACCGTGAAGGATCCAACCACAGCCGCAAAGCTGAAGCCATGGTTCCCATCGTGGTGTAAACGACCAACCTTCAGTGACATCTACCTGCAAACATTCAACCAGCCAAATGTCCACTTACTGGACACGGACGGTAAGGGCCCATCTCAAATAACCAAGACCGGCATCGTCGTGGGTGACCAAGAGTACCCGGTCGATATTATCATTTTTGGCACCGGGTATCAACCACCGAGTTTCGGCCTAGGGAGTCCTGCAGCCCGAACCAACATCCAGATATACGGCCGTGGAGGTCAATCTTTAAACGATAAGTGGCTATCGAACGGAGCCGCCACCCTCCACGGCTATGCGACTCACGGGTTTCCCAACCTCTTTTTTACCGGCACGAACCAGGCAACTATCACGGGAAACAATGTGTTCATGCTTGGTCTCATTGCACAGCATGTCGCCTATTTTATCTCTCAGGCGGAGCGTCAGATTGGACCCGGCAAACGAGCCATTATTGAGGTCACCCAGGAGGCCGAAGAAGCTCACACGGCCGAGATTCTGCGGCGGTCTGCGTTCTATTCTGCGCAGGTTGGGTGCACTCCGGGTTATTTTAACGGGTATGGGGAGGGCACTCGGATCACTGATCCTGAGGAGAAGGTGAAACGCGCAAGAGGAAGCGCATGGTCTGAGGGAACGGTTTCTTTCCTGGATTATATCCAGAAATGGCGCGATGAGGGTTTGCTGAAGGGACTGTCAATTACTTCAGCTGGTACGCCCAGGGCGAGGCTCTAGTTTTGGCATGCCCGACAATGTTCTGTTTATGTTCATCGCTTGGTGCCTTGTACATCGTACACTAAGAATCCAGGGCACACAAGATCAGTAATGATTATACAGTTCAGCTCGACTGATTCCGGGGTCATGTTCACGCATAGATTTGAGGTCCCCGCGGAGAATATTGGAATATACCATGGCGCTCCTCAGGAAGATTAGAAGCAGTGCACCGGAATTAAAATCCCCGCCGCATTTTTTTTTCGGGCATCTGATAGGAAATAAGACGCACATTTGAATGTTTCTAAATAATTTGTTTGCACATAATGCATCGCAGGAGCACTAGATAATCCAAATACTACAATATCAAATCTCTATCTGGTCGAAAGCAAAGGCATTTTGTCCTGAGGGGCTGAAAAACTCCCAATTGCCCTACTTATTATATAAATGACATTTAATATATATACTCCAAAAAATTAGTCAGTTATGTACAGAAACAAACATATCTGCCGTTTGCTCATCATTTCCCTTCTCCCCCATGTCAATGATGCTGTTGGCTTGATAGTTCCGGATAATAATGTGTAGGAATCTTCCCTCCATCCATTTCAGTCGGCGGGAAGAATCTCGGAATAATATCATTCGACACAGAAGATGTAGGATAAGGGCGCTCTCTAGCAGCCGCAGCCGCAGCAGCCATTGCTCTCCCAGTTCTGTATCTGAGCCAGATCAAGACCGCCAAAGCGCTAAGGACCAAGACCCCACCGCCAATACCCACACCTAGGGCGATCTTTGAAGTCGTTGTAAGCCCTGTCGAGGCGGAGTCTGTCGAGGAGGAGTTGGCAGCCTCGGTAGTCGAAGGAGATGAAGAGGTAGTAGGATTTTTTGGATCAGGGAGGTCGGTTGCTGAGGGCGTAGCCGAGACGGTTGCATTGGTGGTCTTTGAGGGAGGGGGGGAGGATGGCGATGTTATATTGAAATACGATGAAATGAATCCGTCTGGCTTGTCTGCATTGATCCATAGGAAGAATACATTCGAGTAGTCCAAGTCGTAAGCATAGGTCTGGACCACCCAGGTGAAATTGTTGATTTTATCCGAGGCATGGATTTTGGCTGGGTACGAAAGTTAGCAAATCTTCGATTTCCTTTGGGAGGAGTAGTTCTGTCTGGGTTTACACACTGAAGATGTTGACCTGGCTTATTGCGGCCTGTTCGACCAAGCTCTGCTGCCATAAGGAGATGTTGAATGCACCGGTGGTCGTTTTCCACGAGACAACTTGTTCGTCCCCAACCTCCCATTCCGGATTGATCCCGGTGTTTGAAGCCGGGTTCATAAAATAGTTACCGGGGTTTTTGGCGGCTGTGGTGAGGATCAGTCCAAGCAGGATGATAGATAGGAATTTGCACATCGTAGTCTATGGCAGAAGAATGGGCTTGGGATGATACATCAGGGGAAACGAACCATAAATGGGGTGTTCGCCTTTCGCGGTCTCGAGACAACGGGGGTAGTAATAGCGACCACTGTAAATAGAAGCGTTAAGTTAGCGCTTCTCTTGAGAGAATTTCAGCTATGAACCCCTGCGGCGCAGTCAACTTGCATAGGTTCGTGACCTAGACAAATCCCCCTGCTTCTTGAATACACCGGACTATACGCTAACGTAGTTAGTTGGATCAGTAAAATCAACAAGGCAGGAAACTGACCCACAACGACATCAGTTGTGCCAAGCTAATCAATATGGTATGGGCGGTAAGGTGCCTAAACGAGGTGTCGATCAAAAAGCCCGGCGCGTAGAGGTTTTGCCGGCAGGATCATATCATCCTGGAAATGTTGGAATCTCACATGTTCCGGCTGGACACATTCGAATCGACTTATGCACTGTGAAAATAGTAACTTTTCTGACACTACGATCCTTGGGTATAGGTCGGTCGAACACCCAAAGTACCAGGTACCTAATTAACGACCAGAAAACATGCGTTAAGAACAGGTGGCGGTGGCCCGATAACTTGGCACTATATACAAAGAAATAACAATGTACATCGCAAAATCTATATATAAGAATCGTGAAATCATGCCTCCAGTACAGGCACCTGAAGTATTCCCCCAACTGCTGGGATATCGTCCGGTTTGATATCTGGGACAGGTAGATCATCCCAGGTCGCATGGACGGTTTCTTCTCCATTGAGAAGACGGTTAATGTTCAACAATGTGCTATACTTGACCCCAAAGCTTACGGGAACTACACCGTTATCACCCGGCTCGCCCCCGCCTTGATTGATATCGGAACCCTTGGAGGGAGAACCACCCAGCCGATATCCTCCCATGAGCGCTGGGTATACTCCAAAACACCGCAGATATCCGTCACCACACATCCGGCCAAGCGAGACATCAAACTGAGCTCCAAGGTCAACTCTGTCAGCCACTCCAACGGGATTTGCTGAGAGAGCCGCAAGGATACGTTGTGCGCCACGATAGCTCACCATATAGAAAGTTGAACAGACGGCATCACGGGCAATACAGGTCAGACGAGCATCATCTGATCTTCCGATCGGGGGCGGATCGCGCCAATAGGGCAAGAAGTGAGCAGGCGGAAGGATTGTAGGATCATTTGGGGCCAGGAAATATGGTAACCCGGTTTTACAATCCATTCCGCAATGGCCTAGCCAGTGAATATCCCAATCATCGCCGTATGGCGACGCCGTTGTGCGATCGCTTGTTCCCTGAATGGCACGAACGGCCATTGCAAAGCTCTGGAGTTGAACTTTGATCCCAACATCCCAGTCAGAATCATCTTCCATGATGATGGCGCTACCCAGGCGGTCTTTTACAACTCTGGTGCTTGGTCAGCATCGGCCGGAGTACATGAGGCTGGCGAGTAGATGTACATACCGTTGTATAGCATTTACATGCGCTCGTCGAGCGGCATATTCAGTTACTTTATGATCGTAATTCCATTTCTTGGAAATCAGGGTTAGCATGAGGAAACCAGTGGCAATATTTTCGAGGCAGTCTTACATAAGGATAGGACTTTGGGTCCACTTGGTCGGGAGTGACACCGTCGATAAAATCCACCTGGAAACCGCTCAAGGATGATCCCAGAATAATGGCATCTTGCTTGTCCGGTCTACTCCGTAAATTTATAGCAAATACTTTTTCAACCTGTGATGTCTGTCAGCCCATTATTCGGCATATGCTTTCCAATGCGATAGAACAGACCCCTAACGTCTCATTGCGAACAGCTTCCAAGTACTCCGGGTTTTCTGTGGATGCCGAGTTTTCTTCAGATGCCACGGGCAGACTTTCCCGGGCTGTATATAGGGGCCATAAGACAAGAAGAAAGGCGGTCGCCCCAACTATGTAGAGTAGCCACCGGGTGGATTTCTTTTGCGAAGCCATGTTAAGATAAGCCAAGCAGGAGCGCGGGAGTGTCGACATCAGACTCGGCTTATGAGTGAGCTGCGTTAAACCACACAGCCTACTTTCTAAGTCGAAATCCGGAGGGGACCGTCAAGTTCAAATGGCCTCACCTCCCTTGGAAAAGTTGTGCGTGTGGCGGCCGGCGGCAAGAATGATGTCCGGCGCTTCAGCCGTCGTTGGCGATCCCACCCTGACCCGAGATTAGCTAATCGAATTATCAGTTGATAGTTAGTTAACGCGAATCATGGAAAGGGGGGGGGTCTGCTAATCAAATCTGGGCCGTTCATTGGCCCCTAGTCCTCGATACTAATGCACGTTCTCTCACAATGTGAAGGGAGGAATTCCTACCCGGGCGCTAACATCTAAAATAAGTGTCTCCACCAGCCAATGAAGCGGAGAGCTTGTTGTTTCAGCCTGGCTTTTTTTTTAATCTCTTGATAGACGGATTGACCAGGGCATCTCGGAAGAATGGCCCTGAGAATTTTACCAGGAGGCGACGTATCTAAATTGGTTTCTTCACATGAAAAAGTCCCGGTTATGGAAATATAGTAGGGCGTGGTATTCTGCAAGAGATGCTGTGCTACCAACCCTGTGTTACATCACGTTGACTCGACAAAATAATTATTAGTGTCCCTTGTAGTCTAGTCCGTTGTTTTATTGAGACGGAGACCCTTGTTCACCACAACCCCGAAGAAGAAAAAAACGAAAAAACATTCCGGACCATTTCAGTTGACGTTCGAACAGAAATAAAAACAGACATTGTGTGGCGATCTGCCGAATAAACTGGGATGTCCATGGTATTCTGCACATTTAGAAAGACAAACATCCCAGGACAGAGCGCAAGTCAAGTCAAATATGAAGATGGGAGCGGGGGGGGGGATCTCAAAATACTAGTGAAGCCTAGGGCTTGAGTTTTTCGTTGAAAATCTCAGTCCGGCTAGGAGTTATATCCAGTATCTGGATGAGGCATTTCCCAATCCTCTGTCATGAGGAATCACAGAGTCATCAACATATGATGTCGACTCTCGAGTAGTGCTATGAGGTATGCTCGCCCCTAGACAGCGTTCCATTATCGTCGAACATTGTATACCGATATGTTGGAAGGCTCGGAGTTTCTTGGGAATCATGTCACAACCCCCCGCGATGAAAATGCATCGTCCATCGAAGAGTGCCCAAGGGAAAAGCTTTGTACCCGTATACAGTAAGAATTCATCCACCAGTTGTTTCAGACCTCATAGCCTGTCGAAGCAAGCGAAGTAGGGGAAACCCTACTCAGCCAACCTAAAGACAACTCTCCCTCCTCAAGGGAATAGACGCAAGTCCTTCTCGACAGTCTATTTCCTCGAAGGCGAAGGCCCCTGCGAACTTTCCACAGTAGGAGACCCAGGATAAGCCGGCGGAGGATCCGAAGCAACCAGCTCCTGATGTTCCTCGGCTACCGCTGCTTTCCTGGGACGACAGCAGCAGCAGCAGAAATAAACGAGGGTGAAAAAACCAGCTGCGGCTGCAAACGCGATCCCAACCTTGGCCGCCGTAGGTAGGGAGTTCGAGTCATCATTCTTCCCGCCGTCACGAACTTTGTAATAATCGGGGATGACAATGGGATGCGACGGTATCGGGACGACGGAAGAATCTACAGCCTTGAAACGGATCTGGATGGGAGTCGCCGTGATTCCGTAGGCTGCGTTGGTATACGTAGTGGTGGCTTCGACCAAGGATAAGGTCTCCCGGGTGTTCAACGGTTTTGTGCATGCACTCCGGCCCCTCAGGTCATATCCTCTATATATTAGTTGCGGTTAGAGTTCCAAGTCGTAAACATATGTGGATAAGAACAGACATACTCTGGACAGCAATAGTTTGTGGTCTCGGCTCGTGGAGCTGTGGTCAGGAGAGAGTACGCGCGATAGCCTGAGGGACATCTGCCGGGGCTGTAATAGACGCCACTCCGCCATCCATCTGGACAGCATTCGTCGCCTCCAGGACCTTCGCATCCCGCTTCGTACTGGAGGTAGCCATGGTCGTTTCGGAAGCGCACTGACGTACATGATGGAGCAGGGGTGAAAACGGTGGTCAACGGGCCAATGTTGATTGCTTCGTTGTCGAGGGAGGTATAGTATTTGGGTATGCTGTATTCGGACTCGGATAGCCCTGGGAGAACGAGAGAGGCAAAAACCAAAGCAGAGAGGATGGCCATGTTTGAACTGATGGTTTCCATGTCTTGGAATCAAGGACTGGAAATGGAGGAGCCATGTTCTGCGCGTCCAGTGCTTTTCATATAGTGGGTTGGTCCTCAGCTGCCAAGTATAGAATTGTCGTATTCCCACAGGGTCGGGGCAAAGATCAACCCCACGGAGCCAATGAGATAGGGGAAGGATATCATGCCAAGCCAGGTTGTTGTCAATATAGTCTGGTATTCAAGCGCCAAGAATGAGGATACGAAGAGGGCTGTGTTTTGACGCATTATACGCCTCTATCAGGCCAGTTGTGTGCAAAAACGCAGATGATCCGAATATCCTTGGGGAAATATTTGTATAATACTAGGTATATATATCAACTGTGGCTGCACTCTGCCACGAAGATAGAGGCATGCATCACAAAATATGCAGGAACTAAACCCAAGTGCAGAGAACAAGTTCAGAAACAAACCGCAACAATCATTCCTCTTGCATTGCTATAGTACAGTACAAATCATCCCGCGACCACATCTCAATCGTCGTAGGTCAACAAACAACCATCCCTGCTAGTCCTTTGTCGTGTATTCCAGCCACTTTTTTTTTTGACCAAGAAGCTTCATGCAACATCCAAAGGCAAGCATCATGTAAACTAAAAAGGCTAATGACAAAAGGTAGCCTGCGTACCGAAGTACACCGAGGCATCAGGCGAAAGGGAAGGGGAAAGTGTATCAAAACAAAATCGGAACATAAACCACACAATACTAAATACACGTGTAGGTAAGAAGCCCGGCGCCCGGAAAACAGAAAGAAGACCAGAAAGAAAAGGTCGATAACATATAAACCATCGCTGCGGGTCTTGGTTAACGGACAAGACACACATGGAGACGAGAAGAGAGGAAAGAACATTAATTCAGTGGACAGGTGGAGTCACACGTTCGCGCTGGGAGCAAGGTCCCGTCCATTTACAGACCGGGAGGTCCGCCCATGCCGGCACCCATGGCTTGCAGGCGGGCTGCGAGCTGGGGGTACCTCTCCTGCACCTCGAGTTGCGTTCGGGTGGCCTCGGCGTATGAAATGGCGTTGACGATCTCGGCCTCGGTGCGAGCCAACTCGGCGGCGCGCTCGAAGTATTTGAGGGCCTGGGGGACCTTGCCCTGCTGCAGAAGAAGCTGGGCCATGGTTCCGACGGCAATGTCACATTCAGGGTCGACTATAATGAGATTAGTATAACTGTTGGTCAATGGGTGGTATCTGGAAACTCACTGATCAGAGCCTTCTGGCACAGGTTCTCGGCCTCCTGGAAGTCGTGCTTCCACTGGAACAAAGCCAGAGCCTTGTTGATGAGCGGCAGGACATTGATGCCCATAGGCTTGCTCTGCTTCTCCATCTCGACAGCCTTGTCGAACTTCTCGATGGCCTCGCCGAAGTTCTGTTGGTCAAGCAGAAGCTCACCATAGTAGTTGTACACGTCTGGCACCTCCTCAAAGTTCTTAACAGAGCGTCTGAAAGTCGCCATGGCGGAGGCAACCGAACCCATCTTGTACTGCGTCACACCAAGCTGGATGTGAGAGAAGATAAAGGAACGATCAAGGTCAATCGACTTCTGGTAGTCCTTGGCGGCCTCGGCGAATTCGCCGAGGATGAAGTGCAGCTGGGCGCGGTGATAGTAGATATCGGGATCATCCTTGTTGTGCGAGATGGCGAGCTCGAAGTCGTCTCCAGCGGCGTCCTTGTTGCCGAGCTCAAGGTGCAAGCTAGCACGCTTGATGTAGCTCTGCACCAGAGATGGTTGGAGTTCAGCACTCTTGTTCAGGTCGGCCAGGGCCGCCTGGGCATTACCCTCGAGGTAAGTGAAGGTGGCTCTCATGTTGAGGGCCAGGGCCTCATAGTCGCCCAAGTCGCCAAGCTCCAAAGCCTTCTCGAAAGCTCCAGCGGCAGCCTCATATCCATCACCGGTCTTCTTAACCATCTCAATCAGACCCTTACGCAGATGAGCCTTGCCAGAGTCTTCGCTGAGCTCAACCGACTCCTCGAGGCCTTCCGGCAGGGGTTGGGGACGGAAGCTCTGCAGGTAGTTGGAAACAAAGGTCGGGCTGGGAAGCTTCTTACCCTTGGATTCCAAAATAGCCTTGGCCTTGCGCTCGGCCACCTTCTTCAGGAGTCTCTCGAGCGCATTGCGGCTGACCTCGTTAGAGAAGCCGTCGATGATGCAGCTGGCGGTGAAGTCAAGAAGCGCCTCGCTGAACTTTTCGAGGTGCTCATAGGCAATGGCTCTGCGGTTCAGAGCCTTGACATACTCGCTATCCATGGCCAGGGCAGCGGTAGTATCCTCCACAACCTTCTCCCAGTCCGAAAGGACGTTGTAACAGGCGGCACGGTTGGAATAGAAGACGGGGTCAGGTTTGCAGATAATCGCCTTTCCGTAGAGCTCGATCGCGCTGTTGTAGTCCTTGGAGCCGTAGGCCTTGTTACCAGCGGCCTTCAGCTTGGCGGCGTAGGATTTGCGTGTCTATGGTAAAAAAGTTGGCATGAGCAAAAGCACGGGACGAAACCATCTACACCATGATGGGAAACTCACCTCCTCATCCAGTTGGCCAACAGTGGTCTCGTCGACCTCGGGGATATCCTCCAAAGGCTCCTCTGCCTTCTTGGCCGGTTGGTCTGTTGGGGGGAAATAACAATAATAATCAGTTACCAGCTTCGATATTGACCAATTGGAGACGTGCTACGTCATCGTCGGCAAGGACAAGATATTGAACATACCATCCTGGACAGAAGCTACCTTCGCCTTCTTTTCCTCTTCAGCCTTCTTCTTTTCCTTCCGGCGTTGGTTCTTGCTCTTCTTCTTTTCTCCGGAAGGCGCAGTCTGGGTTGGGCGACCGGAATCGGAGAGGTAGTAGACAACACCGGCGCTGGTCACGACGACGGCGACACCGGCAATGGTGTAGACAAGGGCCTTGTTTTCAGAGACCCATTTGGATACGCGGTCCCATACTGAAGATGTGGAAGAGGCCGGAAGAGAGGTAGTATCAACAACCACGTTTTGAACGGGTTGGGGTACAGGGGATTCGCTCGACATAATGACCCTTGGGAGTTCTCTGGAGATGGGAGAAGGGGAAAGTCAGTAATTGATTCGGATGCATCAAGCGAATTGAGCGAACAAGAATCAGCGAGATAGAACATACTGGGCGTGTGGGGAGAGCACGGCAAGACGGGGCGAGGCGGTTGATAGTTCGGGCAGGGAGAGAAGAAGAGGAAGTCGAAGGGAGAGGCTGAAAAGTTATTGCGGGCGTCCGGAGCTCCCCACAGCCAATCACACCCGCGCCATTCCTCTCCACACCCAACCAACATTTCCAGCTTTCGCATCGCAGAACACACGCAACCCCCCCAACAATGTCGTCAATTCCCCGACACATCATCTCTTCTCTCCGCTACGATCCCTCTCTTCCTCATTCCCTCCAATCCCTTCCCCCAACCTCATACCCCGACCCTCTCCGCTCCCCCTACTACCTCCTCCCATATCACCAAGACCGTCTCCGCGATGCCGCCAAATGCTTCCAATGGCCCGAAGCCCAGCATTTCCTACAACAGGACCTGACTCAATTCGCCCAATTCCTCGACAAATTTATCCCCGATAACACACAACCTTGGCGCCTCCGTATTCTGATTGACCGCAGTGGAACATGCACCGTCGAGGCCAACCCCACAACAGCCATCGATCTTCGCACTCTACTTCTGCCCCTTCCACCTACACATGATTCGCAATCAAACCCATGGCGTGTCTATATTGATTCAGAAACCACCACACCCTCGGCATTGACCACGCACAAAACCACCGCTCGCGACTGCTATACAGCCGCCCGGCTGCGGTCGGGCATTGTCTCCCCACAAGACCCGGCGGAGGTTCTGGTAGTAAATCCCTCGGGGGAGATTATGGAGGGGAGTATTACAACGCCGTACTTCCAACGCCGTGGGCGGCGACAAGATACTGATCCCGCTTGGGTCACTCCAGTCCTCACCAGTGGAGGCAATTCGGGTACCACGAGACGATATGCTTTGGGACAGGGGTTCTGCGCAGAGGATATCATTCTGGCTTCCGACCTTGCCGATGGAGAAGAGTGCTGGCTCAGTAATGGAGTGAGGGGATTCATCCGTGGCCAGGTCGTACTCTCTGCGAGAACATCTACGTCTTAAGGACCCGAATCGGACCAACGGGCAATGGAAGATATCCGGGTCAGTGGGCATGAGACACGTAAGTAATATGATAAGTCGTAGAGTGTATGTATTTGACATGCAAAAGGGTCAATGGTACCAAATCAAGGGTAGGTATTGCAAGGAATCTTTATAAAGGTCTTGTTGTCAATGGCTGTTCTTAAAAATTTTCATTGGATTTCGTAAACCATCATCAGTATCCAAACGTTTCAACGGGTATATGAGGACGCTCTAAGATCTATTTCTTGGCCTCCACCGGGTTGGGATTGCCCTTCCATTCGAGGGGACGACGGCTCATAAACTGCGCCAGCATTTCCTCGGTCACCTTCGCGCGACGTTCTTGGAATCCCTGCACGTACGCCTGAATCTCCGCAATACACTTCTGTTTGATCTCACCCGTGAGCATCTCTCCGGACTCATAGGCGGTCTTAATACGCTCCAGCTCCTCATCATCCTCGAGGAAGAACGTGAGGTACTGGAACGGAACGTCGGCCTTCGTGTTACCGCCAAGCTGACGCTGCAGCTCCGCGGTGTCTTGGCCACCGGAGAACGCGTACTTGTTAATCTTGTTCTTGATACGGTTCGGGGTGTCGTCCATGAACACGGCGGAAGAGTCCACACTAGCGGACATCTTCGAACCGGGCCCTTGCAGCGCGGGGAGGAAAATGGCGTGGATGAGAGAGGGCTTCTTGTACTTCATCTTCTCTGCATGCTCACGGCACTGTCGGAAATAGGGATCCTGGTCGATAGCGCAGGGAACTTTGGCCTTGTTAGCATTGTACTTTGAAGAGTGTGTTTCAGAGCGGGTTTCAAACTTACTCAGACAAGGAATGGACGAAACCTTCTTCCTGTCCTCGCCGAAGATGTGCGGGAAACTGGTAGCGAATGCTGCCGCAGACTGTGTGGCGCAGAAGTGGAATTCACCGATGTTGTTGCTGTCATTGAAGCCGAAAGTGCCGCGCACGGAGTTGATTGTGATCCTCTTGGCCATCCGGCACATGTTCTCGTAGAAGGCACCTCCGATGAAATCAAAGTCGCTGAAGATGAAGGTCTTCTTCATGTCGAACCCAACGGCAATAATATCCATGGCATTTGCTTTTGTGAACCGCCTGACATCTTCAATCTCGATCTTTTGTGAATGCATGTATTTCTGCGACAAGTTAGACGGCAGGGAATTGGGACGAATAGAGATAAGAAGAAACGTGCCTCATCATCAGTAAGCATAATCACCAATGGGCAGTCGAAAACATCTTGGAGCCACCTAGTAAAACGCATCATAGTTAGCTTCTAATCTAAGGCAGCGATCATGCCACACGATGTACGCACTTGGTGAACTCAAAGGGGACCGTGTGGCCGAGATGGACAGCGTCACTACTTGGGCCGCGTCCAGTGTAAAGGTAAAAAGGTTGACCCTTCTCATAACGGTCGAGGATCTTGGACAATTCGCGATGGCTGAACACAATGCCTCTGCGCATGAATCGATGCGGACGGCGACCAGTGACCCGCTCAAATCGCTCCATAAGCTCCTTGCTGATCGGGGTAGCACCGAACTCCCGCACCAGCTTGTCGTAATCGACTGGGAGAAGCTTTCCCGACTCATCTACACCACCGGAGACATCGAAGGGCGTCACAATTTGTCCAACAGCCTTGGAGTCTTGGGTTTTTTCCGCCAGGCTCAGGTTGGTGAGCGCGGGGGGTTGACCGGGTTCATCAGCAGCCATGGTGTTCGCGATGGTGACCGTTGATCTCCTGTTTCACAATTTCGAGCCGTTAGGGAAGGGAGCGCGTAGGGATATGGATAGTGGCCAGGAAGATATCCGTACGTTTTTCCTGCAACAGAGGCGATCTGCCCCTCCAGAGGGCAACGGATGACTCAGAGGATGGCCCTCGCTGATTGGCGGTTGCCGGTGCATTTCACGTGAGACCAATCGGCACCCCGCATTACCAATCGGGCTAGCGTCCGAAGCTGGCAGAATCAGACGGTGTCTTACATAACGGGTTCTTTCGGCTCCGACAGCTTTTTTGCTGAAGCCAAGAAACGTGAGCAGACGACCTGGAGACTCAATTCCCATCGCCACCACTTGCTCACCATCCAACCCAAACTCTTCTATCATCAACCCCATCGCATCCCCTATCCAGTCAACTTGTCATATGCCTACATGCATTCACGATGAAGTTCTTCGAAAATGTCTACACTTACGACTACTCCTTCCCGGCTGTCACCCTGGCCTACTTCCTGCGCTACCCTAACCCATACTCTCGCCATGTCCTAACCACCGATGTAATCGAGCGTCATATTGACCCCAAGACGCACCGACTGCATACCACCCGTCTCCATCTCAAAAAGTCAAAGGTCCCCTCCGGCATCCTCAAATTGCTCCCAAAAGGCATGGGGGGCTCAGACAGCTCCGGCCAAAGCTATATCCTTGAGACGACCATCGTCGACGCCAAAGAAGGCTGGATGGAAACGGAATCGCGGAACATGGAATGGACAGGCATCCTTAGTGTGGTCGAAAAGCAAGTCTACCAGCGTCAGCTGCTAGAAGGTGCTCTCGACAACCTCGCAGGCTTTGCACTCGATGACCAGACAAGCGAGCAAACCACCGTAAAAACCACCGTGACATTCCGGTCGCGGCTCGGACAGGGCAAGCTCCTTGGATGGAGGAAAACCGATGCCATTGTCGACCACAATCATGATATTGACGATGAACCGGCACCCAAGAAGGGCTTTTTCTCATCCCTTTCTACCGCCGGAATTCAACGGACGATTGAACTCATTGGCGTCAATCGTACCCGTGATGCGATTCTGAAGAGTAAGCAGGGCATGAATGTGGTGTTGGAGCGATTGCGAAGTGGTGGAATTGTCGGCGTACTGGAGGGTATGCGGCAGGATCGGGAGGCGGCCTTCAGTCCAGAGGGAGGTCCGTGGAAGCGCGTGTGGCTCCGCGGCAATGCTCTCAAGGACGATGATGATAACTAAGGTGGGTGGGTGTTCTATTGCAGCAGCGAGTGACAAGCGACACATCTATTCGACATTCCAGCGAGGAGTTCCGGCGTTTTGGGTATTTTATTTTTTCATATTGATGGACACTCTCCCTTGAGCTCTTACTTTTGATTTTGTCACCACTACGGCACCTGACAATTGTGTGAAACATATCTGGCGATCATGCATTTTCCACGAGAAAATGGTCACGAACAAAAAATCTCTTGTATATTAGGAAGGAACAGGCAGAACGGACTGGGAGGGATATCTGGTGGAGTGGGATCCCGTGTACTATACGATTATCCGTTTGAAGTTTTATTATCATCCAATATTTTGTTTATACAAATTCCGCCCTGTAAACAAGGATTTCCTTCATAGCTGCACCATGCACACGCGATATGTCTCATATTAGTCATCTGCAATCGACTGGCCCCATGACGTACCGCCTTCCATACTTCCTTTTCAAGACCCTCCCAATTCACTATCTGAATCACCGTTTGCATGGAGCCTTCCTTTAATTGCCCAGACTAGGCTGCTTGTTATATAGAGCCCTTCACCAGCCTAGAATGGGTGTTTGTCCCTCTTAGCTTCCCAGAGGGAGTTATTGTTGATCGGGCATCAGCAAGGGGGCATACACCAAGTACCTAATATAACGACTACATCCTTATTCCCGAACAGGCAGTGAAACACAACTGAATTCATTCCCAGGTATCACCCTCTACGCCTAGCCTCTCTGAGCATACAACCTAAATGGACACTTTCCCTTCCAAACCTGGCGTTAAGCGCAAAATTCAAGACCTTGAGCATCACCATCATGATGTCAAAACCGAAGCCAAGCGGGGATCTCCAGATACCTCCTCCCCGGGGGCAGCAGCATCTATGAACCCGCTCGCTTTAGCAAACCTAGGCGAAAACCTGAGGATTCTTCCTGTTCCCGAAGAAACCGATACCCTGCAAGAGACAGACGCTAAGCTTCGCGACCTCTCCAAAATCGTCGAAGAAGGGCACAGCCTTGCACTGTGGACAGGGTTGAAGTTATCATCGCCGCACGCGCATGATCCAACTGCCCTAGCCAAGTCGTTGATGACACCCCAGGAGCTCATGTGTTATGAATGCTGTTTTGGACCGAAGGAGCGCCACAAAGCTAGTGGAAAGCATCCGACTACAACCAGTACTACCGATGACTCCTCCTCGCACAATGGTGCTACAGTCGGGACTTGGCAACCCCCCGAGTTCAATTGGACCGCGAATGGGATGCCTATCCCTCAGGGACGTCAGAGTATGAAGAAATTTTCCCAGCGTGCAGCAGCAATGGATTTGATTTGGGCGCATCAGGGCGCAACGCCTGAAAATGCGGCGTGGCTTACATTTAATCAGCCCGAAGCCTTGCCATTGGTCAAGGCAGTGACCAAAGTCATGAATATCAAACGCCATTTCCAAGAGAATCGACCCTACTCGGGCGAGCTGACAAATATGGAGGTTGCAGAGCTAGAGACCATACGGAAGATCAACTCCATGGCGGTTAAAAATATGATGCGCGAAGTCGAGAGGGTTCGTCGTCTGGCGAAACAGATAAAGGACTCCATGGCAATTCTAGAAGGGAGGATACAGAGTCTAGAGGGGCCACGATCATGATTATGAGGAAATATGGCTGGATCAGATACCCTCTCGGATTAGCTTTCATGGTACTGGGGCGCAAGGATGTACCATAGGTACAGTACGTTCATCTGCAAAATTACAGGCGCTTCATAGTCAGTCCACATATTGATAGACTTAGCTTCGGGGCATTTCCGTCATCTGCAAGTGCCCGTATACGCACAAAGGCTGGTTTCCTTGTATGTTTTCTATCAAGGCATCGCGACTCTTCTTCGTGGTACTTGTCACAGGAAATTGAAAATATAGTACCCCCTGAGTAACTCCTAGCCCATAATGTTACAGCACGACATGCATATGCAACCAAGAAAGGTAGTTTGTTTTGGTATCCCCCATGCCCTGAATATATGTGTCACCCAGAGACAACAAGAAAGCACCGGGCATAGATATGTGCCGGGTTCCCATTTCCCCAACGCAATGGAAGACCTCTAGATTCCTCTGTCGATCTCTGATTTCGAACCCACCCCCTATCAATTGACATCTTAAGTGCTAAACATTACCCGGAGTGATGAAGTTGCTGATAACTCACTTCCTCCTCGTTGGATCCACGATTGCGATCAACACTTGCCACCATTATCCCCATACTTGCACAATGGAGGGTGATCCAGACTTGACTGGAGATCTCTGCGATTACGTCGACCAGTATACCTGCATCTGTGACGACGAGGTACATTGTGATCTACCAGATGATATGCCGATTCTTTTCTTTACACTTGAATGCTTGAGCTATGGGGGCACTGACAATATGTGCGATAGTTGGGGCGAAGATGTTAGTTCGGGCTGTATTCCCGGTGAATTATAGGATTATTTTCCCTTTATGAATCGTCACAGGACTTGGTCAAATTGAATGCATAGTCTACTCTAAAAAAATTCATCTAAACTTTTCTTTACTACCCTACTCCCGCGTTCCCCAGGCTTACTTACCTAGGACCTTCTTCTATTCTACCTACTCCATCAACTACTCCCACCGTCCTATATCACATCTATCACCCTACTCTGCGCAAATATACATGGAACCAGACCTGCTAGCCATGGGGACCATCGGTTTATGTAACGTCTAGAGTTCATCCTGGACCCCAAATTTCACTTCTGTATTCAACGTGACCTCTGAGGTATTATATTATACCTGTGGGGTTGAGAGCATTGAGGTGATCTCACCCACACTTTGCCAAACCATCCACAGCCGATCTCATTCCATGATATACCCAAATTGCAGGTTTCTACCCTACTATACCTACCTACCAAAAAAATGTGTAGCCTATCAGGCCCGAGAGCGCAGTTGTCTGAAGCATGAAACCCTAAGTAAGGAAAGCGGCATCTCCGAGCATTTACCTATACTCCGCTAGAATTCGATGATTTTACTAATTCTTCGAAGCATATGTATGGATCTCCAGATCGATGTGGGTTTCCAGATGCGAAGGCTGTTTCATTTGGATGAGAGAGGAATATGATGTGTATCTTCGTCAATGGAGAGTCGGTGTTGATCAATATCTACTGATATTCGCTGTATTCATGAAGTTCGATAATAGTGCTATATTTAGGTATCTATGATTGTTTATGTTCTGTGTCATACAAATATAAGACTTTCGTTGTCTCTGAGTATTATCTACTGATGGACAGCAGAGATATATATTTATATATTTACTGACGCCAAGATTTAGGGCTTCCCACTGTTGCCCATCAGCATCTGCAGAAGTGAACAACAAATACCTCACATGATTCATCGTATTGGTTGTGTTCTTTCTCGTATTCATCAGAATTTCTTACATAGAGCACGAGAATGGTTACAGGGATTCCCTTCCGGCTGATTGGTGTATCCGAGTGGGCAGTAGGTCCATCTCCTCGGCTTTAACCCTAATAAAATGCCGGAGCAGATAAGATACCCCAACAACCAAGAGATTATTAGTTAGCTGTTTATGCACGCCCTAATTAACCCCATCCAGATCAGCAGTTTGATCTCACCACCGCTTATGACGCAAGGCATGAATGTGGTAAACCCGCAAAAAAGCCACTGAATTCCTTGGCTGAGAAATCCAGCCCAACCGGCGTTGTCGGATATTCAACTGGGTTAACTCCTCTCCACTCCCGCCAAGCGAACACTCCATTCTGCTCGAATAAATAACAATTATACACCGTACAACCATAATAATGCAGAAGAATGGTCATCCCTAAACGGGTCTAACTAGGCAGAAGCCTCTACTAGCTAGTTCTTACTCTACATATGTATACTACTTCCTACTTCCGACCAAGGCTGTTGACCAAACAGAATAGTCGATGGCGGAATCTGACTCGGGTTCTCTGACGCGCTGCAGGAAGGGTTTGTTTGGCAGATGACCTCATGGGATGCTGCTTACTGTTGGGGGGAGGGGAGGGGGGGAATGACAGTAGTAATAGTAATAATAACAACAAGAAGGAGCACGGTACAAGCCAGTCCGGCCATAGCGTTCTTGTTTAGTCATTTAGTCTAGTGTCTTTGCCTCGCAGTATTATCCCTTCCATGGTTGGTCCCACGGAGGCGCATGTTTCTGTCCGAACAAATCAGGAATGCTGGGAGGGGTTGTTATCAGCCATCAGCAGAAACAAGGTTGGTCGGTGGAAGTCCTCATGATGGTGGCGGTCACCGTTGAGGGAAGGTTGTTTGCGCCTCTCTCGTGTGTTTTTGAAGTGACATCTGAGGTACGGAGAGTATATGTATCGAGATTGATCTGACTGATCTGATCCGATCTGCTCTGATTTGAATTCAAGGGGAGAAGAAAAACTAAAATAAGATAAAATCCGACCAGATGATGGGTGAATAATGGCTCGAACCAAGAAGGGTGACACTCGGCAAACCAAACCAAACCACAGGCATAATTTGGTCGCAGATGATTTGATCAATTAATTAACTAGTGAGGCTGTTAGTCTTGATTATTACCTAACCTGACGCCATTTATTAGACTAGCGATGTTGATAGTGGCAGAGAGGAGGCAGGCTAGAGAAGACGCCGTTAGATCCCTGAGGAACGAATTGAACCAAGGTCATGATCTGGAATTTTCTTCCCTTCCCCATGAACAACCACCGGGCCGGCCTAGAGTTTTTTCTCTTTCTTTTCTTGGGGGGCGTTGGATTGGGTTGTTTTTCTCCTCCCAAGCCATGTTCCAAGCTTTGACGGTCGCTAAAATGGTAGTGGGGGGGAACAGGTTTCCCTGCCCCCTTGCCCCATCCCTCTTCAGTCTGGGATCTTCAAAAAGATACTAGTACCTTTAGACGGGTAGTTAGTCCGATATGGTTCAGATATACTCAGTATCCAACAGGGAGAAATGCCATGAGAGGATGTGGATAAATATGAAGGATGATATGCAATTATTGAGCGAATAGTTTTGGATGAAAGATGAAGATTGGACGGTGGCAAGAAAGTAGAACAATAATCGACCAACGGAGAATTGAGGCAGGGCGAGAGTGGAGAGCCGGATGGAACACTAGTTGGCCACTAGACTGAAGTCCCCTGACCCTGATGTGGTTGGTCGGCGGCTCAGGTACATGGACAAAAATGTACAGTGTATATATCGTTTTGTTTCGTATAGAGATTGAAGTGAGATATGTCCTAGAAAATATCCTGAAACAAAAAAAAAAGGTGAAACACAATATCAACATTACTAAATAATAATAAATTTGAGAACCAAAATGATATTTAGGGGAGTACTTCTTGGAGATAAACAAGATCTGTATCGTAGTATTCTGTATGGTAATTCTCCTCCAATCTGTTGACCCTTGGCCCGGATCAGCCACCGGGACTTCCGCATTCGGAGAGAGTTATGCGGGGGCTGTTCTGGTAGCGGCAGGGCCAAGACAGGAATGTACACAAAAACCGAGTATTCTTACCAGGGACTTACCAGATACTGCCAGAGAC
Organism: Aspergillus nanangensis; assembly: GCA_015844325.1. Taxonomy (NCBI): domain Eukaryota; kingdom Fungi; phylum Ascomycota; class Eurotiomycetes; order Eurotiales; family Aspergillaceae; genus Aspergillus; species Aspergillus nanangensis. The sequence continues at coordinate 8,220 of VCAU01000005.1, read as the reverse complement.
TCTCTTCAATCTCATCCATCAAATTATCAGCCTTCCTTTCCATTTTCCTTCTTCTCCCTCCGTGTTGTTTTACTTTTCTTATTCCCCCTCTCTCCTCACAGCTGCAATATTTTATGATTATTATTGAGGTATTCAAAGAGGTCACTCACTGTGTTGGATCTCATATCGGACCATTCCGACCCGACCGGATCCTCCTCCCATTATTATTTCTCTCTCTCTCCCTCTCTCTCCTTTCATTCCTCCACTCCCCCCAACTCTGATCCGATCGGATCATCGCTGGAAATAATTTCCCCTTCCTCCAGCTGCAAAAAGTCCACCATCGTCGACTGGTCGGCAATAATTCTCACTTCTAAACTCTTCCTTGAGCCTCTTTGATCGCTGGTCGCAAAGTGGTTTACCCTCTCCTTCACACGGAGGTGACGCCGAGCACATCACTCCTACTCACCCACACCCAACTGGCAGCCCTCCCTCCCCCCTGCAAGTCTCCAGCCGCTCCTTGTTTGTCTCAGAAGTAGACTCCGAACTCACAGGTCATTCCTGTATGCACGAGAGATCGTCCCCTTTCATCCTACCTGGCATCATCTCCTCTCCTCGGATCCTGCATTGCTCATCCCTGTGTCCTCCATCCTTCCGCCCACTCCTCTTGTGTAACCTCATAGTGATGACCGTCGTCCCTTTGGCCTTTTCGACTGTCTGATTGCTCTCCCTCTGAGACTTCACGGTCGCTTCCCAACACGGCTCTCATTTCGATCACCCTTGGGTCGCAATGGCCGTCTTTTGGGGCATGGGTCTTATGATCCGACCCTCTTACCTGTTTATTCTCTCCATGGTCACCTTGTTCCCCACGGGCTTGGCTCAACTGTGTTCGTTCTGGGACGGGGAATGTGTTGACCCCATAGCCCAGACGGCCATCTCCATGGAGTTTCCACCCCTATTTCTTGACGACATCAACGTCTACTACGGCTTCGACGCCAGTTCCCAAGGCAAGGGACATGAGCCGATGACCAAGGTCAGCTTCTGGTTGGGCTACGCCGCGCGCCACATCGACAATTCCGTTATCGATATGAATCGTACCTCCGAGGTTGCATTACGCGTGGGAAACCTGACCGGCACCCCCTATGGAGGGAACAATGGCTGTGATGGTGTCTGGGGCCCTCAGTGCTCGGTAACTTTGAAGGACGCTTTCAAGAGCGCTATTTATAAGCTCTCTTCCAAGGGAGATTACTATTCCAACCCCTTGGATACCGTCCTCAGCCAGATGCTCATCGATCGCCCTGGTCTCCCCAACTGTCCGCCGTCGCTGTTTGATGTAGCGCAGATCCCAGTGCAACGTACGTTTCTGAGACATTTCCTTAATACAAAACTGAATCCACCACCTCCCATTTTAATTTTCATTTTTGCTGACCGGTTCAAAGAATTTGCGCAGGAAACCGACACTGATCAATCCGCCACCATACAAACCTCGGGAAATGCAGGGAATCCGTGGAAAACGTGGTTTATCGACAACATGAGCGGCACCCAGCAGGCAGACCAAGTCGCCGTTGCCATAATCAGCCGAGGCCCATCTTACAACAGCCTGGCCCTAGAGAGCCAAGATGAGGTCCAGATCGAACTCGCTTGCATTCAAGCTCCTTCATCCGGAAGTTCGTCAACAACGGACACATAATTTTGGAGTATCCTTGGACCGAGCCAAGCGGTTTTTAATATATGACCTACAAACAACTAATTTACTGGATATCCCCGACTGTGATTATGTTTTGGAACGAGACATGGCCATGGACCTCAATTCGGCTATGTGGAACAGCTCACTAAGATGAGCTGAACTCGCATAATCACAGACCCCACTGGTATATGAGTGGGTACAATCAGTCCCGTCGGGATCATCGACGTGTCGCTCGCTATCACTGTTGAATTCGTCACTTGCAACTAGCACATGGCCTGGTTAAATCGTGCGATACTGTCACCTTACAGCTCGAATCACAACCCGAATGAAATCGTCGCATATGTTCGACCCGCCAACTTCACGACATGGCAGTGTGGTGAAGTTACTGATATATGCTTCACGAGCTCGAAGGATTTAATTCTACATTCGTTCCCGATAGTTGCCTCTCACAACGTCGGCCAACTCATTTCAATGGGCTTCAATCTTCCTGGCCCCCGGAAATCCTCCACAATGTCCGCCTGCTCGCTCAAGAGTTTCCGATCCACTTGAGTCCCAATTTTAGCTAACCCTCTCCATCGCGCCAGATCTTGGGGGTTACGTTTATCGCCATGAGCCTCTTGGTTATGCTCCCAGTGTCCTTGAGAAAACCCGAGCATTGTTGTGATCCGCTTGTTGGGGATATCGTACACGAGGGAGCAGATTGTACCCGTCTCCTCGAGCCAATTGCACTGCCAAAGCTCCCCGCGCCGGATGCACTGGTATGTCGCCGTCTGGAAGTTCTGACGACCAGCCATTGGACCTCCATGGATGGCGTAGACGATACGGTCTTCATTATAAAACCACATTTCATAACGCCATTTCTCCGTGTCTCCCTGTGGTGTTTGAACCGCATAGTCGTAAATCAGGTGGCGATCCCGTATGTCGGTGTCGAAGGAGGAGTTTTGCAGGGACGGGAGGACTGGCATTTTCGAGAATTATTATATAATAGATACCCCAGTCTTTGGATTCAACGGCGCAATCTGAAAGAATATACCCTTGATATCGTTCAATTGAGATGTATTGCGTGTACTACTACCAAACCGAAGTATATGTAGGAACGGACGATGAGAGCCGTTGAGTTAGAAGAGAAGTGTAGGTACTGCGAAGAGAATTCCTCATGAAAAACAGATAAAAGCTTCGATTCTTGATGATCACTAGGATGATGATTCTTAAGATGCAGGTGACAGTTTTTTCTTCAGATGTAGGTGGTCCCTGGATGTCTCCTTCCCTTTATGGAAGGTGAGCAATCACATGTCCCCGTCCCACGGTACCCTACACCTGGCCATTTTCTATGGTGCTGTTGCCAAATGCGGTCGATTGGTTGCACTCCATTGACAAATGACATCATTTTGGCCGTGCGGACCGACCTGAGTTTAAGGATGTTAATCATGACGATCCTAACTACCGTACCTTTGGGATGGGTCCATGCTGATTGGCAGTATGTATAAATTCGGGATACCTGCAGTATTCGGGGTGGAATATACTTGCATGACAGAGCCTATATGTTATTCTATGATGATGATTGTATATAGAATAATAAGAAGTTTCTTAAGAGGTAATTGCAAGATGGTGGATTATGGATTGAGGGATTGGTATGTGTTGTGCATAATTACATAAGAAATGCATAAATAAATAAATGCATACTGCATAACTAGTCCCTCCTGGCGACCCATTAGAAAGCTTGTCCATACCTTGTGGGCTTTCTTGGCTAATATATCTCGATCGCGATCGTTATCTTTTCAATTGAGCCAAATATAAGGGTATATGACATGATAAATTCCCAATGGTTGCGAGTGGCTCTGCCTCCTGGCTACGATGGCCACTGGCTCCATGAGTTTTACAGTCACCTTACGACTACGTCGGAGGGACATCCCATGCCCCTGGATGGTACACCTCCATAGGTACCTAAGATGTATACCTCGCCTATACATGCTCAGTTGGGGTAGTCTTACTACCGAGAAACATCAGACAGGCTGATCGTAATAAGGCGTAGTATCCAGTGACCTCCTGCAGCCCTCGCACGTGGCCCCCTTTTCCTAATCGGGTAATGTCATCACAATCAACTGCTCCTCCTCTGCTTCCTCTTGCTGCCTCCCCATATAAGGTTCTCGAACTCTCTATTCCCTCTATTGAGATCTCCATATGCGAGTAAATAACTCTGGCTATCCATCTTCCCAATTGCCCCTGTTTTCCCGGTGACCAAACCAATCAATAGAGAATACATGACACCCCGATTGCTAAAGATGCAGGCCGCCCTGCTGGGCCTGGGCTCTATCTCAACGAGCTCAGCTGCTGCTTCCTCTCTACCGGGGGCTTCGTCCTTCATTGCCCCCGCTGGATTTCCCACCTCTGTTTTCTCGTGGGTCCCCGCCCCATGGTTTACTTCCTGCATCTTGTAGTTGTGCTGACGCCTATTAGATCGTATTACTACAGCCCTGAAAAGCCAACGCAGGAGCCCCAGCCCATCATACATGATCCTGTGTTAAATATTGATTTCCCGTCAGAGCTGACGGATCCCTTTCACATTCCTCAAGAGAGTCATGACGACCCTGTCTTCCCGAAGCCAGAGGCAAAGCTGTCGGACCATCAGAAACAGCAATTGATCCGCGCGGTGAGCGCCAATGTGACCCGTGTGATCAATACAAACAACAGCAGCTCCTGTACCAAATGTAAAGCAGCTCTCGAGGCTGCCAAACCTGCCGCATTGTTTGCCCCAAGCATGGTTCCGGATGCGATGGTCTCCCTGTGCAAGCAATTTAGCTTCAAGGATGCCGCCTCGTGCGAACACACGTATGCTGCGGAAGCCTTCGGCGCTGTATGGACCCAGGTTTTGGCCTACGCAGATCTGCAGGGTCTTGACGGGGACTACATCTGCAACTCTGTGAGCTCGGACTTCTGCGACGAGCCGTACACCTCCCCGTTGGACACGGCAGATTTGTTCCCAAAGCCGAAACCAGAAAACCCACGCGTCCCTAAACCTAGTGGTAAGCGGGTCAAGGTGGCCCATCTTTCTGATTTCCATTTGGATCCTCGGTATGCGGTTGACTCGGAGGCGAACTGCACCACAGGCATGTGCTGCCGGGTCAATGAATACAACTCTGCATCGGAAGATCAGGTTTTATTTCCCGCCCCCGCGTATGGATACTTCCTGTGCGATACTCCGTATGATTTGGGACTCGCAGCTCTGCAAGCTGTTGGCCCTCTGACCGGAACGGGCAAGGGAAAACACCAGGATTCCCTCGCCTTCACCTTGTACACGGGCGATCTTGTTTCCCACGATAGCAACCCACTCCAAATCGACCGCGCATACGTGGAATACACGGAGACAAGCATCTTCCACATGTTCAAGACGTACCTCACCGGACCCGTCTTTGCGGCACTAGGCAATCACGACACTAGCCCTTACGACATTGACGCTCCCCACGCCCTCCCGGATGGCCGAGGCCAGCAACAGAGCTGGAACTACGACCACGTTTCGGGCCTCTGGCTGCACGAGGGATGGATCGACCACAAGACTGTCCAGCAGGCACGCACCCACTACGGTGGCTACTCTGTCAAGACACACCACGGACTGCGCATCATTGCCTTCAACACCGACTTCTGGTACAAGGCTAACTACCTCAACTTCATTAACACCACCGACCCAGACGTCTCCGGCATGCTGAACTGGATGATTTCCGAGCTGCAGAAAGCCGAAGACACCGGCGAACGCGTCTGGCTCGTCGGCCACGTCCTCAGCGGCTGGGATGGCTCGAACCCGCTCCCCAACCCGACAGACCTCTTCTATCAGATCGTCGAACGCTACTCGCCGCACGTTATCGCCAACGCCTTCTACGGCCACACACACGAGGACCAGTTCATGATCTACTACGCCAACAACGGTACGGTGCAGTCCGCTGACTCCGCCCTCACCACCGGCTGGATCATGCCCAGTGTGACGCCGTTGACGAATCTAAACAGCGCGTTCCGCATGTACGAGGTCGACACCGGCGACTTCAACATCTACAACGCCTATACCTTCTTCAGCAATGTGTCGGATTTTGCGTCTCTGAGCGAGACCGGCCCGGTGTACAGGTTCGAGTATTCTACTCGAGATACGTACGGTGCTGCTGCGGGGTGGCCTGAGGATGCACCGCTGAACGCGACCTTCTGGCATCGTGTGACCGAGGCCATGGAGAGCGATGGCGAGCTGGTCACTCTGCATAACTCGTTGCAGGGCAAGTCGAGCGTCAAGAGCCCTGCATGCACGACTGAGGAGTGTCGTGCTGCGAAGGTTTGCTACATGCGCAGTGGGAGTGTTGCGTTGGGGAGGGAGTGTATCCAAGGGTATGTTTGTTTCCCCTTACACTCCTCTTCTAGTTCACTAACAGAAACAGGTACGGCTCCGTCCAAAGTGCCTTCAAGTAGACTCAGACCCGTAGATCAAAAGATGTACAGTCCACAACAATATACTTACGTACCTCAGTACCTAGAGGTACATATATAGAGTCCTGATTCCATCTCATACAATCCATCCTATACACATCAAATCCACACCAATCTACCCCATCACTCCCATCGAAGACAAAGAAAACGAGTACCCCTCCACATCCCCCTTCTGGGCCCTAACCACCACCACCCCTTCCTTCCTCACCCGATCCTTATCCTCCCCAAAGTATCGCCCGGATCGAAAACTACCCACCGATGAGTTAGTAACTAGGTACCTACAGTTAAACTCCCCCCACCCCCACCTAGCACTACCCTACCTAGCTAGGTAGGTACCTAACTGCTTGGGTAATATAAGCTAGGCACTGAAATGAAACACATAACATACCTCCAATTCAAATTCGCCTGCACCACATTCTGCACTCCCCGAATATACCGCTGTACGTCGGCATCGACCCGCTCGCCCCAGCTTGGCAACCCGGCCAGCGCTCTGTACCAGTCGCGATAGCAGGCGAGGAGCATGTCGTTGATGTGGTCAAAGGCGAGTTGTGCGGGCATGCCGGCGTGGCGGCAGATGGCGATCATGTTGTGGGTTACGTTTTCTTTCTGGGGGAGGTTAGTTTTGTTTTGTTTGGGTTGGTTGGAGTTGGAGTTGGAGTTGGATGGATATAATATGGATTGTTGGGTAGATGGGGTATGGGTGCGGGATGATGATGGGTAAGAGGTAAAGATGGAGGGGGAAGGTTCGATTTAATGTTACCTCTTCTTTGCTGTAGGAGAGAATGTCGTTTTGTCTGGGAGGTTGTTGGGCCGGGTTAGATGGGATTATCTGTAGGTAGGAGGAGGAGGTGACGAACAACAAGACAAGGTCAATTCCTATGCGTTCAATCTCTTGGATACTCTCGGATTCGAAGATGTAGTCTGGGAGGGCCAGTTTGTGGGCATATCTGGTTGGGTTGGTTAGGTTGGCGTAAGTAGGGGTATCAATTAGGGCAAGGTAGGGTCAGGTGGTTGACATACTCGATTAGAGCAAACAGCGGTGATACTCCCGATGATTGGCGACGGAGATTGAGCATCTCAGAGATACTGGGATATTCGCCTTGGGAGCAGTTGCGGACTTGAGCTAGGGTGCCGGTGCAGTAGGCTCTCATGGCTTTGGAGAAGCGAAGGCATATTCCTGGTGTGTCAGGGAGATTAGTATCTTGGGATGGGATTGAAGAGGATAGTTAACTAGGTAAGATATCGAACCCATACCGATGGAGGAAGTCTATCCAGATAGAAAACGTACAGGGTTAGCAAGCATCACATACCTCCTTACCCAAGGGAGAGAGGGATCATTACTGACCGTCGCAATCCGTTGCCACACACTATTATGCACCCTCACCAACTCATTCATCTCCTCCAAGCCGGAATTCGACTCCCCCACTCCCATCCCAGCAAGCAAACGACCAATGACCTCCTCTGCACGCCGCGGATCATCCTTCAACCCTCCATTATCGAACACTGTACGACCGTCAGCAGATGTTGGTGGTCCGCGTATCCTCTCCTCCATAACTCACTATCATCAAACGGAAACACCCAATTCCCCCAATCGCAGACTGTGCGTAACTCATCCTCCGCTGCGTGCGGAACACAGACTGCGCAGAAATACGAAAAGTCCGTTTTGAAAAGGATCCGCCGGGCTGGCTCGTCAAATGAACATTGTCTGTAGAATGGGAGAAACAGTAAGTGACTTCCTGGGGGTAGCGTTGGGTCTACACTATATATATACTGACTTTGACAGCCAGACTTCGGACGCGTGTCGCACTCTGGCATAATGCGGGTTGATGGATGGGGGCTCGGATAGAAACAGGACGAACATGTTGGGTAGATGGACGGGAATGGGGTCATTTTCTCGCAGGGGTTTCTCTGCTATCAGGCATGGGGGGTGGAGGAGGTGGTGGGTTATAGACATTGGATCGATTGGTTTGGATAGGTTAGGTAGATGTAAAGTTTTTTTTTTTTGTATGTGCAAACTATCTGGTTAGACTTCTTGATATGGGATGTAACTTGTAGATATATATATATATATTTTTATATATATGTGGTGATAT